>CM061048.1:64346476-64632096 GCA_030762985.1 Adelphocoris suturalis | reverse complement strand
CGAACACGACCGAAAATGATTGACTTGCTTGCATGTGTTGATATCCGTTGTGCACAAGATCTTTGGGACAATGCCCGGGTAAAAAGCTCTCGTAGGTAGACGGGGGATAATGCATGATTTTGAAAATTAGGGAAAGCTGACGAGATTTAAAATAGTCAAATAGGTCTAGACCCACCAGATTGGTCTTAAAAGATGTTGTATGGTCACGCTTCTTGAGACTGAAGGCATATCTGATGCAGGAATTGTGGGCAACTTCTAATCGTCTGGAGCAGGCACTATCCATGGAGGTTCTGTAAGTAAACTGAATCACTGTAGGTGAAGAAAGGCATGAGATTAGGCATTAGATTTATCTCGAGCCTAGCTGGAGTGAAATGTGACAATCTCCTAAAGCCAGTTGCACACACACCGATTTTGGACGGTCGGTTTTTTTCTGGCCGTCCACATTCCAATAGTGAACCATTGTATGGAATGGGACTTGGCACATACGCCGACCAGAAAATAATACCGGTAAAATACCGGTGAGCAGCCGGCCAGTGCCACTGCAGACCGCCGGTACCGGGAAGACCCGACCCCACAGTGGCGTACGTGACTAAATGCACGTTCTTGCACACTATTGTTTACCGACCGATTTCAGCAGTTCTCGCTAGTCGCTATGGACTAGCTTTGTAATTTCGGACTACCAAGTGCGTGTAAAAAAACGGATGATTTATTAGATAATGTTGTTCTCATTTCATTAGTGGAGGCAAGACCTGTTTTGTGGGATAAAACTTTAGATTTGTTTAAAGGCCGGTCCACACGCAACGACTTGTCTGCACAAATGTTTGCGCAAACCAGGTTTGCACAGACAAGTCGTTGCGTGTGGACCGGAAATTTGAGAACTGCACAGACATTGGAGTGGTGGTTTGAGGAAAAGAGCTTAAATATCCGCGCAAACCACAGACAAGTCGTTGCGTGTGGACGGTTCGTTCAAACTTCGCTTCAAACCTCATAAAACCCTCCGGCGGCTATCTTCAATTCTACTACATATTCAAATCGTTTTTAATAAACAAAACGGATTAACCTTCAAACATGAAAATTCCATTTTAAGGAATGATGTTCCATTGAATGGCTAAAACGTAGTATTTAATTCAAACAAATTGATGTTATTATTTAGTTTGCGGGGAAATCAAGTGAATTTACGCAATTCCCGAAGTAATTTTACATGAGAAAATTGTTCTCTTTTTAGTAACCAATGTCTAGACCACAAACGTTGCTTAGATTTCATTGTTTTGCCTTTATTTCGTTGTTTCCTGGCAAGACACAATGCGAAAACCGACCACAACAACACTTCCTCCATGATTACCTTCTGACTGATTTGAAATAGATTTGAGTTGAAAACTGAGCGTGTGGACACATTTTCATGCCACCGACTTGTCTGTGCAAACCTGGTTTGCTCAAACATTTGTGCAGACAAGTCGTTGCGTGTGGACCGGCCTTAAAGACAGAAATCTTACCAGGGATGCATGGAGAGAAGTTTGCTGCGCTCTGAACCACGAATTTGAGGTGCTGGAGGATAAGGATTCTCATGAAGTTCGTCGAAGGATTCAATTGACATTCTAAAGAAGTTGAAAAACTTAGTACCATCACGCCTCAGTTCTTCAAAAAGAGTGTAGAATGTCCCACTGTGTTCCCTTCTTTGATTGATAGGATGAATCCACCACTTGCGCATAATCCTACGGCGCTTAATGCGGCGATACAATAACCACATAGCAATTACACGTTTAGGATTCATTGTCGTTCAAGAATCTCGTTTCACGAACACCAAGCAACTGATTGTTTTGCCGACAAAATCCGATGTGTTTGCAATCACTTGCTACCGATAAAATATCGGCCGATTTTTTACCGACCGTCCAAAATCGGTGTGACGTGTGCAACTGACCTAAGGGAGTACAAAGCTCCATAAACCCGCCCACAGATTTGCTGAACTTGCGCCTTCCAGCTGAGGTCAGAACTAAATTTCACCCCCAAGTTAATCACTGAAGAAGAAAAGGGCACGACGACTCCCTCAACCAGGATTGGTGGGACTGAGATGTAATTGATCGGTGACTTACTAAAAATTTAAAAAATTATGGTTTATAAACTGAAAAAAAAAAAAAAAAAAAAAAAAATTGTGGTTTATAAACTGATGCGCTGAGTAAGACTTCCTTATTAATGGAGTAACGAAAGAAAAGTAGGAAAGGCAGGTCGAAAGAACGCTTCACGGACGGGAGCTTATCTAGAAGAACTACCTTTCGGAATGGCAGTTTAGTAGCGAATCTTTAAAGGAGGCTAGCAGAGGAAGGGTAGGATGCTGGGAGGGTTTATGCTATAACAGTTGTAACAATTCTCGCGAACAGCCACAAGAACCGTTGTATTGAACGTCAGCAGGGTCACATTTTATGTCTTTACTTAGGCACATAGAATCGAAAAGTGTTACTTTTGATTTTCTGATGATTATCGCTTACAATTAAATCGTTGCTACGGAAATGTATCTTAGGCATTTATCACCGTACGAAAATCGTTCGCCATTCGTGGAAAGCTCTCGATTTACCTAACCGTATTATGTTAACCACTGCGCAGTGCATGGCCAACAATCTGAGTTATGACCGAGGTTTCTAAATAATTGATTACATACAGGTGATCCTTCTCAGTTAATTTTGTAAACATGATTGCAAACACTATTAGTCTGGAAGTGAAGACATAAAATGTCTCAATGTCTTGCAGACTTGTATGCAAGATTTTTGGCCCTTTTAATAATTTTAACCGACGACTTTAAGTAACTAGCAACCGGAGGTCAAGAGGGGCAGAGCCCCCCTTGCGAGGACCGAAGGGCCGAGTTTACTTTCAATATTGTGTCAAAAGCACTTAAGATACGATCTTGCACCACATGCCTTAGCTGAGTTGTTTCTAAACTTCCCGGACTAGCCCTGTTTTCGGGCATCACACACTAAATATACCCGGCTTCTCAACTCGGAAACTTTTAGAAGCTTAATCCAACTTTCCTATAAGCCTCAAGAAACTTGGGATCTCTCATCACATCTTTTCCAGTCTTGGAATAGGTAGGTAGGTAAAGGATGAATGTATAGACGAACCCATAAATGAAATCATCTGGTCATTCGCAAGATTGGTATTTGTTGTTTGGAGCAAATCGTTGGTATGTCATTGAAATATGAGCATGATATAATACTCCGAAAAAATGGACAGATCTATACCATCATTAAACAAACTATTGAATATTAGCTCATCGAACTATTGAAGTTCATTGGGAACCATCTTTAGCCCAAACTGTACAATCTCCAAAAATCCAGCACTTTTTGAGCACATTAACTTAGTCAAATTTGAAAAAAAGTGCTAATAAAATCACTAAAAATAGCAACAAGCGGATAAAAATCGTTAAATTTATATTTTTTAGCAGAATATTGCTCAAATAAAGTTTATTAACTGTAGAATAGAACATTCAAAAATTTATGTACAAAATAAGGGTGGAAAATGTACTTAAATTTCATTAAAATGTGCTAAAAAATTGGTAAAAACTGCAAAAAAGTGAAAAATCTAAATCTCTTTTTGAATAGCAGATTAATATTTAGAATGAGTTTTTTGCCATAAAATTGGTTATTAACCATTTATTTCACAACGTAACCCAATGTATATAACAAGGTACGTAGCCGCAGGAAATGTAATTGCACCTAGACCGAGACTAACGTTGTCAACTCACAATCCAAAATTCATTATTTACATTATCCACAGAGTGCTAGAGGGCCATATGAAATATGCTCAAAGATTCACAAGACAAAACTACAAGAAACATATTTTAACCTGGCTTGTAGAAAAGGGGGAAGCGGGAAACTGTTTTAAGCAGTATTTATGTACAGTGACTTTTTTAGAAAATATCTTCTCTTAAAATTATAAGAACATTATACGAATAACATTATATTTTTAAGTACGAGATTGTATCATAGAGTAAATCGATTGTAAGACATGAGCGAATCACCAAGACCTTCCCCAACAACACGGGCCAAGCCTATCGTTGGGAAAGAAATCGAAAGTGAGTAGCTTAAGCTGTTCAATTTGTACCAAATTTATAAAATGCATTTGTATGATTAAATAAATAAATAAATACACTCGGTCCTCAACTTTCAATTCAATTAAGCATAATATAGTACGATAATTTACGAAAATTCGCTCATATGATCATGCTGCATGAATGGAACTTTTTATTTTAGCCAGGAGCTGTCAAAACCTGTGTTATTCAGGGAGAGACCTAATCGCATGCGTCCATTCTCCGTCGTTCAATCCATTTTTCACCATTTCCCACTCTCCAATCAGTCGTTTCCCGAATATACCGACACTTTTTTTTCTCTCGCTCTGTTTTCCTTTCTAAACATGTTGGACGGCAGAAAAGGAAAAAGCAGATAGAATACCTCTCTGCGGTCTCCAGGGAATGATTGGCTTCGGCGTGATGCGACCCACTTCACACGGAGTGAATTTAGTTAGAAAATGGATCACCGTCACACGACATGTGCTTTGAAAAGGTTTTCAGAGATATCTCTGTTGGGAATGTTGCTACATGAATATTATAAACTAATGCAAAATCCCCGCTGATCATACTTGAGTATTCCAACGTTTTACCGAGCAATATCTCATTCAACGGCAAATTGTATGGGCATTACACATCGCTTGTTGACACCATTCAAATTGTTGGTGACAAAATTATAGAACATAATTATTGGTATAAAATCATATTTTACAGTACTAATTAGGTACTATACCTTTCATTTCATTTTGGTTTATTATTTCCAATAATAAGCCTATGTGATCGTGTAGCAAAAAATTTTTATAAACCCCCCTCAAACTTTGTCACTTTACGTTTCAAGGTGCGTAGAATCCAAATTTGAAATGTCCGTCCGCCGTTCGCCGTCTGCCGTCCGGGCCATAAAAGGCCTAAGAATTGACTTAAAAAACTCGTTCTTTCGCACATAGACTCCATTTGGGGTCTAGTTGGTCCTAACGTTTAACCATCCCGATCGCTTTACTCGCATAGATGCTATGGGCCAAAAACGGGCGAAAAAGTGTCTTTTTCAAGGCTTTGAGTGTTAGACTTACGCACGCACGCACGCCTGGCACCCTTGGCAGAGGGTCACGGTGGGTGGTGATGAGTGGTGAGCGGGGGGTGGAGTGAGAGGAGGCGCCGCGGCACCTCTTGGTGTCTGGGGTGACCAGGTGTGTAGGAGAATGGATATTTATTACTTTTACGTGTTATAACCATATAATACACCGCGGCACCATGAGGTGGGTACAGCGTTCCTTCGAGGCATGAATATATGTTTTTTTCTAGGTCATATTTGTGTGTTAATACCAATGCTTTTCCTACGCATATTTAATAACATATCCTCTCGACTTTTCGTACGTACTTAGATAATGATATTATTAAGGCAATAACTATTTGAATAGATAGGAGCTCAAATCGAGAAATATAAACATGCGTATATAATTATAGAAGTATAGGTTGTGGCAACTCGAAATAGGACACGCCGAGGAGTCTGGACGGGCCTTATGACGTAAGCAAGCCAACTAAAACTACGATCATACTCAATTGAAAAAATAATAAACCTTTGTGAAATAATTTGCAGCGTTTTTGATATGCAGTCATACATGATCAGACAAAGTTTATACTTATAGGATGCCTCCAAGGAATCTAAGAGCTAACTTAGACAATTGCAGCACATTTTTCTCAAACTGGCTGACAGATATGGATCAAAAATTAGGTATTAAAAACGCAGGGTATCGCGAAAGGAAATTAAAATTTTGATCTCGAAAGTAAAAAAGTTGTTTAGTTTCTTGCAGGAGTACCGAACCGCCCACTCATCAGCTGTACACGAGGGAACTCGGTGCACATTACTACACAAAGGTGTGTTATTTCCGTATTAGACAGCCCTTCTACGCAGATTTCTGTTCCACAGAAATTTATTAAACGAAATATATGGCATATCACCTAAATGCAGAGTGAATTCCGACGAGAGGGAAAAAACGTCTGTCAAGTTGGTGTGGCACATAGCTTCCTCATTTACCTATCATCTTCTTCCAACTATCATCCAAATTTAAGCGAACTCGAACGACTAGAGAGTGAAAAGATAAAATATGATGGAAATTACGTTTGCGCATGCGCAGAATGAAGTGTTGATTTGGCAACAATGAAACTGATAGGGGACCATTTACAACCTAATTCGCGCATTCTCTGACAGTTTCATCGAAATCGGATGAAAATAGTGAAAATTAAGGTCGTTACAAGGATTTCACGTAGGCGCATGCGCAGTAACTATTAATGATACAATCATGTGGAAATTGATATGAGATGATTAAATCGTCATACCCCAAATCATCCAACTTTGAGCGAGATCGGACGAGTAGGGAATGAAAAATGGAGCATAATAGAATTTACGTTTGCGCATGCGCAGAGTGGAGTATTGATTTGGCAACAATGAAACTAAAAGGGGACCGTCTACACAGGGGTGCTCAAACGGTCGATCGCGATCGACCAGTCGATCGCGAGTGCTTTTTGAGTAGATCTAGAGAAGAAAAAAATTTTTAATAAGTAGGTAACTAAACTACAAAAATTTATTACGTAATAACACTGCTTGCGGCAAAAGGCGGCTTTATCAAAGAAACGCCATTAACTTGGAGCTTCAAGGTAAAGGAAAAACTATTATTGAGATGATTAGCGCAGTAAACGCATTCAAAAGTAAATTGCAACTTATGATAGATCAACTGAAAAGAAAGGATCTGAAACATTTTCCGTCTTTGAAAGCAAGGATTCCTCAGTTGAATTATGATACGTATGAGGCTGAATTATCAAATATTTTGGGACAATTCGAAATGCGTTTTTATGATTGCAGTAAATTGACAAATATAGCATCATTTATGAGTTATCCTTTTTCATGTAAAAACATTGAGGAATTAGCTACTGAAGTAGCAAGTCAGTTTAATATGAACTCATGTTCTGTTGAAAATGAGTTGGTGCAGATTATATCAGATATACATCTCAAAGCTACAGCATCTAATACAAATTTCTGGTGTTTTATATCTGAAGATAAATATCCGAATCTAAGGCAAATCGCCCTTCAACTGACGGCAATGTTTGGGTCAACTTACTTGTGCGAGTCTGCATTTTCTGAAATGAAGATAATTAAGTCAAAATATCGCAATCGACTAACTGACGATCATATGTCATCATGCTTGCGATTGGCACTCAGTGGTTACGCACCATCTTATGAATAGTATGCTGAGGACATGCAGTGCCACGCTTCAACATCCAAAGTCACTCCTTAGTTGAGTTTAACACCATATGTAACTCTTTTGTTTTGTAACAACGAATAAACTCGCAATTTTGAATAACTAGGAGTTTTTTCATTGATATTGTAGAGAAGATCTTAAGTAAACCTAACCCAAACCTTGACTAAAATAATGTAAATTGTGCGGAAAGCTAATATCTATATATGCTACGGTACACCCTACCTAGGTAGGTAGGGTGTATCGTGTATGTACGACAACCCTGCATCACACATACTTGCAGCCTCTCAGAGTCGATCGTAAGTAGTCTAAAAATATTGAGGTAGATCGCCAGCAGTTCAAGTTTGAGCACCCCTGTCTACACCCTAGCCTGCACATTCCCTAAAAATTTCAAGCCTAAGTTTTAACGCCCTCACGTCCAACATCCCCAACCTAGCTACCTCTAAAGCTGGTCGTCCGCTGGGTCGGTGGAGCGACGCGGCTCTAAAATCTTGAGATTCGTCCACAAAATTCGTCACAAAAAGTACGTTTCGTTTTTTCAGCTTTACCCCCTCCATCCCCCCCCCCCCCCCCCCCTTCCATCACGGAATTCAAAATTCCCGGGGTTTGCTGTACAGCTAGACTAAAATCGGGATCAAACAGTGAAAGAATCACGAGAGGGTATCCACTGGATCAATATATTGTTGAGAGATCGCACCAGTTGCTCTGCTTTTCATAGACTAAGTTATTGGAAGAGTCCCCTTTATGAATGTTTTTAGGCATGCTACAAGCGGCTTTGGAATCGGAGAAAATCACTATATTATTGTCTTGAGTTAGCGCATCTGCTTTTTCTACTGCCAGCCTTATAAAGATAAGTTCAGCACTTGTTATTTGAAACGTGGATGGGAGCCTGTATGAGTATGATTGACGTATCTGGGGGTCGAATATTCCTGCTCCAACTCCTTGGTCTGTCTTTGACGCATCCGTGAACATCTTAAAGTGGTTTGAGTACTGTTCGTTGATCATTGCAAGAGTACATGTCCTCAGCTCTCTTCGCGACAATTCACCCTTACTCTGAGAGATCCCTGGAACTTTTAAATAAATGCTGAGGGTCATCATTTGAACAGGGATGTCAAGAGTGTACGGTAAGGAATATATTGAAACTTCATCTATGGTCATTAAGTTTTTACTTCCCGTGGGTTGCGTTGTGCTAATATAATATAAAACTAATAATAAATATAATCGTTTGTATTTTTTCGTTATACAGATTTGTTGAATTGCAACTATACGAACTGAAAATAGAATTTAAATGGTGTAATGCCTGCTCAATTTTTGTGAAGCATGTCAAGGTAATTTGTAACAATTAATGTGAAAAAATTCGCATCTCTATCTTCATCTGTAGACTCACTTATCACGTAAGGTTTACTGATGATTTCATTGGAGTAACCAAGATTGAAGGTCTTCAAAGAATTTTACATCGAGAAACAGATATTTAGAGAGAGAACCGTGGGAATGGTCAAGCTCAAAGGTGTTGCGGGTGTTACGATATTGCTCCGTGGATTGGGCCACTCCAATTGATTCCCTTATATCCCCAACGAGCCAGTCCTCGCCGTTCTCACTTCGATAATCAAAATTGAAAACTATTTCTAAGGTCAACTCAGGAAAAGCATTTTATTGATTACAAAAATTGCATCCTTCATGTCTATTCGCTCATATTGACTGTAAAGGGAGGTTGCTGAGAAGGTTCCATAATCTAAGTAATATACATTGCAGTGATTTGTATTAAAAAAATAATAGGGTTGTGTTTTATATCTTCGTAGCAATTAATCAGCATTGAGACTTTACTTCGGGATTTTTTTTTTTAATTTCAATATTCCTAAAAACCAAACAGCTGCAAGGAGGTACCAGGAAGTTGAGTTGTTTACAAGCTGACCCTACGCGTATAGTGTAGTTGTCGCTGCTCTGAGTTCCGTTTCATCCCCACAGACGCGGAACCCTCGAAGTGTTGGGTGGCATGAGAGGGGTAAAACTTTTAATGTAGAGCCAAACGTACGTGGCATTTTGCCAGGGATGAAAATCTCGCCTTTCTACTTCGAAAAGAAATGTTGCATTTGCTTCTAAAGACGATGGAAGAAGCTCTTATACGAGTAGTTTTGGCTCTGCAACTAGCTGTATTAACAATAAAAACAAAGGAAGATGGCACTTTGTTGATGAACGAGGTTAAACAATATACTTGCTATTGGTCAATTTGATAGTGTGGTTTTCTGATACATTCTCAAAATCCTCAAGTCACATTCAACTTCAATGATAAACTTAGCAGTGGGGAAAAGGAAATTCGGTACATAATTCTTATGACACCAAATCTAGGTATCATTAGTGAGTGATGCTCCTGCTCAACACTCAAATGACCTCATTCCTTCACTGCCCTTAAATTTGAAAAACACAAAGTGTATTTCGTGAAACGATAACGTGTCCAATACAATATTGGGGGAGCCTGGCGCATAGTAACGATTTTATGGTGCTAGAATGTGAAAATGTTTGTAAAATCGCTTGCCCTACGGTTTAGTACGAAGTACCACCCACTATGGATTGATGCATCCATAAATGACACCAAATCCGAGCACCATGGGATTGAGAGATTGATATCTGCATTCCTTCACTGTCCATAAAGAGCATCCACGAATCCTCGAAATGTGTTTTATGAAACTATTTCGTTTCTAATACAATATTGGTTTTAGATGTAACAAATTATCAAGTTTTGGTGCTGGAATGCACCATATATCTCGAGGATATGTCTGCTACGTTGTGTTGTTTGTTACGCACTTTAAATGACACCAAATCCTAGTTTCATTAGACTGTGGGATTTGTACCTATGGATCAGTCGAATAATCCCATTTCTTAAATGCTGAATGAAAACACTTGTACCTGTCTCCGTGTTTCCCCTTCATTTGGGAAACAGAAAACAGCGTTTTTTGTCTCCAGAAACACACATATTTGTCGGCCGACTGTTGACGGACAGTCGGCATATAGTCGGCAGACAGTCAGCAGACTAGCTGAAGACATCGCCTTAGACTGCGGGATTGATAAGTATCAGTCTAATAGTAGCATTCCTTTGCTGCCCATAAATGTTACACCTTCTCCATGTCTTTCCTGAGACGGTTGCAGGTCTAATAAAACTGTTGAGGTAAAATGGCACATAGTAACGACATGTGGTGCTAGAATGTAACGAATTTCAAAAATTCGCTTGCCCTATCTTCAGAAGTAGGCAGTAGCTAATTCTGTGTTGTTACAGACCACTGATTACACCAAAACGTAATATCGCAATAGAGGTAAGCACATAGTTACAATTTGTTGTGCTAGAATGTAACACAATTCGAGGATTTACTTGGCCTACGGTCTGGTAGGTAGTAGATACCTCTCTGTGTTGTTTCACACCGTAGAAGACACCAAAACTGAGAATTAAGATCGGTGTGAGGTGGGAGTATAATAAAGGCCTGTTTTCCTAGCGACAGGTTTTTTGCGCCGTTGACAACGTGATACGCCGGGCGTTCAACGTTGACCACTGATTCCCTTGAATTAGTTAGGATGATTTCCTAGAGAGCGCATCACGTCAGCGCAGAACGTGTTGCGTTGACGCGTCTGGCCCGACTGCTCGAGGAGTCAACTGCTCAGTACGCTGGCGCGATTCCCTTGAATTCCGGTGTTTGTGTTGCTCCGATTTTCGATTTCCGAGGTTTTCAAGATGTTCCAAAGCGGACATCTTCTTGGGACACCCCAAACCTTTCTCTGGTCAGTCTGAAGTATCTTTGGAATTTCTCTTCATAGTCAAGCAGATGATTTTTGACTAAAACGCTGAACATTCCTTAATTTCTGCGATTTGAAAATACATCACTCACACGTTTCCTTACTTTGGCATATTTTTTTAATATGAACTCTTCTTCTTCGTCACCATCTATCATTTCTTTAATTATCAATGCACCCATTACATTTCTCTCTCTCATCATGTTCTCCACTTCAGCAATAGGTTAATGTTTTCACACACACAAACACGTGCTACCTTCAACACAATTCAACGCCAACTGAACAGATAAAACACGCCGCTAGGAAAACACTTTTACGCAGCGTAATATACTTCACGCTCCTGCCGACGTTTTTCAGGCAAATTCGGTTCCTGATGCGCAAAAAACCTGTCGCTAGGAAAACAAGCCTTAACGATTTGTGGTGCGAGAATGCAACAAACTTCGAGGATTGGCTCGGCCTACGGTCCGGTAGGTAGTGGATACCTCTCTGTGTTGTTTCACACCATAAATGACACCAAAACTGAGTTTCATTAGACTCGGGGATTGATGCCCACGTATTAGTCGAATAGGGGATTAGCACGATTTCTGTACTCCCCCGCTTCCCGGCGTCCACTCAACCACACCCACTAACTATATATGGGTGCGGCAGAGAGGACGGATGGTTTTAAAAAACGCATAAAATAGTTAATTTTTTACTCAAAAACAAATTTATTGATGCGATAAGGTTTGCAAGGAAATAGCATTTGAGACAGTCAAGTGTGAAAAATCACATCAGGCATGTGGTGGCCGAAATTGTTGATGCAACACTGCAGGCGTTCTTGGAAGTATGCTGTTACTGTGAACTCAGAGCGCTACGTCAAAATGATCACCAACTTCTTTTTCCCTGAATTAGGAAGGCGACGTGTTCCAACCCGACGTGTGCGGTTCCAGCAGGATGGGGCGACCGTTCACACAGCCAGAGCATCAATGGTCGTTATTCACCCTCTCTTCCCTGGTCGCCTTATTTCCAGGTTTGGCGATATTCATTGGCCTCCTCGGTCCCCAGATTTATCTATATGCGATTTTAACACAGAATGTGTTTTAGCCATGGACTAACTAGCCGAAAATGGAACGCGGGATGGTAACGAAATGTGTGACGGGAAGCGAGAGGTCGTGGGTTCGAATCCCGGCCAGGCCTGAAAATTTTTTTTTTTTTTTTTTTCTCGTGAGACGAAGGTCGTGGGTTCGAATCCCGGCCAGGCCTGAAAAAAAAAAATTTTTTTTTTCTCGTGAGACGAAGGTTGTGGGTTCAAATCCCGGCCAGGCCTGAATTTTTTTTTTTTTTTTTTATTTTTTTTTTTTATTTATTTTTTTTTTTTTTTCGTGAGACGAAGGTTGTGGGTTTGAATCCCAGCCAGGCTTGATTTTTTAACAACGCAATTTTCGTAGTTTCATACTATAACTATATAAATTGATGTTATAAATGAATAGTAAACAATGACGCTTGTTTGGTTGTCACTTGGTTGCGCGACAACGCAAACACATTCTGTGTTTCAATAATTTCGTCCGAAGTATGTAAATAGAGGTAACCGGGGGTCCAGGGGGCTTGCCCCCTGGCGAGGCGCGGAGCGCCGAGTTTTTTTCTTACGGGGACACCTCAAGTCTAGAGTATACAAGAACAAGCCCCGAACTCTGGACGAATTGAAGGACGCAATTCGCGTGGAAGACGCCAAGTTGAGAGAGCTATGTTGGAGAGAGTCTACGCAAACTTCCAAGAACGCCTCCAGCACTGCATCAACGATTTCGGCCACCACATGCCTGATGGGATTTTTCACACTTGACTGTCTCAAATGCTATTTCCTTGTAAACCTTATCGCATCAATAAATTTGTTTTTGAGTAAAAATTAACTATTTCATGAGTTTTTTAAAACCATCCGTCCTCTCTGCCGCACCCTGTATATTGAGGGTGAGGTGATATTTATTAATAATTTATTGTCTAGAATGTAACAAATGTTGAGAATTGGCTTGGCCTACGGTCTAGTAGGTAATAGCTACATCTCTGTGTTGTTTCACAAAGTGTTGGGCGTAATCTTATAGTCGAATCGAATAAGATTGTAATCGCGATAATTATTCGTTAATTCTGAGTCAACTGAGATTATATTCGTAGTCGTGTAATCGTATTCGTCTTTCGGCGATTACACGAATACAGCCCATGAAAATGCGTCACGGTCATCAATTTCAATAGGGCGTCCCTTCTTGCTAATATTACCTAGCTTCAGAGGGACGACCTATTGAAATAGATTTGAGACAAATAAGCTGGGCTCCAATCGTTAAATTCGCTTTAAGGACGTCCCTCTGAAGTTAGGCAATATTAGGAAGGCTTCGCATATCGTAGGAGAGACGCCCTATTGAAATTGATAACCATGATGCATTTTTATGGTTTGTATTCGTGTGATCGCCGACAGGACAGACGAATACGCTTACACGAATAAGATTACTCGAATACGAATATAATCGCAGTTGACTCAGAATCAACGAATAATTATCTCGATTACAATCGTATTCGACGATAATATTATGCCCAACACTGGTTTCACACCGTAGAAGACACCATAACTGAGGATTAAGATCGGTGTGAGGTGAGAGTATAATAATTTGAGGTACGAGAATGCAACAAACTTCGAGGATTGGCTCGGCCTACGGTCCGGTAGGTAGTGGATACCTCTCTGTGTTGTTACACACCATAAATGACACCAAAACTGAGTTTCATTAGACCCGGGGATTGATGCCCACGTATTAGTCGAATAGGGGATTAGCCGGATTTCTGTACTCCCCCGCTTCCCGGCGTCCACAATCCATTTCCTGCCACTCAACCACACCCACTGGAGCTACCGCGTCATCCATTTCCTGCCAACTCATTCACCGCGCCCACCCACTGTCCATCAATTTCTAGTGCAAAACCTTCCCCGCTCTCCCGGCTATTAAAGAGGAATGAGCCAAGTTTTAATCTCTTCGCCTCTCTTGCTCCCTTAACGCTTGTAGATCCCTTTTAAACTTTCACAGCCGACTTATCACCCATCAATTATTGATCTCTTAAATTATGACCACTAATCACCTTTTGCAGACTAATTATTTTTCAAACTCGCCTGTTCGACTAGTAAAGATCAAATATTTATCGATACACTAATCTAGAGAAGTCTTTAGAAAGTTGTCTGTATTACATAAACAATCACTTACCACAGTTTAGTTGTATGATAATATGAAATATGTAGCAACTGCTCAATAACTTTGTAAAATGAAAATTCACAGTTTCATTAGTTTTAGTATGAATATGCTTCAGCCGGGACCCAACTGCCGAAAAACGTTATATGAGATTGGAACGAAAATAGCGCTATACCGATAAACATCTATTGCTAGGGAGTGATGTCCACTAGCGACGTGGTATAATAGGGTCCTTACAAACTCATCAAACGGAAAAATAAAGAGTTACAATGTTAAATCGATTTCGACGGTTAGGCCATCATCAGTAACAAACAATAACTGAAGACACATTAGAAAGGACACATCTTATATAGAGACAGGTGAAGGGAGATTGAATCCCATTGGTCGAGAGAAAGGAAAGGGGCAGGAGGTACAACCAATCAAGTGCATACAAAGTGAAAGGGAGATTGAATCCCATTGGTCGAGAGAAAAGAAAGGGGCAGGAGGTACAACCAATTAAGTGCATACAAAGTGAAAGGGGATTATAGCTAATCAGATGAACTGAAAGGGGGGAAATAACTAAATAGGGTTTCAACAGTGTGAAGGGATAATTCTAAGGTTTACAGAAATGGATCTATCAGAGGTGAAATATATTGAGGGATATCCTCATTTAAACACTTACCAGATCTATCACTTTTGATAATTTCGGATTTTTCAAGTACATTCAACATTCCTTCCTTTGGGCAAAATGAAGAAATTCTGCAAACTGTCTGTCTGTCAAATCAAAATTGTTAGTATGACTGGTTTCCTTAAAATGTTTTGCAAATGTAGACTTACCCTTATTTTCCCTGAAATCCTCCATATGCTCGTCTATTCTTTCCCTAAATTTCCTACCAGTCTGACCGCAACATTCGTAGCCACAAGAACATTTTAATTTATAAACTCCACTTTTATCCTGCACACTAATTTTGTCCTTAACGGATCCTAGTAATGCTTTAAGACTATTTTTATTTTTAAAACCTACTTTATAACCTCTCGATGATAGAATTTTGCCAATTTTATCAGAAATTTTCCCATAATAAGGTAAACTTATCCATTGCTTTTCTTCTAAAGTTACATCTTCCCGAGCCAGATTGGAAACTTTTTCCCTACTCTTTTTCCTAAGAACCTTATCCCATATGGTATCAACGAGATCTCCTCCATATCCGTTACTAGCCGCTATGCTTTTGATAATGGATTTTTCTTTTGATAAATTTTGTTCACTCATTGGAATAGATAGTGCTCGGTTGATCATACTATGGAAGGCTGCATGCTTATGTACTAAAGGGTGATTTGAACTACTATGGATCGTTATATCGCTATATGTATCTTTTCTATAGATTGAAAAATCATGCTTTTCATTTACTAAAGAGATAGACAGATCAAGAAAATTTAGTTTATTCCCGCCGAATTCGAGGGTGAATTTGATATAGGGATCTAATTTATTGATTTTTTCGTGAAAAGAATTTAGTTGTCTTTCCATAGAATGATGATGTCATCGACATATCTATACCAATAGAGAAGATTATTTGTGTTAAAAGTTGTAAATATTTGTTGCTCAAGATAATCCATGTAAATATCTGCAAGCAGAGGAGATAACGGAGAACCCATAGCAACCCCTGGCTGTGTATAGCATTGCCCCTCGAATAAAAAGTAATTTTGATCCATACAGACAGACATCAAATTAAACAATTCATCCTTTTCGAAAATATTAAGTTTAGAGCCGTGAATCAGCCTGCATACCACATCTTTGCAGCTAGCTACATCGATATTGGTGAACAGACTAACCACATCAAAAGAGGCGAGTTTAGCATTTGGAGGCATCTGAATGTCCTTAATTTTGGAGACCAAATCATAAGAATTTAGTACAGTATGTTGAGGCCGAAAGTTGATTTTGTTTCTGAATAAAATATTGAGTTTTTTAGCCAATTTGTAGGCAGGAGCACCAATATAAGACACCACCGGTCTCATCGGCGCTCCTTCCTTATGAATTTTAGGGAGACAGGATAACCTGGGCGCATGAGGGTTCATTTCTACAAAACTTGGAATGTACATATTTTTTAGTAGGCTATCTTCTGATTGTTTAACTACTTTTCGAACTAATCTTTGAAATTTTGAAGTTGGGTCAGATGGGAGATTTGAACAATTATTATCTTCTAGAAATTTTACAGTTTTCGAAACATAATCTTGCTTATTTAAAATGACAGTTGTATTACCTTTATCTGCTTTGAGGGCAACAATATTTTTCTGGGCAAACTTCTTCTTTAGAACAGCTGCAATAGTCTCCTCCTTCCCGGGTGGTGGTCCTAGTGATCTTGATGAGGACTGGATCTCTTCAGCACAAAGTGTTTTGGTGGCTGATGGTCCATTCGAAGCCTCGACGGAAAATGCCAAATCCCGAATCGCTGAAGCTCCAAGGGAGAAAGATGGGTTGTGCTTCAACCCTTTCTCAAGAAGAGATACTTCTGCCGGAGAAAATGTGACATCCGACAGGTTCTCTACTTTCTTGAAGAAGGGCAGGATACTGTTGATGGAGATGGAGTCTTAGGGACTGGCTTTTTAGACTTCAAAAGTTGTAGTAAATTACCTTCCAGAATCTTCTTTTTCGTCAATCCTTTCTTCCATGCGGTTTCAACTGCGTGTTGCTCGATAAGTTCCCATTCACAGGAGGTGTAGCGGGTGGTGAGTTCTTGGAACATATAGTAAAGTTTTTCCCGAGCAATATCACGAACACTATACCATCGATGGAGTTCACTTTTTACAAGTTTAATTTGAGCCTCATTGATGATTCGGACCGTAGCACCTGAAGGGTGCTTACATTGAATTTTCACAAAATTTGGAATTACACTGTTGGAAATACACTGTTGATTAAACCAAATGTTCCTTTCCGCGATAACTATGCGTGTTTTCAGTTTGATATACCAACTCACGATTTCTGCTCATCAAAAACGTGAGGTTGAAGCTTTTTGAGGTGTTTCTCCTCTAGGTGGGACACTCATCAAAACTGAATGGAAGGGAAAGTCGTCAAAAAGAATTTCAAATAGAAATCAAATGTAAATTTGGAAGATGAAAAGTAGTTGACAATTATTTTTGATGACTTTCCTGTCCCCTGTGGAAACTGGTCAAACGCTCCTAAGGGGAAACTCATCGAAAGGAAAGTCATCAAACCAAACCTTCGGAAGGCTTCACCGTGTGCCTGACCCAACCGTTATAAGTGAAGGAAGTAACCGGATTTGGAGGCCTTCAGACCCCAGGCCAGGTAGTTATTCATGGTGGCGTTGAGTTGTAACAATGGCAGGTAGTTGACCCAAAGAAGACCAATATCCGTCTACTACTACCACCATTTTTGACAAGTTTCCCGTCAGCTCCTTTTCGATGAGTTTCCTTCAAGGTAGTTTTTGAGGAGTGTCTCGACAGTGCTGGATTCTAGTCGAAATAAATGTATACTGACTCATAACCGAATTGAACGAATAAATTTATTGGATTCCATTTTTCGATGAGTCGCTCGTTCATGAAGATTTGACGAGTTTCCACCCCACGTGGGAAACTGATCAAAAATGGGGTTAAGCACAAAAGTTGTATAAAAGCTGAATATTATTTAAAAGGAACTTCTTGCCATAAAATATACGGTTAACAATTTCTTTGCTCATGAATCGCTCAAACTCCAGATTAATCTATTATAAATATAATCCCAAAAATTACTAAAATTTGCCCATATAATCAAGCTGCATGATTGAACCTTTTCGTCTCATTCTCATGAGATACGCTGGTATCAATTTGAAGATGTCATGTGTTATGAACTTTCATGGTAGTGGCAAGCATTTTGCAGCTCCTCATTGATGTTTATAGTTACCTTAAGTAAGGGTTAATTAATATCAAATATTTCCTTATAATTAATTGTAGATATAAATAACGGTAGTTCTATAAATAACATCCACCTTCTAAGTACTTCAGTTTGATCATGGATTATGAACAGATTATCTTCATGAAACACAATAATGTTTGGTTGATTGGTAATGAGGCAAATAGGATCTCCATGTATGCATACTGATAGAGAGTACACAAACTGCCTAACTTACCTAATCCGCTTCCTATTGTTAGTGCCCTGTCACCCAATTCATATCCATATCAGTTGTTCCTGTTAAGGGTATTAAAACTTACGTACTACAAATGATTAAACGATAAACAAACAAATCGGTAAGTGGGAAACTTTCATGTATAGGAATTTCACACTTTTGACTTCAGATTTGGATCCAGCGTACTTGAAAACTCCCTGATACCAATTTTCAGCTCAAATGACAGCTTAGTTTGGCCTCTTAAACGGGTAGGATATCACGCGTGACGTAGAAGTGCAATGGAGCAGGGAGTTCCCCCCAGGGGGGCGGGGCCGTGACGTCACCACGCAAATGAATTTCAAGAGCTGGTTTCCTGGTCAGATACCTATCATACAGCACCTTTTTAGAAAGCTCTCGCTGAGATCTTGTCATTGAGCAAATAAAAAATAATCAGTAAATTCCTCAATTTAACATGTTTAGTGGATGTACCAATAGGTACCTACCCCTCTATTGTAACCTTACATGACTCTGCCACGAAGAACTACCCCCCTTATCCTCCTGTACAACCATAATAAAGTATGAAATGCTTTTACGTTGTAAGATTAAACATCAGGGTTTGAGAGGGGGGGGGGGGGTTAAACAAATATTCTTTCTTAGTCGATTACAAAGGTTTATTATTTTATAATAAACCGAAATAACGTGGCTTCCCTTCAGAAACCTTGACGTCGTAAAAAAAAAGTGAGCGGGAGTAGAAATGCGTGGAAGTCCAAAGATAAATATGGTGGGAGGCTCGCTAGGAAGTCTCGCCGCTCTCTCCCCTAAAGGAAACATTGCCAAAAGCGCAATAACAAACCAACGACATTAGCTCCCCACCCCCTCACCCTCAGTTCCGTAGCGTTTCTGTTCATTGTCTCCACAACGTACACTAACCTTCGTCCCAGTGGTCTAACAGGAGGCTTTATGAACACAGAAGCTTCACTATTCAGTTAAAACTCATCAATTTCATTGCATCATCATCCTCATTACATTTTCAAACGACCCCCCCTACCTAACTAAGTAATGAGAGAATCCAGAGATTGAATTTTGAAGGAAGAAAACGCAATTAATGTAGGGTCAGGCGGGGCGAGTGCGTCTCTTCGTTTTATTTCGCTATGAGGCCACTCTATTTTAATAAGTTTTTTAGTAAATGATAGAACAGGTGTTTGTCATGTTGAGTTGCTAATTAGGTATTATCTATTTTGCAGCGTCTTATTTTTCATTAACAATTCATTGTAAATTATACCTAAAATCTACCTACATCGGTTCATTTTATTTTTATTATTTTTCGGGTAGAAAGTTGAAAACGCACTTGCCCCACTGGGGGCAAGTTCGTTGTTTGAATGCTTCTAGGTTTTTCCCAATTCTTGATAAATTACTAACTTCTATTCATTATATCTACACGTTTTTCGACGTAGAAAGGTATGGAGAACAGGGGTGCCCCCCCCCCCCCCAAGCGCAACGACTCGAGCCCCCCCCCCCCCCCCCCAAGCGCAACGACTCGAGCCCCCCCCCCCCCCCCCCAACTAAAATATTTATTAAATAGGTAATGTAAATGATAGGACACTGATGTGATAAAGAATGTTGTATTTCTTGTTTTACAAATGTAAGTAATTACCACGCACACCCAGTGCGGCGCGGCAGTGTAAAAGACCTTACCGCTGTCATTATGGCTCTCACAACGCATGCGCACAATACCTGTTTCTACAACATATTATCCAATAAAGTAATTCGAATTGAAAACAGCTGACGCTAGCAAATCGTTAGTATAAATCTTATCACTTGTTCATACAAAAATTAAAAAAATACTCATTTTTCTAACCCCCCCCCCCCCCCCCCCCCAAATTTTAACGACGCAGTTTACGTCGTGCCCCCCCCCCTGTGGGCACCCCTGATGGGGAATATAATAAAACTGTTGCCATTATTCTACTTGTAGTTTGGGGAAAATAGTAGCATCGTAAAGTCAGATTTATGAAAAACAGGTACGCACTTGCCCCCCCTGACCCCAGAACGTTTCCGATTTTTCACGAAAATAAAGAGTCGCAATGTTAGTTCGATTTCGATGATTAAGTCATAGTATAGAATATAATATGTTTTTATTTGTAGTAGCCTTCAGTTAGGCAATACAAAGTCGTGAATAAATATTAGGTAATACAAGTAGGTAATAGATAAAATAGACAACAGATAACAATAAAAAAGTTAAGTGCGTCCAATGAAACACAAATATCAACAAATAGTTAATTAAACTTTCCGGTAATTCTCTGAAAACGCCACGAAATATCGTTAAATGCCTCAACGTAATAAAGTTCTGCTCGAATAAGATGTTTACGTTTACGATTTTAAATTTGATTTTCAAAAAATCTCACAACTTTAAATTCGATTATTAAACAACAAAGAAAACTATGTAGATATTTTACATTTTTGAATATTAATCTCCCTGATGAAGCCCCAATTCCGGGGAAGAAACGTTGGAGTTTTATTAAAAAACCGATTTAAGGACAGACTAGGAAGATTAATAAATAAACTTGTTTGAGGTTAGAAAGCTCTAGATATCGCATTAACCTCCAGTTATAATAGTTATCCAGCCACCCAGGGACCAGATCTACTTACCAACAAAATTAGAAAGTTGTTCTATCTTTTTAAGGTAATTAGAGGCTTTTTGTCAGGAGCTTACATTAGGTCTATCTGTTACGGACTTGTGTATTCTATCCTTACCTATGGAATAGTATTATGGAGTTGCACTTTAAAATCTAATTTGAGACACTTGTAGATTGCTCAGTTCACTGCTTTTAAAATTATATTACACAAACCACTGAGTCAACTAATGCTTTGTATTCTGACTTTACTATTTATAAAATTCGTCAAATTTTTCTTTTCAATTCGCCCACTTTAGTTTTTAAAATTAATTGAAGATAATCACCGGCGTGGTTTCAATAGTACTACTCGAAAGAAATGTAAATTGAGACTTCCCAAATTCAATAAAGAAGATCTGAGGAGATATTTCTATTATTGTAACATTATCTATTTATACAAGTGGGACATTGATGTCACAAAGTTCAATAGCGTTTTTCATTTTGAAATATTTTTGCGTAAGGCTCTTTTTTAGACTCAGGTCAGCTTTTTTCAGTTTGAATATTCCACTGCAATGATGTCAAGATCGACCCACTATGAGTAATGATGTCAACATCATTCATTGGGTCGGACCCCATTCCCGATTGTTGACATCATTCCACTGAAACAGTTTGTTCCATTTTGTTGTTTGTATAGGTTGTTTATTTGAGTTTCTTAAGGTGTAAGAACGCATATTTGTACTTAATTTTTCTAATTCATAATTTCTTCTGAAATTAATTTACAATAGATGGTTAATTTTTAATGAAAGTTCGCACCTCCTCAGGACCACAAAGTTGGGCTCCACCGATATGTACAAGATTTATCTTTTATATCGGTGGGCGCTAATGTCTGGTGATTTTCTTTTTATAGAGGTATTATAATGTTTGATTTTAATTTTTTTTTGTCTTTTACTTACCGGTAGTTTTTCATATGTTTTTTCTTCTGTAGTATTCACAATACTTACTGTACCAACTTCATTATGCGCCAATAAACAAACTTGAAAATAATATAAATAATTTTGAGTAAAGAATGCGTTACGATAATTTTGGTCAAATATCTATGAGTTGGTTTGGTAAGTGAAGAGTTGAGCAACAATTGATCCTAGTTTACGCCGGTGGATCAGAGATCAGCCTTGAATTTCCATGGTGAAATCCAATATTCCGGACGATTTCCGTTCTATACTGGAACCGCATCTTGAACTCGGATCAAAAAATTGGTGAAACCAGCCCTAAGTTATTGTTTGTTACTAATGATCATCAACCCGTCGAAATCTATCCAACATTACACTAATCATTTTCGTAAAAATACGGGTTGGCTTTTTATTTTTTTTATTTTTTATTTTTTTTTTTAAATTGAAATGGGTATGCACAACTTCTGATTTGTCCTAATAGACCACTAAATTTATTGATTTGTTGATACATCATATTTTCTGTATAGTAAGTGCCAATTTATGTTTCAGGTTAGCTGTTGAAAATATGAAGAGCCCGAGTGTTGATAAAAGGTAGGTCAATTTACACATTTCAACGTAGAATAAGTAAGACGGAGACTTTATACTTTTTATCGGAGACTTTTAACATGGAACATGTTTTTGTCATCATAACTCCTCCAACAATGAGACGAAATTACCGTTACGTGACATTTAGTGCGTTACGCTCCTATTGACATTTTATGTCTTTACTTTGGCACATAGAATCAAAAAGTGTTACCGCTTACAACCAAACCGTTGCTACAGAACTGTATCTTGGACATATATCATCGTACAAAAATCGTTCTCCAGTCGTTGGAAACCTCTCAATTTAATTAGCCGTATTTGGTTTAACCTTTAATAGGAGTTTTACTTAATCCATTTCCAATTAAAGCTCAAAGTAAAAGGCTGATTTTGCTAACTTTATGTCTAAAATGACATAAAATTCATGAGTTTGGCTGTAAGTCAATGGGGATTGGTCTCAATCCTGAATCGAATGGGATTGGGCATACCTGAATCAGACCAATATTTAGTTTGCTGATGATTTTTGAAAGGCCAAAGTATAGACGGGGGGGGGGGGGGGGGGGGCAAAATTAGCCCGATTTTCAATTTTCAATTGTTTGTAATTCGCTTTTTTTTTTCTTTTTTTTTTTCTTTTTTTTTAAAGATAATTCAGAGTTTATAGATCGAATCCTTAAGTTTTATTTATGCTCTACAACTTTGCTACGTATAACAATTTCTGTAGGATGTACGGTTTAGGAATTATTAGAGAAAAACTTTAAAATTGCAAAAATTAAGCCATCTTTATGAAGCCGCCATTTTGTATTCCACCAATTTTGAGATGGCAGACAAAGATTTTCTCACTCAGAACGGACTAAATTTTCAAAACCTGATCTCAAACCATCTTTTCAAATGACTACTTATTTTCAGCCTTCGCTTCGGGACTATATTGAAGAAACTTTTTAAATATACCTAACTAATTTTTAACTTCACCCACCGATATTTATGTACAGTGTGCTTGAAGTTCTGTACAGTGAATTCAAGACTTTTCCCTGCCCAACACTGTTTACGAAAATCGCTGCCGATGCCGTGATTTGCTCGCAACAGTATAAATAAGTCATCACTGTTTCGGTTTTGATTGGGAAATGCGGCTAGTTTCGAAGCGGGGCCCATTTTCTGGGCTTTTAACTGCTGTTGAAATAGTTTTTTACTGCAAACTTCCTCTTTTGAGCTGTGCTCTCCCTCGCGGTAGAATATTGAAATCCGTTCCGCCGATTAGTTTGTGAATTATGGGCGGTGGAGAGCTACAGATGAGGGTGAAGGGAACTCCATCGGTTATCGAGAGTAATTCCTCCGGGACCTGGCGTGGAAGCTCGAAATACTCAACTAAAAACACTTTCATAGCCCCAACAAAAGTTTGAGAGGGCTTCTTGATTTGAGACATTGGCTACGTACTGAAGGTTGTTCAAACTAAACTCTGTAACTAATGTTAAATGAGTGGGAGCGGGTTAAATGGGCAATTTTTCTGTTAAAGTTGGCAAATGATTAACCGCTCTGCCTCGACTCAAAAGTTGTTTGCAGAGGTTCATAACCCAACATGAACTTCGTAACTGTGTTAAAATGATTTCGTAGTGTACGTTGGTTGTGAGAGATTGAATGAACTAAATCATAAAACGTCACCTTCTGCTTAGTAGGCACTTATTTTATGGGTGGCGATATTTGCAAGTACACTAACTACGAATAAAACGCTATTTGCAGGTACACACATGAGTAAGAATGAGTGATATTTAACGAGTAGAAGTTGGATGAGAAAGAGAAGAAAGACGTAACAACGACGTAGATCGTAAATGAGTTCCACTATCTGCTTTAGAAGCAGATACCATGTTACATGGCTATGTCTTCGATTGGGGAATTCATAACGGTCGTCCTTGAGAGTTTTAAACAAATCCTTTAACTTTGGACTGTAGGCGACGAAATGTAGGATAAAGAATTTATTTTATCATTCTTGGAGGCACAAAAAGCATACAATAAATTAAAGTTACCTATTTCTCCAATACAGACGCAATGAGTTGTTGTTAACAGTCGACTGTTGTCAGGGGATGAAAATGTTTCCTATGGAGTGGAGTAAATGATGCTATTGCTTTACGTTAAGAATATTGTAACCGGCTTATTAAAAAATTTTATAGTCCAACCAACATTGTTTAGGAATGTAGCCAGGTACGTAAGGAGGGGGAAATTGGTAGCTTGAGATGTGAACATTTATCACATAAATCAAGCGCTTTCCAACGAGTGGCGAACGTTTTTTGTGCGATGAAAACTGCGGAAGTTCCATTCCCCCCGGCTGGGTTGTACGTGAAAAACACTGAAATTGTGACATCAATTTTGGGTGACGGAAATTTTTGGTTAACCCCCCCAGAGCAAGACATATCCATGTCGAAAACTTTACACAAGCAGATTGACTGCAATCACGCTATTGGTTGTTTTCACTTTACACATCTCCGTCCTTCGAATACGCATTCGACCCTTCGGCTTAGGTCGAGCATCACCAAATCATTGTTTTATGTAAATGACTTGTTCAGAGTCGATCTTGCAGTGGGACAGGGAGAAAAACTGGTTCTTATACGCTTTGCTGATTTGCTATGCTCAGGACTGGGATGAGGGTGTGCCTTCCGAGAGTCTTGGTGATTCATTGCTGGTAGGGTCAAATGACCTTAAAACAATGAAAGCAGCCCTTACAAGCAGCCCAAGCCCACAGGGATGATGAGTGGCAGCGTAGGGGGAAGATGGGCAATGGAGTGTTGGGTACTTACAAGGGTTCTTCTCGACAGTTAGAGATGTTCTTGATTTTTGCCCCCTCTTTATCATTTGCAGTCATTATTTTCACAGCCCAATACAAGTAATTTTGAGGGTACTAAACAGAGAAATATCCTCAAAATTACTTACAATACTATGAAGTATTCAAGAAACTTTTAGAACAGTTTGTACTGCAATCATGTTACCAGCCATTGCTTTGTGGGGCTTTCTTCTTTCGACACTGTAAGTTTATTTTGGTTTATTGGGTTTATTCCCTGCTTAGTGAGAACTTTGTCGCAGCTCTATTTGTCAATATGCCTGTCCATAAACGTCTCTAGTCAGCTTTCCTCACTATTGATTGACCAACACCAAATTCTGGCATCAACGTAAGGTGATTTATGAATACGTCGTGGAGTTCAGATATGTAAGACTCTGAACCGGTTTATCGAATCTCCCAGCAACTCATTCGAGCATCAGGATCGATGATCAGTAGATCCCAAAATTTTTGGTGCACGTTAAAAACCTGTTGTAGAAAAACACATTCGAATTTTTCACTCCGACAATTAGAAAAAAGTCCAGTCATGCAGCATGACCCCATGAGCGAATTTTTGAAGAATATTACCGATTTTTACAACCAGCGAACGGCATTATTTCGATTTTTGACTGATTTTTCAACTTTGAAATTTTTGAAAACTTGATATATAATCTTATAGGAAATTTTACGCTGATTCCGAATATACCACATGTTAGTATGCTGAAAAAATTATTTCGCACAACAAATCGCAAAAAACAGGCTATTTTGAAATTTTTGACTACATTTTTGAAAATTTCAACCCGAAGATGTAATCCGATCATGCTGGCCAACGAACTTGAACTTTCGTTTTGTGCCCTTAACATTTTAAAATTTGTTTGATGTTTCTAGCACAATTCTACGGACAGTTATCGTCTGGAATGACACATACATACATATATACATATATACATACATACATAAAAAGTTCCAGTCATGCAGCATGATCGTATGAGCGAATTTTCATAAACTATCTATCGTACTATAGTATGTTAAATTGCATTGAAATTGGATCAATTTTAGTTGACAGAAATGGTTAAAAACGAATTTTATGGCAAAAAACTTATTCGAAATAAAATTTCACTGATTCAAAAGGGATTTTTGATTTTTAAATTTTTTTGCAGTTTAAGTACGTTTTTTAGCAAATTTTAATGACATTTAAGTACGTTTTTCATCATAATTTTGAGCAACAATTTTTAATGGCCTAGTTAATCGTTGAAAATTTAGTTTTGACTAAAACTCTACAAAAAAATAAAAATTTTACGATTTTTGGCCGTTTTTAGCCATTTTTAGTGATTTTTTGGGTACATTTTTCGAAATTTGACCAATTTAATGTGCTCAAAAATTGTTGTCCAACGAACTCATCCTTTCTTTTGAAATGCTTGATTTTTTGGCGAAAGAACGAAGTTTTTATCTCAATTCTATCGAGAGTTATCGTCTGGAATGACACATACATATATATATACATATATATATATATATATACATATAAAAAAGCGTTAAAATCCAGGAATCATTTCAGAATGCCTCAAAACAGATTTCGATGAAGAAAATTTTTGAAAATTTTTATTTTAACATTTTTGGAGCCATTGCAATAGCTTCATTTTCTAAGAAAATTCGCTAAAAATGCGTTAAACTTCAGAATATGATTCAGAATAGCCTGAAACAGATTTCTGCATAAAATTTTTTCAAAAATTCACATTCTACAAATTTTGAGGCGAGAGCAATAGCTTAATTTTCTTCAAAAATTCGCTAAAATGCGTTAAACGTCAGAATATGATTCAGAATAGCCTGAAACGGATTTCTGCAAAAAAAAATTTCACAAATTCACATTCTTCAAATTTTGAGGAGAGAGCAATAGCTTAATTTTCTTCAAAAATTCGCTAATGATAGAAGAAATAGCTCATATGGTTATGCTGCACACCTTGTACTTCTTTCATAATAGGGATATGACTAGCCTTGAAGTGAATAAATAAAGTCTATTCCCTAGATGAATGAAGGGGGTAATATAGTAGTATACCCCCTTCTTAGGGACTAATTAGGGACTACTTAGATTAAGCATCCTAGCCTCCTAATTAGGGACCCGCGGGGCGACTCGCTCCTAATCCTTGACCCTATAGCGAGCTGACTGCGGTGCCGATGCCAACTCAAACTACTGATAACCCGAATCACGTTCGCCAGTTTACCTTCGGATGAGCCGGGTAACTTGAGACAACGGCGTCTAGACCTCGCTGATCTCTGAGGCGAGCGCATCCCCACAAATGCCGTGTGTTCGTTGGCGAATCGGATCAAGGTTACCAAAGCTACGTATAATTGAGATTCCTCGTCTGTTGGGACAGTCCTAATTAGAGAAGAGACTAGTCAGAGGGTTAAATCCCTCGTTAGTGTCAGCGTCTGTGCGCAGCTTTAACTCAATGAAGTTTGCTTCTATTGATACCGTCATTGTAAATTTATTATCCTCATCGGAGTAGTAAATAAGTAATCATGTCGCACCCATCCTAGAATAAGGATACAATTCAAAAATTGTCATTTTCGGCAAAATCGCATTCAAAGTTTTCCTTCCACACCATTGGCTACCCGTTCTTTGGAACACGATGAACATAATTTATCTTTGCGAAATTTGTTTCCTACATTATTACTCTAACGACGCATGGTGAATAAATAGTTTTTTGCCAGTGAGAAGGGAGTGGGGGGAACGGTTTTGTTGATTTTTTAAGAATTTTTGAGTTGTTCCAACTCAAACACTGAAATCTCACCAGTCAGGATCCAAAATGTTCAGAAAAGAAAGACACAAGTTAAAATTGTCCACACGAAAAGGAAACAACTCAAAACGAGACACAGACTGCGTGAACTCAACTGAGTTGTGTCTTTCTTCCTAGGACGTGAATTGGTTACTCCCTCCATAGAAGAAAGACACACGCACCCTCTAGCGGAGTTAGAGTGCCCTACACATATCTCCACCTTCTACAGACAAACTAGACCGTTTCTACTTCTCAGAACCACAACTAACTCAAAAATCACGATTTTTGAGTTGAACCCTTATTCTAGGACGGGTGCGATGTGTGCAACGTTGACTTCAAACTAGGTAAATACTAGTTAACCAAACGCTGATATCTGCTACTATAGTAGCGTTTAAAATAGATTCGATATGAGCTGAAAAATACGTGAAGTCGAGGTGGCGGTAGTGTGCCAACTCTCGTACACCTTCTTATGATAAAATCGCGACAAATTATTACACAAAGCTTGATTATTTCTGTATCAAACAGCCCTTCCACGCAGAGCACTCGCTTATAATTAATTTTCCGTCTGGTGCGCCCTCAGATATATGTCTCAGATACATTCGAGGAATGTTTAGGTACAAGTGGCTGGCAGAACTTGGGTGGAGGGAATGTGATAGGGTTATGCGTAGTATATATGTTCATTAGTTAAGTGGATTGATTGTTGGCTTTTTTCGAATAGGAATTGTGTCTTTTAGCAATTTTTTTATTTATTTTCTTTCAATCATATCTATTTTTTTTTTTTTTTTTTCGTAAATAGTGAGTAATTTATATGTGAGTTATTTATGTTATAGTTAAGTACTATGAGATTTTTGGACTAAATGTTAGCCTAGATAGCGGCGCTTGCTAGGTACCTACGGGCTTAGCCTATCACCTAGCAATACATTGAAAATATGTAGATTCAGGCATATTGTTATGTTTAAGAGGTAGCCAATTTCATTTGTATTATAATTTGTGTATATATTATAAAATGTTTCAATGAACCAAATAAATAAATGAAAACTAACATTATGGTAGTATATCTCAGCTTAGATAGGTACCATCCTAAATTACAGGTCCCTGAATTACCAATAGTAAACACAAATACGAACATTTATTTGGCTAAATGATCACGTTTTAGCACAAGTAGGACTTGAAAGGGTTGTTCGGACAGACCGTTCTGAAAGCGGTTCTCAGAACGGCGTTCTAAACGGAAAGGGATGAGAACCATTGCGATACCAGTTAGGAACTTGTGACACTCCGAACATGCTTCGACGATTCAGAACCATGGGAGACCTCCATTAAGCCAATCATTCATAGTACAAGAATGATGAAAAATGCAAATAAATTTTCAAACAATGTGATTAAAATTGAGATCAACAAAATCGATAAACAGCCTAAAACGGGATAAAAAATGCGCGGGGAATCGAAGATAAATTCAAATATGGAGGGGCTTATGCTCAAAACATTCTGTGCGCATGTCCCGAACCAGCTGTTCTGAAAAAAATCCGGAACCGGTAGAACGGGTTCGGAACGGTTCGGGATTGTCTGTCCGAACAGCGCACCACACGTTCAGAACACGTTCTGTGACTGTCCGAACGGCCAAAAAGGGGCGAGGCCTTGGTAGAACGGTTCAGAGTTCAGAATGGTCTGTTCGAACGAACCTTGAATGTCTTCATGTTATGTATAAGAAATATGCACTAAATTGGCACTTAGCGGGAAATTATCACAATCATTATGCACCTTGGTGAATGAAGTCTAGGTAAATTGCAAAGACGTCTTGTAAATTGCATATATGTAGACGTCTTGTGTGTGGCTCCGAAGTTGGTATCACCCACACGCTATATATAAGAAATTTAAACCTATCAGATCGCTTTGTTTTTCGTTTGTTTTTTATTGTTTTGAAAGAATTTTCTTTGATTCGGATTCGGTACTGAGATATACTTACCCAAAGAAAATGGGTGGTGTTAACTTCACGCTGTCACCACCCACACGGTATAAAAAAATTTAAAACCCATCAGTTCTTTGTTTCCGATTGATTTGAAAGAATTTTCGTTTCTTTCGAATTTGGTACTGAGTTATACCGTAAAGAAAATGGGTGGTCCTAACGAGCCCGGTAAGTGTAGGTAGACCGGGTACGGTTAGCCATCGGATTGTCTAGTCGCCAATTTAATGTGCTCAAAAAGTGCTGGCCAACGAACTCATCCTTTCATTTGGAATGTTTGATGTTTCGGTCAAAGAAAAGAATTTTCACTTCAATCCTGAGGACCCATACACACACACTCTCTCTCTCTCATAAATAAATAAATTTAAATATATATATATATATATATATATATATATATATATTTAAATAAAGAAATGTTTTCGAAAATTTTGATTTTATATTTTTGGAGTCATTGCAATAGCTTCATTTTCTACGAAAATTAGCTAAATAAGATATTGAGGAAAGACATATCCATAATCTTTTGTTTCTCCCATTAAGCGATAAATTGTAATTTTTAATTGATGTCTTTATTTTTGTGGTCAATGGTTCGGTATTGGAGTTAATAAACCAAAAATAGGGGCGTCCAGATGAATTTTAAGATAGGATTCTCAGAGTTATTTCCTCGAAAGCTCGATCTAATTGAAATGAATGAAATTGAAATGGAAAACAAGAGCTTCGGTAAGAGAGATGAAAAAATACCTTTCAATAGTTTGATAGCCGTCAGCAATTACTTCGCCAAACAGGTCGAAATGGATATCGAAACGGATGGTAATTTCTGGATGATGTATGCGACAGAAGTTGGGAGCCTCCATGAATAGAAGCATTGTCACAACCGCACCTAATACCCTCGTCGTATTGGGCGATTCAGTTATTCCGAGAGAAAAGCGCGACGGGCCACGTGATTTAGCGCGATCGTAATTCAAGCCCCTGAGAGTCGCAAAGGGGGGACCGCAAAATTTGAGAGCTGGCTCCGGTTCTCGCTTGAAATTTAAATGCGGTTATCCTTTTCCCTGTGTGAACTTCGTTCGGAAAACTGGATCACTCGAATCGTCCCAACGGAGATAACGACTTGCCTCTCGAACTATGCGACTTTTACCTTCCCCACACCTCCCCCTCGCTCGCCGCAGTTTACCCTGAAAATCCCGTTTTCTCCAAATCGCCAGCCCTCGAGGGCTCTATTTTCCATCAGCCTTCGACTGTGAACAAATCGTCGGACGTCATAAGAGCGAGCTGATTTGTGGAACCGAGTTTCCACCGGACGAGTGCAACTTATTTCTACTACCTATTTTAATTTCTGCTGAGTGCGAATAATACGCACATAGAGTGAAGGCTCCCAGATATCAGATTAGAGCAGCGGTTCCCAACCTTTTTAATTGGGAAGCCCAACTATTTTTAAAATAATGTACAAGGGGAAAAAATATCTCAAGTATTTGCAAAGAAAACACCTGTACTTTATTCACTTTTAGTTGTTACATGATGAAAAACAATTATATACAAGTGGTCAAAGTAAAAAAAAAAACTCAATGGGATTTTTTACATTGTTTTTCTCCCACAGGTGAATCAATGTCAGGATTGAAACTGGACAGTTTTAGTCTTAAATCGCTTTCAACATTCAGTTTGTTCCTGTACTTTTTTTTTTTTTTTTTTTAACCAATTTTGAAAAGGCTTGTTCACATAAATATGTTGTGGAAAACCGCATCAAGTGCTTCAGTGCAGTTTCGCAATTGCCGGATATTCTTCGCGAACTTTAATCCAGAACGGAACTAATGGAGTTGTTTTAAAAAACGATGCTAGAGTCTGGTCACATGACAGTTCAATTACCGAGTCTTCTTCACTCGAAGACATTTTCATTTTTTTCAAGTTATCTCCTTCAAATGGATTCCTGATCCAAAGAATTTCATCATCAATTTTGGGGAAGTACTTCCTAAAAAAACATTGGAAGGCCTAATTACTGCTCTAGTTCTTGTTAGTAGGAAAGAATAAAATGTACAGTAACAGTGCAAGAAAAGTAGCCAAGATAAATTAATTGTACTATTCCGATATTAATCGTTGAAACTCAGATGATTTTTAAAATATATTTTCATATTTTTGATCAGCATCCACGGCCCATAGGTTGGGAACCGCTGGATTAGAGAGTTCCTAAAGCGATAGAGAGATGGAGATGAGGCCCGTTATCGTGGACAGAAAACACTATTGCGCATATGGGGGGAGATGAGGCGCCGCATCTCCATTAAGACAAATTTATTTCACCTAAACATAAGACGCTTTATCCCGAATCCTCCTTTATCACGAACCTCATCTCTTCCTCCATATCGCAAAGTAACCTTACACACCGATAACAGTGATATTCATTTCTTGTTGGTATTCATGATTCATGTGAGGGCGATATTTTCCATCAGCCTTCGATTGTGACCAAATTGTCGGACGTCATAAGAGCGAGATGATTTGTAGGACTGAGTTTCCACCTTACGAGTGTAAATTATTTCTACTATTTTAATTTCTGCTGAGTGCGAATAATACGCACATAGAGTGAAGGCACTCAGATATCACACATTATCTCGCATTTTGTTTGCTCACTAGGTGCCGAAGGTGGGAAAAATTTGTTTCGTTTGTGAAATCAAAAATTACTTGCCCCCAAAAATCAAAATTTCCAATTGCTTTTGGTTCAATTTTGGTTAAATAAAGCTGATAATCAATTTTGGTTCAGTGTCTGTCCGTTTGAAGGCTGTCTAGGTGTAATTCTGGTGAACCCCAGTCACACTCAAAACGATTCCTAGCTTTTAGGTTTTCTACAAATTTCATTGCCATCGGATCAATTTGCGCATCTGCAAACGTGAATTTTTATAATGTCGATTTCTTATCATTAACCCTGGAATGTCCCGGCTAAATTTCCAACACTTAACTCCCCGGTGGGATGTGTCAAACCCCAACTTTGAAAAGTATTAGAAAATTCAAAAGTAAATTTCACTTGAATCAAATTTTATTTTTATTCTGTTATCAAGAGTGTAAAGAAACATGAAGTAAGTTCCTAAGCTCACGAAGAAAATGTAATAGTAAGGCAAACCTCACGCTCTGAAGAAAAAAATAATTCCTAGCAGAAAGGTATCTCATTGTAACAAAATTTCTATATAAAATTAGCACATTTTCACTTAAAAACAAAAATAAATAAAATCTACCAAACAATTTTCTGAGATTAGTTTGAACTACTTACTAAACCCTTTTCAAGAATGAAAAGGTAACATAAAATTGGCATCAAGCAATAGGATCAACATTCTCAACACTTTGAAGATCTATGATGTTCACAGAAGAAACATCGAACTAGTTCTTCCCAAACTGTCACTTTTGACGTTTCTTCATCGGAGGCAACTTCTTGTAACTCGACATTATCTCCCGTGTTTGAATTTTCTCCGCCAAAATATACTTCTTCTTCCTCCAACTGTTCCAAAATGGATCCGAAAACTTGCGTTTTTTAGCCATTTCTAACGATTAGCCAACAACTATAACAAAACTGAGGTAACGCCCACAAAAATAACACTTGCTATAGAGAAAATCACTAGCGGTTAACTCCCCGGTGGGGTTTGTCAAACCCCAGGCACAAGAAAGTACTACACTACACAGAAGTCTTGAACGTACTAAACTGGAAAAAGACTGAAGCCTTTAGGGAAGTAGTGGGGGGTGATATAAAAGGGGGCGAGAAGAGCCACACGTGCGGGATTCAACATGATAAACTGATTTTAAATCTCGATTGGTGTTTGACAAACCCCACGGTGCATTCCAGGGTTAATAGTTAATAGTTAAAGTTTTTGTACTTCTCGTATTCATTTTCTCGTACACGAAAATGGCCTTTCCGAAACGAGAAGAGGTTTTCGTTACGTGGAAACGCTTTTCGGAACGGGAAGAGTCGGCTTTACTCGTCCTCAGCTTTTTCGGAATCGTAATTACGAGACGACCACTACTTGACCTTTCTCCTACAGTGCATAACACTCTAGAATAACTTAGCAACTATCATGCAGTTGGCATGGACTCATACACACACACCCGACAAATCGCTTGACTTTTCCCTGTTGTTGGTTTAACTATTGTATTTGTCTTCCTTTCTTGTTTGTTCCCCGCACCTCAACCAGAAGGGTCATTAGCGGCATTTTGTTCGTGCTTCCGACGTTATATTGAAGGTTTCAGCCTTTTAATTCTCAAGATTTCATTTCAAGGTTCATTTTACATGTTTTCAAGATTCGTGTTCTTCACGGCTGAATCTTTTTTTATATGATGTAGAGGTAAGTGGTCGTTGTTTCTTACTTCATGTTAGGTATATTTTGGAAATTGTCTACGGTGGCAATTGAGTTTTGAGCAGTGATTCACTACATAAGTCACATTAATGTCTCTATATGAGTTCTCTTTTTCTCGGGCTTACGAAAACGCAACCAGAAATCAATGCGAAAAGGTTAGCATTCATCGTACTCGCTCTAGCAGCTTGTTTTCGTGTTTAAGAGAAATACCAATACGAGAAATACAAAAACTCCAATATTGCAGTGATTTCTTTTAAACTCGAGTGATAGTTGGTATTATTGGTAGTATTACTAATCAATCGCGATTTATTGAGTAACGGCTGTGCCATACGCGCCAAACTCAAATCGGTTAACAAAGACATAACTCGGTGACTAATAGATTGATTTTGTTTAATTATTCAGTGAGTGTGTTGGTTGGCTTTAATGTAATGTAATTTATTGACATATAGGACATATGTCCCACCTCGCATGTCAAGTTTGACAGTTTTGACAGGTTTCTAAGTTTGACAAGTTTGAAAGTTTGACAGGCTTCTAAATGGTTCACTATAAATTTCATGGCCTTCGGATCAACGGTAGCATGTGCCCATGTGCACCGAAAATCTGTCATTTATTTCTCATGATCTATGGGACCGATTTCGTTCAAATTTGGCAGAGGAAGGGGAGGGGGGGTTGAGTGTAGTTTCAGGATGTCACCTTTTCGATTTTATCGTGATTGGTTGAGTAATGAATCTTACACTTGAACAAAACTACAAATTGGTTGATACGTAGGCAAAACTCGGAAGCTACTAGACCGGATTTAATGACATTTCAGGGGTTGTGCGGGTTACCACCTCAATTATTTCCTATAAATTTCATTAAATTTATATGAATAATAGCCTGTGCGCATGCGCAAACGTGAATATCTTATAACGTCGATTGGTCATGATCTGTCGGGCCGATTTCGTTAAACTCGAACATTATACCGTGATTAGTTAAATAATAACTAAGTAGTGTGCATGCGCAAAACTTAAATTGGAGGACACAGGCAAAACTCCGAGACTAATTGGAAGTTTTTCCTTATTTTTACTCAGTAAAATACAAAAATCATCCTAAATTTATACACCCCCACAATGAGCGTGAGAAGGCGGCCCAAAATCGTTTCCGGGCCCTAAAAAAATCAATCTTTCTGAGTTTATAATAATATTTCTGGAATTATAAGAGTACTGTGCCACCCTAGTTGCGTAATTAGCAAAACTAAGCCTTCTAGTTAAAATCGAAATGGGTAATATAGCACTCAATTTAACTGAGTTCACTTCTGGTCAATCCATTTTCGAAGGTTGGATTCCTTTCCCTTTTCCATCAAGTCTAAAATTGTTGGCACCTGGTACCTAAAACCAGTTCCTTTGTTCAGGAAATGAATTCATTTTTGGAACATAATGTTTGTCTGTCGTCCCAACTCGTGTGCCCTTTCCATGTTGAAACGGGATATCTCTAACGGTTAGTGTCATATGACATAGTATACATGACATAGTCGGTCATATTTCAATACTCGGAGCTTACCGATAGTACAATAAGGAACATACTGTACAAGTAGTTTTTAGTAGTTTAACTACTGTAGTTAAGTAGTTTTTTTTACACTTAAAAAGGACTCGTGTGCTCCTTGACCCCCCACACAAGCACACACACACACGCTACTACTTTTTAAAGAAGCTGCGATTGGACCAGCGTAAAATAAACACACCGAAGTACTCTTTACCGAAACAATATATGTATATCTTTGAAGATACTTCAAAGCTCGAGGGACACGTAAATCATTTTTCGAAGCTTCTGAGTTACCTCGTCAATACGGTTAGACGCTTTCAAATTTACGCCCGATGTTACCGCGAGATACTTGATAAAATCAACAGTTTTAAGCCCAAGGCAATCACAGTTTCCCGTCTGTAGGCATTCGGGTTGAACGGTCCCTGATATCCAGTTTATAAACCTCATACATTTAATTTGGCCTACATTCATCGAAGCAGGGTAGGTTCCTTTTGTTTAAACCAAACAATCAACACGTTTAGTGTTTTCTGCACGTTCCGTGCTATCTCCTCTTCTTTGCATCCATGATAAATCGAAACTGCGTCATCAGCAAATGAGACGATGCGACAATGCTATCTTCATACTTACATTGATGGTTGATATAAAACAAAAAATCCAGTCATGCAGCATGACCCCATGAGCGAATTTTTGAAGAAATCTTCCACATCAGTTGTGATTACTTTTTTTTTAACAAGCACCTACTACCTACGTTTTAAACAGCATGGTTCTAGGATTGGTTATACAGGGATACTTCCATAAGAGTAGTTCAATCTGAATTTGGACAATGTTTCATGCAAATATTACCGATTTTTACAACTAGCGAACGGCATTATTTTCGATTTTTGACTGATTTTTCAACTTTGAAATTTTTGAAAACTTGATACATATTCTTATAGGAAATTTTACGCTGATTCCGAATATACCACATGTTAGTATGCTGAAAAAATTATTTTGCACAACAAATCGCAAAAAAACAGGCTATTTTGAAATTGTTGACTACATTTTTGAAAATTTCAACCCGAAGATGTAATCTGTTTGAAGTTTCTAGCACAATTCTACGGACAGTTATCATCTGGAATGACACATACATACATACATATATACATAGTACATACATACATACATAAAAAAATGCGTTAAACTTCAGAATATGATTCAGAATAGCCTGAAACGGATTTCTGCATAAAAATTTTTCAAAAATTCACATTCTACAAATTTTGAGGCGAGAGCAATAGCTTAATTTTCTTCAAAAATTCGCTAACAGGCACATGCCATGAAAGTAGAATTTTAAAAACTGTGTCCAAAGGATCCCTCCAATCTGCGCCCTCTACGTTCTCTGATAAAAGTAAGAGCGGATCCGTTCAAGCTCGTTTTCCAACATTTCGTTTGCCACCAATTCACTCAGCTAGATGGATTGTGGTCCTATAGACTCTAGCGCCAACAACTTTGCTCTTGATGGTTGTGATAACTTACTTATTTCAGCCCGAAGAAGTAGTTGGGGTCACCTTATGGGGAGGGGTCAGAATTTGAGGCTTTTAACCTAGTTCTTTATAAAATGTACCATTAATTCTCCCCCCCCCCCCCCCCCTCTCTTCAAGTTGTCCCTTGGTTCCTATGAATTAATAATCTCCTAATACCAAACTTTTTCGGTGAAATGTAGAGTTTTTCAAGGCTCAACCGTAGCAACAACTTTCTGTCTTAGTCCACCCAGTGGAACAAGAAATGAAAGTAGCAACTCCCAATCGGTCCATCAAGATGCTGCTCATCGAGAAATACTGTAGAAGTCAAACTTCCCATCCGATCTTAAACTTCTTAATCGTTCTGGAACAAAACGACGGGAGACATCGTGAGAATCGAAGCGCTTTATTAGCTAATCAAAAATCGATGAATTATAATAAATTATTAACGCACAAAGGTTGTGTTACTATGATGACAAGCAAGTAAATCTACAGCGACTTGGAAATTATAACTTATATTTATTTATTCAATTAGCAAGAAACGCATACCTCCAGTATATTCATTATGTTTCATAACGAAATTCATGCATGACAACAAATTACATAGCTAATGATTAAATCAAAATAACAATAAAACTCCATTAATAAAAAATGCACTGAGGCAATCCAGCGATATGCTGGACACACTCTTCTATTCACTGATGGCTCAAAGACACCTGATGGCGTTGGCCTTGCTCTATGGAGCCCCAACTTCCAAGTCACTAGACGCCTACCACCAGTTGCAACTGTGTTCACAGCAGAGCAGTGGGCAGTGAAACTGGCTGTTCGACACTGCCAGTTATTGGGAGTTGGCAATTATGTAATCTGCATGTAGCGATTCGCTAAGTACCATCGAGGCGATTAGAGACTCATATTCTGATATTCTGATGATCCCCTAATACAAAGCCTACGTGTATCGCTTCATCTAGTCACAACAATGGGCTCAACCATAACTTTGATTTGAGTACCGAGCCATGTGGGTATTCATGGCAATGAGTGTGCATCTACCCTTGCAATTCGATATGTTGCCTATACAAATTAAGGATCAAATCCTCTAAATGCAGCATAAAGCCAATTCCGTCTGGCATGAGCAATGGTAGGGTGAGGTATCAGGGATTTAGGTACCCCCCCCCAGAGGTGCAATGGGGTCCTAAATCCTCGATAAAAAGGTAGAGGAGGTTGACAGTATCCCGTCAGAGAGATACCACTCCTACAAATAGCTTTTAATGAGCCATGTTCGGAGTAGATTGGTTTTCCAGGGACCTGGATCACCCATCCAACGCCAAACTAAGCTTCTCAAAAACACGAGAAAGGCGTGCGACGCCCGTTGTTCACCAAAGGGGCGACGACAGCGCATTCTCTGAGATCCCGACGGGAACTCTGTCACACTCCCCCCCTTAAAGGCATACTTGATTGAAGAGCAAGTGTGTTAACCAGGTGGAATAGTTTACTGGCTGAGAACTGATGCTCATTAATAAATAGCTGCATTGGCGATTGAGGGTGGGAAAAGAGAAATTAAAACAGGATGGATTGTCAATGAATCTTCATATGAATTATTCATTAGGTAATTAACCCCCAATCAAAGATTAAGGAAAATAAAATAGATATATAAATTAATATGCTCAACATTGGGGACTTGAATTGGGTATTAGCCCTGGAAATTGAATAATTGGGAACAATGCCCTTGAATAATTGGGAACCAAGCTCGGGTATAAAGAATAATAATAAAAATGGCAAAGGTATGCCATAGGTATGAAATTGAAATTATAAGAAGGGAAAAAAAAGAGAAATTATAAGTCAAAGATCAATGAAATTATTTATATACCAAAGGGTGATAATGGGAATTCCTTCAGGAACCCCGGGCCATGTTTCTTCTGAAACATTAACGCCCCAAAAATAGTGGATTGGACTACTAGGCGTCAGCCGTGCATAATCCAAACCACGCTCGCTCTACCGAGGAGAGTGTGACAGTACCGTAAGAGGTACCACTCCCGGAACGTAATGTGCAATGATCCGGGAGTAGATTGGATTTCCAGGACCTGGATCACCCATCCAACGCCAAACTCAGCCTCTCAAGAACACGAGAAGTGGCGTGCGACGCCCGTTGTTTTCCAACGGAGCGACGGCAGCGCTTTCTCTGGGATTCTGACGGGAACTCTGTCACAGAGGTCACTGGTCTGCGTGGTGTCCTTCAGGACTTGTGCCCGGTGGGCCCTTCCATATCCCAACATCTAAGGAGGGATCGAACAGTGGTTAACCGGGTTGCCACTGGCCACGACGTATTATCCGGACCAGACAAGGTCCGATCCCTGTAGCACCTGAGAGCCGCTGAGCTCTAATACGAACTGTGATATCTGATCTGTAATCTTAATCTAATATATAAAATTCTCGTGTCACAGTTTTTGTTGCCATACTCCTCCGAAACGGCTTGACCGATTTTGATGAAATTTTTTGTGCTTATCCGGTATCTATGAGAATCGGCCAACATCTATTTTTCATCCCCCTAAATGTTAGGGGTAGTCCACCCCTAAATGTTAGGGGTAGTCCACCCCTAAATGTTAGGGGTAGTCCACCCCTAAATGTTAGGGGTAGTCCACCCCTAAATGTTAGGGGTAGTCCACCCCTAAATTTTTATTTTATTTTTTAGACAAAATTTTTAATTTCTATTTTAATTAACGTCTGCCAAGTTGGGTGGGCAGTATAACTTCCTCAAGCGAGCGAAGCGAGCAGCATCCCCCACAGAAGTTAAACCTACCCTTAGAGATCTACCGTTTGCGAGCGAAGCGAGCAACATCCCCTACATGTTTCAATTGTAATACATTCCATGTATACAGCCACACTTTGCGAGCGAAGCGAGCAACATTCCCTATATGCCACACTTTGCGAGCGAAGCGAGCAATTTAATGGGGGGTCCGGGGGGCTTGCCCCCCGGCTGGACGTGGAGGCGAGCGTAGCGAGCCGGAGCGGCTAGTAATTTATAAAATTCTCGTGTCACAGTTTTTGTTGCCATACTCCTCCGAAACGGCTTGACCGATTTTGATGAAATTTTTTGTGCTTATCCGGTATCTATGAGAATCGGCCAACATCTATTTTTAATCCCCTAAATGTTAGGGGTAGTCCACCCCTAAATTTTTTTTTTTTATTTTTTAGACAAAATTTTTAATTTTTATTTTAATTAACGTCTGCCAAGTTGGGTGGGCAGTATAACTTCCTCAAGCGAGCGAAGCGAGCAACATCCCCTAGAGACGTTGAACCTACAGGGCCGTATGCAAGAACGCACCTTTAATAAAAGGACCGTTCCTTTAATGAAAGGTCTCCTTATAGGAGCCTTTAGGAATCCTTTTATTCAAGTTCCGATGCAGAGACCTCCCTTTACAGCTGCCTTTAAGGAGACCTCCTTTAACTTAAGGAACTGCCCTTTTACGTTCCTTTCGCGAATTTCTAATGCAGAGACCTTCCTCAACGCCTTCGTTAATCTACCGTACCTTAAATCGGTCTGGAATTAAAAGGAAGCCTTTTAATTTGTAAGGCTGGTCGCGAGGTACCTTACAGCGTTCATTTGTATACAAAATTTTTTTTTTTGAATAATGAATGTTTTATATATATATATATATATATATATATTCCTGCTCAAAATTAGTGCACCACCAACCATTTCTCCATTTGTCCCCTTGTTTCTTCCCTGACCAACTATCAACCAAAACTTGATTATAGTCATTGGTCGAAGGCTCAAAGCCCTCATCCGAGCTAGAGGAGGTAATACCAAGTATTGAAAAGAAAAACTGGCATACTTTTTTTCAAATTTATAATTTTTATAATTTCACCACAAGGTACATTTTTCTTTAATTTTATTATAAACGTCTTTTCTTCGTGAATTTTCACCTTTTTTTGGTTACCTTATTCCTTCTGTGTTTGCAAACAATGTGTGCAAACGGATAAAAACTTGATAAGGGAAAAAAGAAGGGGACATACGAAGTAATGGATAGTGGTGCTCTAATTTTGAGCAGGAGTATGTATATATTTTTTTTTACAAAATTTTTTTTTTTTTTTTTATTTGTATACAAATTGAATGAATTCAATAGAAGTACTTACCTAGGTACATAAGCCTCACTAATATTAGTTAGTAATAACCTCACTATATTAGTTCCCTACACAGGAAGCAGGCTTGATAAACAATAAATCCATAGCAGCAGTTAAAACCTAATTATATTCACAAAAACTTATAAAATATTGTAAAACTTATAAAATCTATAATTAGCTACACTTCACCCCAGCCCATTTTTTCCCTAAATGCCCTTTTCTCCATCCGCCAAAGCTCTTGCTTGTGCTCTGTTTCGAGTTCAGCTTTCTTCAAATCTTCTTGAGCTATAGCTAGCCTGTTTTGGAGCTCAGCCAGACGAAGCTTATGCAGTTAGGCTGCCTGCTCAAGCCGTGAAGCATTCTGCCTAGCCCTATCCTCGATTTCTGCTGCAACAGCTAGCGTGCGGGGGTGCCTTCTTCTTACCTGCAATCAGTAGAACAACATATTATTTATGGCAACCTATTGGGTGAATCAGCAGAAATGAATATGAAAAAGTCCAGTCATGCGGCATGACCCCATGAGCGAATTTTTGAAGAAATCTTCGACGTTTCAGTCGCTATTGATCGTGTAGAGAAATTTTAGTTTTATGATTTTGATAGACTAACATGGAATCAAATTCTATCTGCAGCATGGTTCTAGCCTTAAACAGCATGGTTCTAGGATTGGTTATACGGGTATACTTCCATAAGAGTAGTTCAATCTGAATTTGGACAATGTTTCATGCAAATATTACCGATTTTGACAACTAGCGAACGGCATTATTTCGATTTTTGACTGATTTTCAACTTTGAAATTTTTAAAAACTTGATACAAATTCTTATAGGAAATTTTAGGCTGATTCCGAATATACCACATGTTAGCATGCTGAAAAAATTATTTCGCACAACAAATCGCAAAAAACAGGCTATTTTGAAATTTTTGACTACATTTTTGAAAATTTCAACCCGAAGATGTAATCCGATCATGCTGGCCAACGAACTTGAACTTTCGTTTTATGTCCTTAACATTTTAAAATTTGTTTGAAGTTTCTAGCACAATTCTACGGACAGTTATCGTCTGAAATGATACATACATATATACATACATACATATATACATACATTAAAAAAATGCGTTAAACTTCAGAATAAGATTCAGAATAGCCTGAAACGGATTTCTGCATAAATTTTTTCAAAAATTCACATTCTACAAATTTTGAGGCGAGAGCAATACTTAGCTTAATTTTCTTCAAAAATTCGCTAAAAGTCCCATTCACGCAGCATTTCAAGCAAATTTTTAAAGAAATATTTTTCGATTCATTTTTGAGCTAGGAAATTTGTGTATTTAGTGAGTTATTCCTCACAATTCTGAGCTGATTCCAAAAATACCACATTTAACTATATTTGTACAAACTGGAATCTTCGTAGTGTATAGAATCTGAAATTGGTATGTTTTGCATACTCACGAACCTGAGGATGTGGAAGGTACATTTGGGGTTGGCGTTTGGCTGGCAACAGGGAGTTCAGGCTCATCATCAACATCAGTACCACCTGTAACCGAAAATTGCTCGTTTAGTTGTATAACCTTACATTGCCTGTATATTATAACTAGCCATAACTGACGCTTGAAATATATTGCCGTATATATGACATATTATAGAGAATAGTATGTATAGAGAAGGATGGGGGAAAGAATTAAAAGTGGTCTATACTGAGTCGGACGATACCGCCCACTTGAAAATTGATCCAGTAGCTAGTTTAGAAGATTTTTTTTTTCGACATACACACTCAGATATTTTTCGGTATAATTTTATTCATACATTCTACCTACCATGGGTACACAGAACGCCGGTCCCAAATATCCAAATTATGATATTTTTGAAAAGCTCTCGTTTCACTCTGATAGAACGAAACAACGAACACGTGCCGTGTTCCCAAAATTTAGGACCCACTACCAATAATCATTTATGACTTACCTTGGTATGAGCAGGTTCCTCGTTGAATTTCTTCGCGATCTCCTCCCATGCTGCCTTCTTTGCAGAATTGGAGACAGCATCCGACTGCTTGTTCTCTACGATGTGCTTATCCTCCAGCACACAAAAACCACACTGCGACAAAAACCATATCGACAGCCTTTCCTAACGATGATCGCAAAAATCGATCGGAAAACGATCCATTCGCAAGGAAATTCAGGCTGTTCTGAGTTCCGAAACGGAGACCGATTTAAAACGTTGAAAATCCAAAAAATTCATGAACTGTGTACGGGAAATCGAAGAAGAATTTCATAAATTTTACGGGAATTTTATTTGTCAGAACGCAGGAGTTTTTTCTCGTCTAATTGAAGTCTTAAAACATAAGAATCCCGAGATTGATGATTTCGTAGTTTCGTGCTTTGTTAGGACCCGAACATTTATCAGAATGAAGAATATAAATAAGTTACGAAAGGAAGAAAAACTGATTCCGTGCGTATTCGAGAGGCTGCGACGAAGTAACACTCTTTTCTCTCACACATTTTCTCGAACACGACACTCTTTAATCACAGATAACCAACAACGAAATCAACACAAACAAGTGATAAGGAGAAAGATTAAGCTTGAAGATGGTCTAAGGGAAGCTATTGCAGCTAACTGTCCCTTAAACGATCCTTTGCTCGGAAAGGATCCCTTTACGGAAAAGGTTGATCTCTGCATTCCGTTTTTAAAAGGGACACCCCTTTTAGCTTCCTTTTAAGTTTAAAGGAAGTTAAAAGGAAGGAACGGTCCTTTTATTAAAGGTGCGTTCTTGCATACGGGCCTTAGTGACCTACCGTTTGCGAGCGAAGCGAGCAACATCCCCTACATGTTTCAATTGTAATACATTCCATGTATACAGCCACACTTTGCGAACGAAGCGAGCAACATTCCCTTCATTCCACACTTTGCGAGGCGAAGCGAGCAACATTCCCTATATGCCACACTTTGCGAGCGAAGCGAGCAATTTAATGGGGGGTCCGGGGGGCTTGAAGCCCCCCGGCTGGACGTGGAGGCGAGCGGAGCGAGCCGGAGCGGCTAGTATATCTATATACATCTAGTCATAGTTTTATTTCATTTCGCTGATTTTAATAATATCATGTATATAGTTATTTCCCTATCTTACATGTAGTCATAGTTGTATTATTTTATTTTTCGGGTTTTTATCCACTTGAGGGGCTAAACAGTGGTTATCACTATACCCCTCATTTTTCCCCCTCCGATATGCAAGTGGAGTCCATGATGGCACTCCTTTTTGTCAAGGATGGCAACATGGCTCCCCTTAGAAACGTGCCGCTTGCAGTGTCCCTTTGGACACCTTGTTAAATGCCGCTAATGACCCTTCTAGTTAGGGAAACCTTTAAAAAAAATTTTTTTTAAAGCTAGAATTGTACACGACAAGTACCGAGCACATTATAAAGGAATTTTTTATGCAAAAACATTATAAGTATTACATAAACATATAAGAACCTACCAAATGGAACATAATATATGTGTATTAAAAGCTCCAAAAATGAAGTAAACATCTAGACATCTGGACAATTACTCATCTTTTTCAAATGAATATTCAAGTCATTTACATTGCTTTGCATCATAACAACGACGGGTACTAACAAATCCATGTTTTTTATATTTTTCTCTCAGCTTTCATTGAGCAAGGACCCCAATGTGCTTCCGCTGCAACCGGAATGTTCCATGGAGTGAAAAGCCTTATTAATTACTTTGCCGGAAAATGAAACGGAAAAAGTCTCGAAGAAACACTCAGAAATTAACCTTGCCCCTTAAAAGTGACAGCTTGATTTAAGATGTTCATTCCACAAATGGCAAGGAAGTCTTCAGAAAAAAAAGTTGCGCATCTACTTTGTTGACAGAGTTCAGAGGAGAATAGGAAATTAGGAGTTGGGAAGAAGTAATGACGTCACTGGGAGGGTGTATCGGAAGGGGCAGGAACCCTCCGACAAACTATGGTAATTAGAACGGGAAAAGAAGAACGAAAGGATTTTGAAGACAAAAAAGTAGTTTAGGCAGAATTTTGGTGAGTTGCATCACGATCTTGATTATTCCTAGAACATGTAGCCAGTTTATTAGGATGATTTGAATTCCGACTTTGCGGTTGCCTTAGTTAGTATTGAAATATTAACATTAGTATTCAACTCATCACTGGAAATGTTCCCTTTTCCAATAGGAAACTCATTTTGGACAGAATCCTGTAGCTATCTGCCTCACTACACGGGTCGGAATTTAAATTATCGCAACGGATCCGACAGTAGTAAGAAGCTTTCCAAGCGTCAAGAATATTTTTCTTGATTTTTATTGCCTCAAGCAGGGGTGCCCACAGGGGGGGTCACGACGCAAACTGCGTCGTTAAAATTTTGGGGGGGGGGTTAGAAAAATGAGTATTTTTGCCTCAAGTAATAACTTATCCATAATGTTGAATGCTGACGTTAGGTGCCGTGGAAAAACTGGATTCAGTGAAGATTTGGTTGGACGTGATTCACCGGGGTGCCGGTTTAAGCCTCAAATGTACCGGGATTTCGAATTTTGAACAGAATACCTATTTACAGGGGTCAAATTACAAAGTTGTCAACACTCCACAAACTTTCTTCTAACCACCAACCCACCATTCTTGTATTCATTTTCAACATGAGTCGTGATCTAAGTGTTGTAAACACCGACAGTTTAGTTATCGTTTCGTAAGGTAATTTAGTTCACTGTACGACCAGCCTATTTATCGCTCCCAGCCTATGATCAATTTTCTAATCTTCCCAAAGCTGATTCATGGACCGAAAATAGGTCTGGACATGAGTATAAGAGAAGGATTAAAGTGTATATCTAATGATAGGTATAGTTTCTATGTTGAATAAAAGTCCAGTCATACAGCATGACCCCATGAGCGAATTTTCGAAGAAATCTTCGATTATATCGATTTTTGACTGATTTTTCGACTTTGAAATTTTTGAAAACTTGATACATATTCTTATAGGAAATTTTACGCTGATTCCGAATATACCACATGTTAGTATGCTGAAAACATTATTTCGCACAACAAATCGCAAAAAACAGGCTATTTTGAAATTTTTGACTACATTTTTGAAAATTTCAACCCGAAGATGTAATCCGATCATGCTGGCCAACGAACTTGAACTTTCGTTTTATGTCGTTAACATTCTACAAATTTTAAGGCGAGAGCAACAGCTTAATTTTCTTCAAAGATTCGCTAATAAAACAGGTATAATTAGTATTTAGCTCTGAAATTAATTTCTGAACAGAAAGTCTTTTTTTTTTTTTTTTTTTTAGCATGAATATGCTTTAGCCGTGACCTAACTACCGAAAAATGTCCCACGAGAGTGCAACGAAAGTAGCGCCAATAATTGTGATGATTTCCGCTTACAACCGAGTCGTTGCTAGGGATATGATACTTCGTCGTTTTTCATCCCATAAAATTCGTTGACCATTCGTTCGAAAGCTCTCGATTTATCCAACCATACTATATTAACTACTGCGAAGTGCGTGGCCAACAAGCTGAGTTATGAGCATGGTTATATGAATAATTGTTTACACACAGGTGATCATTCTCAATTATTGATATTGTGAACATGATTGCAACCGCTTGTTAATTTCTGATGATTTCATTGAGCTGGTGTTTCGATTATGTGATTCATAGCAGGTGATCCGAATATTGCAAGAACGGTTAGATTTGTGAAGCGGTGGTTAAATTATTTTAATAGTTAATTTCTATACTTTACACTATAGGAAGCTGTAATTTCGTATGTAGCCTCTTTAGCCTCTTTCTATAATAAAGTGAATGTTTACTCGCGAGTTTCTATTAGGAGATCATCATCTCACAAGAGCTCAATCGTCGTGATCATTTCTATAATAAAGTGAATGTTTACTCGCGAGTTTCTATTAGGAGATCATCATCTCACAAGAGCTCAATGGTCGTGATCATTTCTATAATAAAGTGAGAGCGAGGAGCTAAAACATGATTCCATGTTTTAGGATTGATGGCAGAATGATAAACAGAGTTCAGAGGCCGATGGGGGGTCGGGGTTCAGAGAATCGACGAGGAGTGAGTCGTGTACGGCTAAAGCATATTCATGTTTTTTAATTTTAGCCGTCAGGCTCAAAGGAACTGTGGCTTTTTTTTAAGGTTTAAGCCTTAAAACTTTTAATACAACGTTTATCTAACGTGTTTAACCCCGTTATTCCCTTAGGTAACGTCCAAATTCAATACGGCAAAATATGTAGTTCTTTGTACCCCATTATCTACGTTCAGTTTTTAAAAACTATGAAATTTGGACGTGACCCAAGAGCGAATAACGGGGTTAAACACGTTAGAAAAACGTTGTATTAAAAGTCAGTTCCTGAACCAGTTCGGATAAAAGCCAAAACTGTAACCAGAAACTAGTCTTGAATGGTTCTTGATGTATGAAATAACCTTTGCTTCTGCTGCCTCCTGGAGGAGACCCTTGTCTAGTTGGCTGACCCACCGGTTATGTTGGTTCAAGGGGACTGATATTTCCACTGCAGACTTAAAAGAAGAAAGGAAAAAGAGGAACTTTCATGGACACAGTTTATTTATTTATGGACACAGTCTATGCTTTCGGCCTCAGAACAGGTGCACTGTTACCAGAGTTCATACAGATAGGGGCGTGGTCACTTCAGAACCACTTCGAACTGTACAAAAAAGTACAGGATTTCCAAATTAAAAGGAGCCGAATGTACCGGTTTTTTGACCCAAACCTACCGCATTATCGACCTGGGGTGTTGGCAACCCTGGTAGAATAGGGCCTGTTTGTGTAGCTCAAGCTTGTTCTGGAATGGCAGCTTCTACCGTCTTCAATAGACAGTAAACTTACTTTACTAACTTACTTAAATAAAAATTATATTTTTCGCAGAATATTGCTCAAATGGAGGTTGCTAACTATAAAATAGATCATTTAAAAATTTATGAACAAAATAATGCTGAAAAATGTACTTAAATTTCATTAAATTTTACTAACAAAAAATCTATAAAAATAGCAACAAAAAAAGCTTAAAATACAAAACCACTTTTTGAATAGCAGATTATTTAGAAAACGTTTTTTGCCATAAAATTAATAGTCGAACATTTCCTTCTCAAAAAAATCAAATTTCAAAACAATTTAACATTATACAATACGATAATTTACGAAAATTCGCTCATAAGATCATGCTGCATGATTGGAACTTTTTTTGTTTCAATTGTTCCTTCTCTTGAATTGTTTTACAATCTCCTTTGAACAATTTTACCAAATCCACCTGAAACAATATCATCAGAGTACTGGAATGAATAAATATTAACAATTGGCTGAATTTACCTAAATAAAAAGGTTATAAAAAAGTTCGATTCATGCAGCATGATAGTATGAGCGAATTTTCGTGGCATAATTTCGTTAAATTGATTTAAAATTTGGGCCCTTTGAGCGCAAAGAAAGGGTTTACTATTAGTTTAATGGCACAAAAAGTGGTCTAAATTGTTATCTGATAATTTAATATATAATACAATAATAACATGATATTTTTCAGTCATACTAGGTAATTAGCATGGAATGTTTTTGAAATTAGCAAATTAAAATTTACAGCCACAAAAATGAATTACTTTGCACGAAACAATGAACCATTCCGAACAAACATTTCGATAAGGATTGAATTCGATCCCATCAATTTCTAAGATCAATAGATCTAAACATTTGAAACATTTTAAAAAATCTAAACATTTTGTATAGTTTGTGGAAATGTTGCGCAATACAGACTAGTATTGTTCCGACGGCGATGAAATGTATAAGGGACCACTTAGGAGCTGACGCACACAATTTCATCAACATCAGACTAAAACGGTATATTTGATAGGGTGTGACATGGATTTACCACAGACACGGCACCATAATTGATTATCAAGTTCTGAAGTGCAAAAAGCAAGTGGAAATATTGATTTTGGAGGGTCAAAATCTGCCTTCGGTGCTGAGGAACCCAAATTACGTTACACGAAACACACCGTAACAAACAAACATCTGGATAGGTTTTAATGAAATCCCATAAATTTCAACGATCAATACAAAGAATTGAAGAAAACAGAACAATCTTGTAAATCTCCTCCTACCACTGCAAAAATTAATGTAAACCTCTTTCTCTTCTGAGGCTTTCGAGTTGAAAAAACATCTTAATTTTTCAAGTACCGCTACTTCTCGCAATACTTCTTTCCTTTTCTCCAAAAGGAGATTCACTCGCTTTCTCAGTAAAGAGCTGCTCAGGTCCTTGGTGTTTACCCTGCACTTCCCCTTCCCATCCCACCCGCTCCGTTATAACGTTGTTATTAATACGTTCCCTTTTCTTCTTATGCCCGTCATGATTGTTCTTTGAAATGAGGGTCGAAAGGAGAATGAGGAAAATAAGAACACGAAAAACGTCCATTTAACCGAAAGAAAAAAGAAAGTTATCTTCATTTTTACAGGATTACCCCCACCACCGGTCGAGACCGGTTTTTTCGAGGGTCGGAAGGTTCAGAAGATCTTTTGAGTGGAATTGACATCGTTTCTTCAGGTACTCATTCACCAAATGAAACCTTTGTCAACGAACATCGCTGTTTTCCTCGTTTCTTTCTTGTTTTATTACGAGGGAATTTCCAGTTCAATCTCATGTAATGACTGTAATAATATAGTTGTGTGTTCCGACATGTCAAATACTGTACATCAACAACAAAAAATGGTGGTGTGTTTGTACTAGACCAAAACATTAAAGCCTAAATAAGAGAAAACAAGATAAATAAGAGAAACCTACTGATTATCAGTTAAGGGCCCCCTAAACGGTCAGTCTGTTTGATCAAAGATTGTACGAACAGATTGAAGCTCACTTCAATCTGTTCGTCAATCATGTCTTCAGTCGTTTGAATCAGTTTCGTCTAGCTGTTCGACTTGTGAAGTGTGACGACTAGCACGTGTGACGACTGCCGCAGTGTTCTGCTGAAACAATGGGTTCCAACCAGGATTCGGCCATGCTTTTACTGTCTGTAGCTGCCCTCCAGAAGAAAAAGGATCAAAAGAAAAAGAAGAGGAAAAGGCGGTGGTCAAAAGAGTGGTACAAAATGAGACACCGTTTCAGTCATGAACATCTTCTCAGCATTCTGCGCGATACGGAGCCAGAGGATTACAAGAACTTTCTGAGAATTCACCTTTCTGAGTTTCACCCTTGTTGGAGGCGGAGTTGACGGAAGGCGAGAGCGACGAGGGTCCCGACATCGTTGCTGCCAAGGGCGTGACTGAGGGAAAGATTGTTCAAAACGCTCCTAGACGCTCAAACCCCCTCTTCAGTCATTGACGTGAATCAAACTTTTCATCAATCTCGTCATTCATTGACTCAATCATCAAACGCGCTTCTAGACGCTCAATCTTGGCTGTCTCAGTCGATTGATCAACCACTTTTGATCAAAATACTGACCGTTTAGGGGGTCCTTTATACTGCTCGATTTCCAAAAGGGGTAGAACATAGAACTTTGGCAGGAAAAATTTCAGCAACTTTGGAGCAAACCAGGATGGGTTTTCTGGACCACTGAGTTAAATGTAAAATCGACTTTGGGGGTTTAATGGTGATTGATCGTGAGAGGACGCTTGGTCCACTGAGTTAAATGTAAAGCATCTTGACTGGAGTTTAAGAATGTGTCAACGCAAGTATGCACACCAGAACATTATTATGTCATATATAAAAGCAATTTGTTCCTGCTTATACTATATTCTTGGCCATATATATATAATATTTTTTTTTTTTATTTATTCAGTTATTTATTTATTTATTTATTTTGCCTATGCCTAATGATATATGTTTGTTTCTCGACCAGCTGGTGCTTATTTTCAGCCGTTCATTGTATACATAGAGGTAGTCATTGCGATTTTGTACATAGATGGTTTCTTTGTTGAGTATTAGGCATTTTTGTTGGTGTTCCTTTTTAAAGCTCTGTATTCCAATCTTTATTGAGAGGTTCATGGGTCGTCGTTTTTGATTTTAATATGTTGTGGACTCTTTTTCATTGGTTTTAGGCTCTGAAGAAGAAAATAAATTCAGCTCGGCGATAGAGCGATTAGATCCGACCCCATTCCCGATTGTTGACATCGACGAGGCCCTTGGCCGATCTATATTCTAGGCCGTCAAGTTTCGAAATATTTAAGTTTCATCTTCAGGGCTTGGAAAACTGAATTCGGACGCATATTCCATGTGGGTCATTCTCATTCATTTGCCGCTTTGGGTCGTTTGAGAACCTCAGTGACGTGAAATATGAAAGTGCTCAAAAATGAGGTTAGATCGGCAAATACTACTCATTGTACATTGCAGATTTGTGTTCCATAGATGAACAGTGAGTTTTTCATTGATGTTGTATTTTATATATTTTTACCCATCCTTAGTCACATTCCTCAGAGGTAACACTCATGAGAATTTCCAGTAAAAATGGCGTCACACAGGATGATGAAGTGGCAAAACTCGGGGATGGCTACTGTTTGAAACCTGTCACCAAGCAGTATGGTTCTTGATATCGGATTATTTTGTTTAAGCACTAACAACACTCGTAATTAGTGTAACACTCATGATTGAAAATAAAAATACTCCTCATGTTTTTAGGCTTCTTTCACTGTAAAAACTGCTGCAACTCCAAGCACTCCACTGCAGTCTCACATCTTCAACTGGACAACATAACCTTCACATCTGACTGTTTCCCACCATTTTCCATCGGTCTTCTTGATCGCAAAAATGGTAACACTCCTGTGGTCCCATTGAGAAGAGATATGGGGGACTGACTGAAAAACTAGTTTTTCACGGGTTGGGAAAAATCTTAAAAATGTAAATCCTTACTCTAAATAAAGAGGAACCAACAGCTAGTAACCCTGTTCAGTTCTAGATTGTCATTGTTTCGTAACTACCTAACTTCTACGTACATGTTAGGTAGGAGGGGACGGTAACACTCATGAGTTTCCAGGATTTCAGGTTTCATTCGTCATCACTGTGTATTGGTTAAAGGGGATTTTGGGCAGTCAAATTATTTCTTCGTTGATCTCCCAACTTATACTACCCTTTTTTCCCCCAAAATCGCTAGTTTTGGTCAAGAATTGTGAGAATTCGTCGTCAGGGACATGAAAGCGGCAAATGAAATGAGAATGACCCATATCCTCGTCATGGAGCTTTAGTACATCTACTTAAACAACATCTTTGGGTATACTGAGAAAACACTTTAGGGTATACTGAGAAAACATTATTTAAGTTATACTGAACAGAGACTAAAATTGAAGTTATAAGAGGACGAAAATACTATCACAGGTCAATGACTATATAAGTAGATAGCTACCAACTAAAGCTCTATGACGAGGATATGAAATAAGCGTCCAAATACAGTTTTCCAAGCCCTGAAGATGAAATATAAATATTTCGAAACGTCGGCCTAGAATATAGAGTTTTTATTGACCAACCCTCGAAAAACCAGATACTTTTTACATAGGAGCAAATCACAACGGGTAAAACAGTAAAAATCATCTTGTAACTACGACGCTCGTATCAGCTGATATAACGGGATTTCCAGTTCACGAAACCGGGTTTATCATAACTTTTTTCAGCTGTAGATGTACCTACTTCTAAAGCGTAGGTAGTTAATTTATTTTATGAAATTAATTTTCAGTTGGTGGGTCAGCTCGTGTAAAATACTTACTAGGAAGGTGTAGGTGAGTTATTTAATTAATTAATTTCTCTTCGGTGGGCAAATAAACGCAGTATATTTGGATACCTACTTAGATACCTGTAATTTAATGTAAATTAAGTACCTAATGTACAATATACTTCGTTTAATTATTAAAGACAGGTGTTCTGTATAGAAGGCCTGTCCAATACAGAAACAATGAACCTTTATGTAATAATTTGCAGCGTTTTTTCCATTGGATACTCCAATTGTTTTATTCATATTTTATTCATATGTTTGTGAGTGTGAGTGTGTGTTTTCCGCGCTACTAGCCGCAATTTTGAAGCTATCAACTTGAAATGTGGATGTTGGATTCCTTCCACATTCGGAACTTGCTGTTTATTGACGATCCGATGACAGGAACTTGTCGGCGGCGGCGACGGTCGTCTTCAAATCAACCGATAATCGAGTTCGGTATAGTATTCAATAGTTTTCGCTACAGGTCGACTGAAACCACTATGAAATCTTTAAAAGTGGTCCCTGACGACAATACGTCATCGTCACTTATGTCAGTCATTGTCAAATCATTAAAACTCGGGTTTCGTATCGTATTCAATTGGTTGCGTCTCATAGAATCGATTGAAACCATTTTAGATGGTCTAAAATGAAACCCACTCAAACATGATGATATCATTCATGTTCATCTCGGATTACGGTTAATCTCAAAACCGTAATAAATCGTCTTTTGTACTGATTTATGAATACGGATCCTTCTGAAACAAGTAATCAGCAAAAGTCTTATAGTATAAAAATGAAAACTAACTCCCTTTCACTGAATAAATTATTGCATCTTACGTTTATTTTGTTTATATTTTTCTGTGACTACCTTTAGCTAGCGGAAGCATCACTAAGGCATTTTCATGAGGTGAATAGGTTATTGTTTGTCTCCTAAAACAACATTTCCACTCGCATTTTACGTTTTTGACCATTCTGAACAATTTTCTGTCTGCCGTGGGTCCGAAATTCTTGAAACAAGCTCAATGTCCACAGTTTTCACCTGATTTTGATGAAATTTTCAGGGAATCCGTGAGTTAAGCTATAGATTCCCTGTTAGTCCATTGTTCCCAAATTAATATTTTCCTCTGCACATGCGCAAACAAAAATTAATCAAGCATCGTTTTCGAACTCCATAGCCGTCCAATATCCCTCAAATTTGGTGGATAGTACGAGAAGACGATTTGATCATCCAATATCGATTCCTACGTGATTTTATCATTCGTAGCTTCTGGTGACAAGCTAATTTTCAAAAGTTATCTTCTAATTTTGATGAATCCGAATATAACAGATTTGTCAAATAAAACAGTGGTTCACCAAGTCAACTTCAAAGACTCATGTCCTTGAAAATATCAAGAAAGCAATAAAAGAATGGATGGCTAGTTATTATAAATGTCACCGGAAAAAATAAAGAATGCATGGAAAGAAAGAAACGAAAAAGGAAAAATAAAAAATACGGATTGAAATTCACACCCATTAGTCAACAAAGAAGTTATTTTTTCCGGTGACATTTATAATAACTAACCATCCATTATTTTATTGCTTTCTTGATATTTTCAAGGACATGAGTCTTTGAGTTGACTTGGTGAACCACTGTTTTATTTGACAAATCCGTTACGGCCCATATTCTCGTGACGTCACGCCTGGAGTTGGTTCGCGTTTCAGCCAGAGCCGGCAATGACTGCCCTATCGCTACTCAACCAACCTACTTCTCACAAGAAGTTTGCCGTCTGACGTCAACATAATTCGTGGTTATAAGGCCATTTTTCAACAGTTTTGTTTTGAAAAAGTATACTTAATATTGTAGCAATACAAAGTTTCAATTCGACTGAATGTTATAATAATTGATTGTAGATGCTGTCAACGATACCAATCTAACGTGAACGAGTTTTTATTTGGACTAGGAGCCTACTAACTATTGTAGTTAATCAGTGTCAGAAAACTAAAGAACTTCATTCGTTTAGGCTTTGAAAATAACAGACTATTAACCTGAAAAATAGTAAAGAAAAGATTACTGAAAATTCCTCAGGTGTCTGTACTGCTGTGTAGGTACCTAGCCATTGCTCAGGTAACTTCATCAGCTGTTCGTAGTACTATGCCTAACTGAGGAAGCTTTACTTGTTATATTGAATGAATAAAAGGAAAGATTTGATAGTTTGTCAAAGTAAACAAGGCAGGTTGTTGCTACACCAAGAAACGAAACTACTTAGGTAGGTACGTACGTCCTACCAGATTTGCTGTTGGTTTGAAGTGCCTAAACAAAGTAGGTGGGTCGTTGCTTTGCTGAGGAATACAACCGCTTATTAGCAAGGTTGTCAAATATCGAATCAGGGAATATACAACATGAATTAAAAACCAGGTGCAAGGAAAAAACCTTGAAATGCATTCTTCTGAAGGTAAGATTTCATAAAGACGGCATTGGCAGTGCAGTTATTGCGCGAGTTTTGCAGTTACGCAAATTTTAGAGACAAAAAAGGTTATTAGGTACCTACTTTCGTTTTTATCAATGAAGTACATGAACAAGTAATAATATACGGGAAGTATGTAAGTATACCTTCCCTCTAGGTACTTACCTTTCCACATGTGAAACTTACCATTCCCGCCTAACAGAGCTCTCATAACACATCCTTTCACAAGACCGCTTTCACAGTACTCTAAAGATTCTTAGTTTCAATTGATTCAATGAACAGTTCTAAAACTAGATAGGTAATCCACATCTTCACGGCTGATGTCTGGAACATCTAGAACACTTGTATGTCAACTCCCCAACACACATTTCGTATGGATTAAATCATGCCCCACAGTCCTAAATTAAATCATCCCCACAGATTAAATCTTGTGTTCGTAGCGTTTGAGGTCATCACGTCAACTTGATGTAATTTGCATACAATTTATCACCTTGCATATTACAAATAATGAAAATATTGACTAGGAACTAGGTAAGACTATGTTATGCAGTTGTCCAGCTGTGGCTACAAATGGCGCATTTTCGCATAGTTTACTCGTCACCATGACAACAAGGTGAAATAACTTCGACTTCGCCTTGCCTCGATGTAAGGATGCGCTAGTGTCCAAGTCTCGAGAACATCACCCATATTCGGAGGGTTATAAAAAAAATTTTCTGGACACACCAAGCTCTGAAGATCTCCTCAGTAAGAGGACCAAACGAAACCCAATAAAACAATAAACGAAATAATTTCATTTATTTTCCCTGGGCCGCATCCCGACTAATTCCAACAAAACAATAAGTACCTACTTACGGCCGACCAAACTACTAACATAAAATAAAAGAAGGGGTGAGATTTTTGTTACGATGTTCATCATTTTTTAATTTTTCCTTTTTATTCCAAAAAAAACGGTAGAACTGTAAAAAAATACCGTAGAACTGTAAAAAAAAAACTTTGAAGGGCTCAAAATACCGTAGATCTATTGGAAATACTGTCGATCCGGCAACCCTGGTTGAGAGTAACTCTGTAGATTGGGAGATGGAAGAGCAAACTAATCGAATGTTTTCATCGGTTAGTGTTGTTTGTTTGATGTATGGCACAGCGTAATGCGTGTATTCCTTTTATGTTAGTTGCAAGCGATTTCCATACGTACGCGTTAGAGTCGAAATTTTGCAAGCGAGCCGAATGCAAAAACGAAACAGAAAAAAGTATTATAGTCCCGCTGAAAGGCAAATTTTATACGACCATCACAAACCAGGCAACATTAAAAATAACGTTGAAAAAAGTGTATTTCGCACGAAACTCTGACTTCACTTTATCCCGAGGACTGAAGAAACAACCATACCGAGACAGTAGAACACTTTGTCAAGACTAACGAATAACTTTCGAAATGACCGCCAAAATTGAACATTGAACCAAACAGCTAATGACAATCTTCAGTAGTAATGCGCCTAAATCCTGTGAATCACAACTAGGTAGGCAGGTACTTGAAATTAAAGAAGGGGTGAGATTTTTGTAATGATGTTCATCATTTTTTAATTTTTCCTTTTCATTCCAAAAAAAAACTGTACAAAATACCGTAGAACTGTAAAAAAAAAAAACTTTGAAGGGCTCAAAATACCGTAGATCTACTGAAAATACTTTAGATCTGGCAACCCTGGTTGAGAGTAACTTTGTAGAATGGGAGATGGAAGAGCAAACTAATTGAATGTTTTCATCGGTTAGTGTTGTTTGTTTGATGTATGGCACAGCGTAATGCGTGTATTCCTTTTATGTTAGTTGCAAGCGATTTCCATACGTACGCGTTAGAGTCGAAATTTCGCAAGCGAGCCGAATACAAAAACGAAACAGAAAAAAGTATTATAGTCCCGCTGAAAGGCAAATTTTATACGACCATCACAAACCAGGCAGACCTCCCCTTCGAGTTTCCCTGTGCGGAAGAGGCGCGGGCGTATCGGCATATTGCTGGGACGACCTTCCCACACTTGGGAACACACAGGCGGGCACGAACTCACACTAGCGTGGGGATCCACGGCCACATGAGTCAGTAGACTCTCCACTCTCTCCCTCACCCAGCAGAGCAGCCTGTCTCTGGTTATATTGGCATTCCTGCTCTAAAACGCAAAGAGCGGGCAGGGGAGGCAGTCGTTTGGACGAGTTATAACTGACGTTTGAGCTTTTCATGCCGCCAAACCCCCGACCCGATGTTTGCCGTCGGCGTTGACTTTCGCCGCAAAAGCCGAAGGAGGGGCCTCGACTACGGATGCCGCTTGCGCTTACGCATTCTATATTCGATATCCACTCGGAAATTTTATTCTTCAATTGTGTGCCTACATTTTAATTCAATTCAAGTCAAAAGTCAATTCAAGTCAATTAAAGTCAAAAGTCAAAACACCCTGTGACATTGACCTCCATCGACTGCTGGACTTCTTCCAGCCTGCATTTGCTGATCCAGCGACCTGCAGTTTTACTTCGTTGTTCATCCGACCCCAAACCAGCCGATACGGTTTTCTACGATAAGCTCCCATCTCTGCACACACCAATAATTTAATTTTTGAAAAAAAGTATAGATAAAATCAAGTGAAATTATGTCTAGACCCATATCCAAGCAGTTACAGATTTTTTTTAGACCAATTGCAATACTTTATATTGATTCTTTTAGTCAAATAAGCAAAGTACAAACAAAGTTATATGAGCTCAGTTGATTGAATAGTGGAAACGTGATTCCAGGGGGTTGGAGGGAAATTATGTGATACCCTAGCCACTCGAACGCCGAGAATTCAGCACAGCATCCCCTTCTCCCAATTTTCAATATTACAACTTTTTAAAACCTATATTCTAAATATACGAGTATTTTTGTGAACTGCGAGTGGTCTGTTGTACTATCAAGAAAGTTTCATACGAAATTTCAGATGGGTGAATGGTTCCTCGTTGCTCGGAGTGAGACTTGGGCAGTCTCCTGTGAAATTCAGCATTACAATCAAATAGCCTCTACTACAACTTGCATCTGTTTTTAATATCATTATAAAACACAATAAACTAGCCATTTCGATCATTAAGCGTAGTATAACTTTTGATAATCAGAAACTTGGAGGTGTTACCTTATTTATATGTAAAATACTGAATGAAGAATTTTAATTGGACGGATTGAGCCCTTAATGGACCCTAAGATGAAACTTGCCAAAGACAATGGAATCCAATTAAGCCAAAGAAAATGAAATCAACACATTAGAGAGTTCCTGGTTACTGCGGTTTCAGATCACACGGTCCACGTGAACCATGTTCAGCTGATCTGGTAACAATCGACAGCTCACCAATTACTACAATCGCGCGACTTAACTATGAGTGAGACCGCTTGATTGACAACGCAAGATCGAGTCTTAGTACGTCCTCGTTACCACGTCTTCAACACTACGCCCGTAAATGTATAAACCCGAGGAAGGTTTCTGTGATAAGCGTGTTCAGTTCATATTTTTATACTAAACATATTAATTATATTATTTAAAATATGAATTAAATATATAATTATATTAAAATATACTAATTTTATTTATATTCATCTTATTTTCACTCGAAGCAGTCCAATCATCGAGTGCCCAAAAACAACTTAGTCAACAAAACGGAGGATAAAGGGTTGCCGAAAAACGGATATAATCTTTTCATTCCAATCATATCTACTTTTTTCAAGGTACAAACATTAAACTACTAAGATACCAACATTTATTATTTTACTGGGTTTCCCCACAAAATGCATAAAATCTCTTATACCAACCTCTAATATCTACATACACCAATATTACTACTAAAAAAGTTGAGCGAGAACTTACTTGAACGATCGCCAGTGTTCCTGACGGATGTGTCTTCAAGATAAACCTGGAACATCTGTTCCTGGCTCGTCTCTGCTGAATAAACTAGCGTGATAATATAATTATAAGCCTACGAAGTATACTTAATATAATTATAAGACTTCTCGCTGAATTTCATAGCGCAAATAAAACGCCGGACGAACGGATGACGGACTGATTTGATTTTTGAAATCTACGAATCTTGAAACGTAACCAACGAATTTTGAGAAAGGGGATAAACCAATTTCTTGGCCGGTTACAAAGATTCACTTTACGAATATCACTACGAATTGAAAACAAAATAAAACAACACGATGATGGATGATGGAAACTGGAATCAGGTTGAAGGAAAATAGAGTTGGAGAAATACAAGATGCCGGAATCAGCGTCCTGGGTGTGATAAAATTACTTCAGCCACCATTAAAAAGTTTAAAACTGTTCTCAGCGGTCCGATTGCCAAAATAGCTAACCTGAGTCTTTGTGGTGGCGCCTTCCCTGAAAAGCATCTTCATGTGGTTTTATGTCAGTTTCAAAGATCGAAGTGACGAATGCAAGCAGGTAGTGTAAAAATTGTACTTATATCATTATTAAGCAGCTGACTAATAATTGTTGGCCCAGGCCTTATCCAATTAAGGGGGGGCTCAATTTTGAATAACTTTTTGACCTTCCCCCACTACATCGTGAAATATTGGGAACACTAATTTAGAAGGCAGTGGGATGTGACATCAGTGTGAAATCATATCCAAATCTGCTGATGATGAGCAGAACTCTCATTTTTACACTAATGATAGAGCAAATTAATCAGGGTAGCTTCCTGATCCTGATCTGTAGCGGAGGGAATTTTCTTTATTTCTAACAGGGAAATAATAAACACTTTGAGCGTTTTTCGATATATTCCAATTGATTTACTGTCAATGAGTGAATGAATCAAGACGGCCCAGGTTGGTGCATGAACAACCGAATGCGCTGTGGAGAATTTACACGAAATAAATAATATTTTCAAGACTAATTATGATTAAATAATGACATATTTATAAGTGTTTCAAGTTTATTTTAGTCCTCTTGCCCTTCAAGTACGAAAGACCCGGGAGGGTCCCACGACTTGGTTCGCTGTTGCACTGAGAGTTGAGAATTATTTCGTTTGTATTGTTGTGAGTGTATTACCGTAGATGGTGAGGTTGGAAGTTTAACCCACGAGGGTAGGAAAAGTAAATATTGAGAGTTTCCACAAGTTGGCCTCCCTCACCTCTCCGTAAACCTGCATTGCAGCTGGTGAAATGAGACTCATGGATACCAAATGAGACCCGACCCATTCGTGATAAGTGAAACCAAACCTAACACCTTTATGTCTCGTTTGGAGCAAAAGCCAAGAGCGTTTACTAATAAACGTATGACTACAAATGTACCAATTACAACATTATAACAATAATTTATTACATTCAACGGATTCTTTATATTTAATCATTCAAGTCGCATCTCAACCACAAAAGTCATTAGAGGCACTAAACAAGTTGTCAAAGGGGAATCTGCCAGAGGTACGATTCTAAAAGAGGCCATGTTGACTTGTTGACCCTCCGTCATTAAACGGATTGCCTGCTTTACTACCTATTTAATCAACGTATAAATTTCGCGTGTGCAAGCATGAATATGTGATTGCATTTACAAATTAAGTACTTATATCTATTAGTAGAAATTTAGTAGATACTACCTATCCTAACTTTCAAACACCATGCTGTGATTATCATTTGATTGCGCTAACTTTCCCTGTTCTCAAATTCCTTGGTGACTGTGGCTGAAAATATAATACCCGTACTATGTATAATTTCAATTAAATACTTGGATTTTTATCATCAAATGATATCGAATGGAATATTGAGATAGATGTAAAAATATGGTACTACCATTAATGGTATCCATTCATTTATAAATTATTTATTAGTTCATGAATTTAATTCGTTGTTTCACGTGTAGATTTCATTTCATTTAATAATAATATTATCACTGTGAGGCTAAAGGCCACACAAGCGGCATTCGCCGAGCACCATGCTGATGCTCGCTTATTCCCGAGTGGTGTGAAGGGTCTCTCGATGTTCGCCGAATGCGGAATATCCGTGCTTGTGGATGCTCCGGCCAGTGTCGGTTTTTCCCCACTTCAAAGGAGAAGAATATTCGCCAAGTAGCGAGCATCTGCCCCGCTCCACACATGCGGGTCGCAAGGGGCTGATCGTCTGGGTATTTTTCTGTGAATCACACAACGAACTAATATCCAATAAGATAAGTATCCAAAAATTATAAATTCACAACGTAATCCAGCATATACCACAAGATATGTAGTCACAGGCAATGAAATTGCACCAAGACCAATTTTAACGCTGTCAACACACACTCCAAAATTTATCATGTACATCATTCACAGAACGCTTGATAGTCATGTGAAAAGAGCCCAAAATTATACTAGACCTTACCATCCCCGTGTGGAACACCGGCACAACTACTCCCATTCAAAAGATCTAAGAATTCTTAATTTTAGTTCGATTTCGATCAGGGATTGTGTGGGTTAGCTTCAGGTGGTCCCCTATAAATTTCAGTGGTGTCAGATCAATAAAAGAGTGTGCACCTTCGCTAACGTCAGATTCTACAACGTCGATTTCTCACGATCTATCGGTCCAATGTCGTTCAAACTTGTAGGGTAATTGGGTGAAGGTTTCATATGCATTTCACCGTCATATTATTACTTGGTCGTCCATCGCGAGCAACTTTGAGTAGCTCGTCACTCTCACGAGGCGAGCACAGCGTGGGACGAACTCCGAATGTGTGGAGCAATGGGCTCACCACTCGCTGCTTGCGTGGAGCCGCTTAAGATTTGCTATATCTAGCAATATATCTAAGATCTGTTACATCTCATCGTCATTTGAACAATATCACACCAAAATCATTATAACACCAAAATAAAGCGTTTTTCACTCTATCGCCGTCTACTTTACACATCATACAGGCACGTACCGTAACTTGTTTGTGTCATTTCAGACGAGAGACACATGGATCGCATCAGACCTACCTACAGGCACGTACCACAATTTAACTAAACAACTGCCTAAATTCTTCCATTTATATTTAATTTTATTCCTTTATTTTATTTAACAGCCCCTTCATTTATATGTTCATTTCACCAAAACTACCCGTATCTTTTCCATTATTGTACCGTTTTTATACCTTCCTCATATATATACTTACCTAATATATACAACAATGTATATTCATGCCTCTATATATAATCTTTGTAATTGGGCATGCTCGTTTGGTTAATTAATAAATAAATAGGCCTACTCTCTGTGCAGTTAGCAAGCACCAACCAACAACTGGGTAGGGATTTGACATCCAGCGTGTAAGAAAGTTGTGATATATCTGCCCACGTGTCACCATATTGCGAATTACCAACGCCACGAGTCGAGTTATGGGTTAATAACCATTACACTTGATTTGTGTTCGTCCTTTCCTTACAATTTCAAGGCTGAACATCGATCTAGAAAATGTCGATGTTCTTCAGGGTGGACCCCAACTGGAAAAGTCAAGGTTGGAATTGTAAGGGAATTATTAGCTTCGGGAAAAGTCAGGGAACTGTCAGGGAATTTTGCAAAAACTACCAAATGTCACCGAATTTTTGAAATGAAAACTTTATGTAATAATTCGCAGCGTTCTTAGGTATATTCTAACTCCTAAATAATCGAACTTCAACATTTCACTTTATCATACTACCTACCTATTATTTCGTGGGTGGGTTATCCGAATGTCAAAAATAATAATCAACAGTGGTGGTTAAACTGTTAAAAAAGTAACACGCAGATACATTGTGACATCGACATATCTTTGGCTGTCGATTACTACAGCATTTCAAAATCAACTGAGTATTGAACTAGGGAGCATACTTACCAAGCAGAGTAGTGGACTGATCCATTGAGAGTCCCAACAACTAGGTAGTTTGTATACATGAACTAGGACTTTGTGAATTTTAGAGATTGGTCGTAATCGACTCAGCGCTGACAAATACTTCGACTGTGACACCCAACATGCCCTATTGTAAAAAAAACTGATTTTTTTAGAATTTCTTGAGACTCTGTAAATTGCAAATTTGAATTTGGCGATCGGGCTGGACAACAAAATCGACCTGTCTTTTGCCAAGAAGTAACGAATTTTTATGCCGTATTTTAAGAGAGTTTCAGGGAATACACCCTATATATATATTATTTGATTTTTCTGTGACTAGTGAGATTATAGATTCAGGATTGTTGAATGACCATTCTAGTCTCGAGTTTGATGTTTTTGACATTTTATGTCTTTGCTATGGCACATAAACTAAAAAAACGTCACGGAAAATTGCTCACGAAAATATTTTGATGATTTCCGCTTACAACCGAGTCGTTGCTAGGGAAATGGTACTTCGTCGTTTTTCATCCCACAAAATTCGTTGACCATTTGTTCGAAAGCTCTCGATTTATCCAACCATATTATGTTAACTACTGCGAAGTGCGTGGCCGACAAGCTGAGTTATGAGCAAGGTTATTTGAATAATTGTGTACACTCAGGTGATCATTCTCAATAATTGATATTGTGAACATGATTGCCACCGCTTGTTAATTTCTGATGATTTCATTGAGCTGGTGTTTCGATGATTTGATTCATAGCAGGTGATCCAAATATTGCGAGAAAGGTTTGATTTGTGAAGCGGTGGTTAAATCATTTTAATAGGTAATTTCTATGCTTTACACTCTAGGAAGCTGTAATTTCGTATGTAGCCTCTTTAGGACATTTACTTGACGATGCCCAGGGTCCGGATCAGATGAGTGGCTCTTAAAGCTAATTTCTATGCTATACACTCTAGGAAGCTGTAATTTCGTATGTAGTCTCTTTAGCACATTTACGTGACGATGCCCAGGGTCCGGATCAGCTGAGTGGCTCTTAGAGCTTGCATACGAGTCTGCAACACATACTTGTCTTCAACTAAAGACATAAAATGTCCCAATGTGTTGCAGACTCGTATGCAAGCGTTTCCTTTCTTTGTGTGATGGTTTCTTTCTGCCCCTTCCCTCCTACTTTTCAATTTTTGAAGCCATCTAAATAGCTCAATTTTTCTTTGAAAATTTGTAAAAATGACAAAAAACAGTATTTGAAGTTCGGTCAGAGAAATGTTAGGGAAATTTCAGATTTCCTCTTGATATGACGGCTTATCTATCGGATATGGGTGAAATGAGAGTTACTGTAGCGTAAAACGAAGCATTGAGTAAATTGATAGCCATTTCATGGTGGGTTTCACCTTCGATCGTCCCGTCAATTAAGAGAATCCGAACCCGTTCGACCATAACCGCCGCCCATCCGCTTCGGGTTTGCGATGAGGTGCGGACATTAGAACAGACGAGCTCTGCTTCTTTCCCTACTGAGAATAAAGAAACACCAACCCCTCACAGCAATTTGCCTCTCTCAACCTCCATCCAGAGAATGAATTCTGACCTATCGTACGTCGTTTGTCTTTTTCCCACACTTCTACTTTAGTGGAGAGTTTTTACACGCCCTTTGTGAGCTATAGTGAAGAAAACTGAAGACAGTGAAATATGACGAGCGAATTTGGAAGTGAACCTTTGTTGCAGGCAGCACTTGAATTCAAATTACGTCTTTCCTTTCTTTTGTTTTGCTGTTTCTTTTTTAATGAAATCCTTTCCCCTTTATCCTTAAGCAAAAATGTCTGCCAAATTGGTTGGGCTGTTATATAATAGCTTCCTCACTTATTGTAACATGGACGTATAGAATTAGTTGAAGAACAAATAATGAGACAAAAGTAATGTATAATATATATGGAGTAAGAAATATATATGGAGACACACTAATATGCGAAAGGGGGCTATATTAGGAGGGCGTTATGCAATATCAGGTAATCGAAGAAATTTCCGAAATTAAATTTCCGGTACCCTCGGATTCATGGTGTTGAGACCTATCATTCACTTTCTATACCAATACGATCTGGATCACCAACCGGAAATTGAATATTATCAAGGATCTAGGTAGCCCCCCAGAGGTGCAATGGGGTCCTAAATCCTCGACAAAGAGGTAGAGAAGAGTGACAGTATCCTACTATCAAGAAATGGGGGTTTTTCAAATTATTATTAGTTCATTATCCCACCACGTCAGGCAGATGCAGGATAGGGATTGGTCTCAATCCATTCTAGTATACTTCATCACACTCCATGAAACCTGGTGATGTCAACCGCTCCATAAAGCCGGGATCTACTTCGTCATTACGCTGCCCATCAGATCGTCACTTGACTCGTTACGTTCTCCTGTGTTGGTAGAACTGCGTGGCCCTCTTCTGATTCGCTGGATCAGCCCGGCTTCACTTCTTGCTGCAGCTTCGGAGTTCTCTCTTACTGTTTCAAGCTATTTTTGCTCTTGCTTTTATAAAAGTCTTATACTCACAGTTCACTATAATAATAAAGTCAGTATTCAGTTCAGTTGTGATAATTCTAGTGAAGTTCATTTCGATTCACCTCATCAAAGTGAGTAACTTATTTAGTTAATACTATTTTCGATCAGTCTGAAAAAGCACGAATTCGTTAAACCTGCTCAGGTTTTTCAGCGAATGATCGATTTGTTCGACAACGATCCTCAGTAATTATAAAACAGCATCTTTGCTGCCCCGCAATCTTACGAAATGAGGACGCAAACATATTGTTGATTTTATGTATGTAATCCGCAAGGATCATGTAATATTCCTTCTTTTTAAAAGGGGGGAAGTCAGTTAGATTTCGTTCCCTTGTTCATGGTGACGCTTTCAAATCGACCGCCATGATGTTTTTTCTTTTGTTACTTGTGCACAAACTTAGGTAGGCAGGTTAGGCGTCCCTCCGCGCGAAAAATGTACGATAGTTAGGGAGGGAAATTTTCCCCGCGGGGGAAATATTTCGCTCCGACCGACCAGCACTGATGTAATCTCTTATCAGTGTTAAGGTTACCCTTTCTTTAATTGCGCAATCGTGTTTTTGTATACAAATATTACGATCCATTTGCGAGTCTGAAGTAGAGCTCTACCTGGTTCAGTTGAATCAGTTAATGAATCAAAATCCTAGGTACAAATTATCCTCTGCCAAGATTCCAGTCCCCAGCATTCTGAGGAGAATGAAGTTCGGCCGTTCCTTTTGCCCACAAAGGCGGTATTCGGGCGCGAGTTCCGTTGATGGGGTTTTTGCTGTTAAACACCCAAAGTAAGTTGTCAAATGTACGAACCCTGGAGTTAAATATATGTAAAAAGCGCTTTACTCCAAAGTCAGGTGGTGCGTGTTTGCTTTAAGCAAACCCTTAAATAATAAATAGTTCTACATTAAATTGACTTTCTCGAGTTGCAGCCCTCGATAAGACAGATACCGAGAACTCATTAAAGTCTGATACGTTTTATAAAATAGAAAACGTCCGTAGGGCAATACTAAAGGGGTATATATAAAAACGAGACTGAATGTGTCCCCGTTACTGGATAGCAGAGAGGAATAATTAATTACAAAATCAACAATATGTCAGCTTACTAGGAATCCGAGCCAAGTGTAGGGGACTGTAGCATAAAGTGTTCTTTCTCTCAATTTGTTTGGAAAATGAATATGAACATAACATTAGAGTAAAATTTTAATATCTTTAATATCCTTCTAAGTAATTGTATATCTGACTTAATGTACTACCTTGCATATTTCATGCACAGTCTTTTCTCTTGAGTCGGATTCTTTGTTATGAACTGCTTAAAATCCCTCCAGGGCACTCCTACCTTTTTCACCAACCTTGGTTGGTTGATTTCTGGCGGCCCAATAACATGACAATGAGGAAATTAAAAATCAACCAACAACAGGGTGTCTTACGATGCTGAAACCTCGAACATACAGATTGGCTAGCTTGCCGTTTGTACTAATTAACCGACGCGTGAAGCATTGGAAACCTAGTCACGGTGAGGTGGCCTCTCTCTGTCGGAACTGAGGTTCTGGGTGCTCGAAAATTAGCGAGTACCAGCCACACTGAAAAGAGATATATTTTGTGTCTAGCTTAATATAATTTCCCTTCCGTATTGACTCATTGAGTAGGCGGACACTGTCCGCTCTAAAACTAGGTTCACATGGGAAATTCTTCTTTCCCAAAAACTAAGCATTCTCGCTTTCCAAATTACTACCGTCCTAATGGATGAATAATCTGTTGACTGTGTAACAGTGTGGAGCATCGACACCCTCAGTCAGACAAAAACTGGCTATAATCTAAAAGTTAGTATTTAGTCACAAGGTTGGTAGTTGTAAACAGAGATCAAAATATAATGAAAAAGGTAAAGGGTATTTCGTAATAAGTCAGTATCTGTCTGTGACGCAGGATGTCGATGTAAAAACAAAGTGCTACCAGAATTGCACCACAAGCACTCAAGTTCCAATAATGATGAGAGTACACTACAGTCAAGAATTTAAAATTATACCGAAGCTCTAGTTAAAAGAAAAGTCATTATGAAATTCTAATTATTTTTAATATTTCAGGATGTCTGGCTCTTCCGATCTCGATTTTGAGCGATCTGACTCTGAACTATCTGAGTCAATGGATCATCGTCCTGAGGATCGCCGCCGTCGCCCCAAAAGGCAATCCTCAGCCGCCCGTAAAACACGCTCAGAGCCCGACTTTGTTAAGATGATTGCTGATCTGGAGGCCAAATTAATGAGCTCCTTGAAGGAGGTAAAAGAGGAATTTTCTACTATTAAGGAGAAAGTGAACCATTATTCTGAGGTAAGAGACATAGATTTTCTCTTTGGTGACCGTTCAAATCATACCCAAATATCAGATAATGTGCCCGAACCTATGGATACCTCTAATGCTCTGCCTGTAGTTTCTGAAACCTCTGTTCTTCCCTCTATGTCAGCACCAAATGTAGCGACTTCTGCTCATACTGTCTCAGATCTAAACTTTGTAGTAAATAACAATCATGAGTCAGAGCAGGTGTCAAATCCTTGCCTTCCGCAATCACAAAGTAACAGCTTGCCAATATCAAGTAATCCTAGGAGACTTGATGGAGTACGGTATCGCCCCCTCTCAACAAAATTGGAGGAAAATTCCCAGTTTAAACTCTGGCGTCGGAATGTTGAAGCTGCCATTGATGCTCAAGAATGTGGCTTTTTGTTGAGAAGGGACGAGCCCGTGCCAGAAGGGTACACAGCTTTTGATTATAATACTGCTAAGAAAAGAACCAGATTTTTCCTTTTAGAGTCTATGTCTGACGACTATCATGAACTTGTTCAGGAAGTTGAACACCCATTAGATATGCTAACTTCATTAGAGAAAATCTGTGAGCCCTTCTCCCCACATCAAGTGAACCAAGCTGTACTTTATTTTAATACAATGTACTACGACTCATCAGCTGAGAGAGTCATTGACTTTCTGAAACGATTTGATGATGCTCAGCGCAAACTCGTGAAGCTCCATCCAACGATGATGTCCCCAACTTACATACGCCAGATCTTTGTCTTGTCAATTCGCGACACACAAACGTATGAAAAAGAACAGCTAAATCCCGGTAAATATACGGTGTCAGAACTGCGTGAAATGCTGTCTGATGAAGAGATGCGTCTTGAAAATTTAAACACCCTTTCTAAAAGATCAGACTCCGCAAAGTTGGCGAGGGCTTCACGTAGTACCTATTCTACAGGAGTCAGAGGAAGGGGAAAACGATCTGTAAACTCACGCGTTCCCTTTAGACAGAATAATATTCCCTTTAGACAGAATAATATGATCTTTAGTCAAAATAATCTCCCTAATTCCGTTTTTCCATCACAGAACAGAGGGAATACTTTCCGAGCTCAGAGCAAACCTAGACGCAGACCTCGATGCACTTACTGCCACCGTCTAGGACATGACAAGGAACGTTGTTTCAGTCTTCAGAAAGTTTGCTTCAACTGTGGAGGAGACCACTTGGTCTCCATCTGTCCTAATCCCTCAAGGAAACAAATTCCCAATCCTCTTAAGAGAAAGTCTGAGGCCTCCACGTCCGCTACACCAGCACAAGATAGACTAACTAGAAATAAACGATTTAGGTCAATGTCAGTTAAGAAGCCAAATCTTGTTCGAATGCCCTTGGGACATGCTAAGTTGCTTCAGCGCCGATTGGCTGGGCATCAAGATGCTTGTTTTTCAATTGCTGGCAACTTGGATGGTCCCGATGACAAGGAGGTCTGGGTCACCATGGGTGACGAAGAGGAACAGGAGGTTGCTCACATAAACTATTGCTCTGAGAAAAACTCAGGCTCGAAAGCCCTTACCATCATCACTGGTAAGAATCCTAAGTATTTTAGGGCCATCGTAGACACAGGATGTACAGAGCACTTAGCGTCAGAAACAATCTGTCTCTCTAATCTGCGTCCACTTAAAAGTCCGAAAATTTTTAAATGCGCGAATAGTGATGAAAATGCAGATTTAGTCGGTACCATGTCAGGAACCTTAAATTTTGTTAACAATAATAAACCCAGAACACTAAGTGATGTGATGTACATCCCGGGTCTAGGCTCAAACCTGTTTTCTGTTAGAAAAATGACTGATTTAGGTTTTCATGTGTTATTCACTAATGAAAGAGTCGATTTTATACAACCTACCACAGGTAAAGTTTTCAAGTCCGGGTATTTTAAGAATAATCTATGGTACGTAGATCTAGAATTACTTGAAAAGAACCCTCTTAAAAGAAAGTCTGATCACTCTGTTTATGGAAACAAGAGAGTCAGACTTGATAATTGTTTTACTTCTATTCCTACAATAGATTCCCCATGTAATCAAGAAACTATCACTCTCTCCACCGATATTTTGTTGGGAGGGAGGGAAAATGGTAGTCCTAAAAATGATGATTCTTCCGAACTTCTAGGAGGGAGCGCTGCAAAGTCGCAGTGTTCCACTACAATTCAAGGGGAAAACACTAATAAAATTAATGCCAGTAAAAATCTTAGTGCCAGAAACCTATCAAATAGTGACAGTCTAGTACCTAAACATAATACAAAACAGAGTTCAATTCAAGTAGGACAACTTTCCAAAACTCCAGGAGGGAGCTCTACCTCTAGTGACAGCTCTAAAATTCCCACTTGTAGTAAAAACTTAGACAATGAAATTTCAAAATATGATAACAAAATGTTAAGTCAAGTCTACAAGGAAAGTCTGAGAGATAACTATGGTACGCTATGGCACATACGTCTAAATCACGCTTCAAAACATTACCTGGAAGCAGCCAGCAAATTTCTACCAGAACTAAAGTCAGTTAAATTTGGAAACGAAATTCTAGACTGTGTAGATTGTGCCCAAGCTAACACCAAAAGAAAATCACATAAAGAGGTCAGACATAGAGTCCAAAAACCCTTTGCAGTTTTACACTCAGATTTGATGGGACCTATTCGTCCGCATAACTTTAGAAATGGTGATTCCTATATAATAATCTTTGTATGTGATTTTTCCAGATATCTGTTTGCTTATTCCCTTGCAAACAAAAGGGAAGTCCATCTTGCTTTAAACAAATGTCTGAACGAAATAGCTACCATTAGTTTGCAACAAAATTCGGTGTTTAAAATTAGAGCTGACAATGGTCTTGAATATAAAACTTCCGAAATGAAAAGTCTGTTAAAATCCAAAAATATCACCCTAGAGACGAATGAACCATATACCCCACAACAAAATGGATGTGCCGAAAGAATGAACCAAGAATTAATACATAAAGTCCGTGTTAACTTGTTGTCAGCAAAAATGCCCTTGTCGTTTTGGGGACATGCTCTGAACTATGTAACCCATGTCTATAATCGAATGCCACACTCTTCAAATAATTTTAAAAGTCCATTTGAAAAAGTGTATAACTATTCACCTACCCTAAAATATATTAAACGCTTTGGTTGTCTGGTGCTAAGTGTGGATAACGAAAATACAAGTAAATTTGCTCCAAAAGCCAAACGCGGGTACCTACTCGAATGTACCAAAACAGGCTATGTAATTTTTAGCGAAAAACATAAAACCCTCGTAAACTCATGTAATGTAAAATGTATAGAATCACAAGTATATGGTGATCATATAAAGGATTATCCTCAACCACTTTCTGAAATCCTTGAAATAGGAGAAAACGTCGGCTCTTCTGAGGAAAGCCTAGGGGAAGTCGACAACTCAGAAAGTCAGCCTTCCGCTATTAATGAAATTTTATATGTTGAACCCTATTCATTCTCTGATGCAATGAAGTCACCTGATAGAGATCTATGGGAGGAAGCCATGCTTGACGAATTAGAATCCCTCTCTAATAAAAACACCTGGGAACTAGTACCAAAGTCAGAACTACCTCCTAAAACAAAAATCATAAAGTCCCGCTGGGTCCACAAGCGAAAAATGGAGGCTGACGGATCCTTTCGTTTTAAAAGTCGTCTAGTAGCTAAAGGTTTTGCTGACACGAATGATTATATACTGTCTGAAATATACGCACCTGTAGCAAGGCTAGGTGACGTAAGACTATTACTATCAATAGCAAACAAATTTAATTTACATTTGTATCAGTTAGACGTCAAGACAGCTTTTCTAAATGGAAAATTAGAAAAACCCGTTTTTATGGAAGTCCCTGAAGGTGTAGTAGAATTAACTGACGTCCCTGAATCTGTTCAGCAAACCCATGTCTGTAGATTAATTAGATCTCTGTATGGTCTAAAAGTATCTCCGAACTTATGGTTTAAAAGATTTACTGGACTAATGAGTAAAATGGATTTTGAAGAATATCCACATCAAAGATGCATTTTCAGATGGCAACAAGGAGAAAAGTTTGCCATACTTCTAGTTTATGTCGATGATATTTTACTAGGTTCTAACTGTAAAACGAAAGCCTGTGAAGTTATAGAATGTCTGAATCAAGAGATTGAAGTGATAAATCTAGGAACCCCAAAGAAATTTTTAGGTCTAGAAATAGAACGTAACCTTGAAAATCAAACTATCTTTATTTCACAAAAATTATTTATTCAATCTCTCTTGGATGAGTTTCTCCCACCTGATTTCCCAATCTGTGACATTCCAATGACAGATAGAATATGTACTCTAAAATTCCAGTTGGAACACCAGTCCGAAAGTACGTCACTCCCAAATGTTCCGTATCGCAAAGTCATTGGCTCATTACTCTACTTGCAAGGAGGTACGAGGCCAGATATTTCATATGCAGTAAATTTTCTTAGTAGAAAACAGGTCAATTATACGTCTTTTGATTGGGAGTGTGTACTAAGAGTCCTAAGTTATCTTAAGGGTACTATAGACCTGGGACTCTTATACACTGGGACAGGTGATACCATATTCAGTTATGCTGATGCCTCTCTGGGATCAAGTGATCTCAAAGGCAAGTCCACAACAGGATATACTGTTTCTGTATTTGGAGATCTAGTGACCTGGCGGTCGAAGAAACAGAATCATGTTGCCCGATCGACTTGCGAGGCTGAGTACATAGCAATGTCAACAGCTTGTACTGAGGTTATTAGCTTCAAAGAACTCGTAAAATTTCTAATTAAACTCGTGATAACTCCCACTATATATGGTGACTGCACCCCAGCAATAGCCCTAGCGATGACTGATGAATCTAGAACACTAAGACATATCGTTAAACTTAGCTATCACTTTGTAAAAAATGAATATAAAAAGGGGACAATAAAGTTGGAATGGGTACCTACCCAGGAACAGTTGGCTGACTGTCTCACAAAACCCCTTCCAAAAGGACTATTTACAAAATTTAGAAATGATTTATTGTTCTCTATGTAATTATATGCCACCTAAAGATGTATTACTGCATTCCTTTTCGTTTGTGTTTCAGATTCTGATGATGAGTGTTGGGCCTAATCAGTTCTGTATCTGCCTGCTTCTTTTACCATATAACTAATTGCCCAGAAAAAGAAAAAAAAAAAAAAAGGAGGAAAAAGAAATTCTTAAGTTGACTACTTAATTTTTGGTATGCCTGAATCTACACAACAATGTTCTCCACCAAGAGTGAGTCAGTTCCATGTATTTCCTATCAGTAGCTTCCTAGAAACAATTCTCACTTGCCTTCCATTTTTCGCGGAACTATCATACATGTAATCTAATATCGCGAAACCGTCTCGGGGAACAATAGCTCTTAAAGCGACTAATATACTCTTATCTTCCACAAGTCTGACCTATATAACTTACTGTGACAATCTGTCTGAAGGGCACATATTTCTTCTCTTTTAAAAAAAAAATTTGAAAAGGAGGGAGTATCAAGAAATGGGGGTTTTTCAAATTATTATTAGTTCATTATCCCACCACGTCAGGCAGATGCAGGATAGGGATTGGTCTCAATCCATTCTAGTATACTTCATCACACTCCATGAAACCTGGTGATGTCAACCGCTCCATAAAGCCGGGATCTACTTCGTCATTACGCTGCCCATCAGATCGTCACTTGACTCGTTACGTTCTCCTGTGTTGGTAGAACTGCGTGGCCCTCTTCTGATTCGCTGGATCAGCCCGGCTTCACTTCTTGCTGCAGCTTCGGAGTTCTCTCTTACTGTTTCAAGCTATTTTTGCTCTTGCTTTTATAAAAGTCTTATACTCACAGTTCACTATAATAATAAAGTCAGTATTCAGTTCAGTTGTGATAATTCTAGTGAAGTTCATTTCGATTCACCTCATCAAAGTGAGTAACTTATTTAGTTAATACTATTTTCGATCAGTCTGAAAAAGCACCATATTGCTAACTGGGGCTTCTTTAAGGACACAAAATTCTAAATATAAAATTCGAAATTTGTAAAATAAATAGGTACTTATCGTTTTCTTTTTCGTGATGAAAAATAGATTTCAGAGATTCAGTTTAAGAAAAAAAAAGTTGATTTCCTTAATCTGAATCTCTGAATTCGATTTTTTATCATAAAATGAAAACGATAAGTATTCATTTTTCAAATTTATTAGATTTTCGTCTCCCCGAAGAAGCCCCAGTTCCTGGGGACAAACGTTGGTGATAATAAAATACCAATTTAAGGACGGAAAGGCCTTTTTTCGTAAAGTATTGTTATAATTTGAACTGTCCTAATAAAGAAACGTATAAACTTAAGTGGCAACATTTTCACAAGTCTTTGATATTTTGCTAAAATTTGTCATTGCATGTTTTAATGAGCCAATTTTTGGATTTTAACAAACATTTTGTTAAACTATGCGCTCATTCAGTCGCTCATGATCTATGGTGCATCTGGTTGGGGAGGATGTAGCGCGTCCCTTCTTGATTCATTATTCCTGACCCAGAAGCTCTCAATCAAAGTCTTACTTTTAAAAAGGACAAGATATTCGACAGAAGCTCTCTTGAAAGAGTTCGCAGTACTCAAATTGGGAGAGCTGATTGACAAGATAACTATAATTAAAATATATAAGGATTTACAAAACAACCACCTGATATTTTTAGATGAGGGAAAAACAAGAACTTGTGGACAATTTCTTTCTAAACTGCCTTTCCGTAGGACTCACCTTGGCCAACGGGCGTATGATCACCGGGGAGCAAAACTGTTCTATGCCCTACCCCATGAGCTCCGCTCTATTTCTAAAATTGAAAAATTCAAAAAAGAACTGAAAAAACATATAATAATGAGGCAATCTGAGACCCATTAGATAATATTAAAACTTTAAGACGGTAACTAAATAATTCCTATGTATTCTCCCGATGTATACCTATTGATTCTAATTTACCTATATTTTCTTACAAGATGATTATTGAATTAGGTACTGAATGAATGAGTGTGCTGATTATGTATTACTCCTCCTCACAGCACAAGTCGACGACTTATAGTGGGGAGTAGCATTTCCTGATTTGTGTAACTTTTTTTTGTATTGCAATACCTAAAATTCATGCAATTGCAATGCGTTAAAAAAAAAAAAAAAAAAAAAAAAAAAAAACATTTTAGGAAATTCCCATGACATAAATTTTTGGTGTAAAAAGGGTTAAAATGGCGGCACATGATATCCACAGTCCCATACGTTCTCTTTGATTTACGGAAACTCCCTATTGACTTACGATGTCGAACACGGAACATTGTGATTCTGACGTTGAGGCGCTTATAAACAGTAGCGTCGTCGAACAACGTGAACTACACCAGTCAGGCAACAATAGGGTCCATTCAGACAACCACTTCAGGATCTATCTTCCTCATCATGTAACTGCCAGCCTGCAAAGAGTAGGTACTTCGGAGCAATTACCGAGTTCACGGCTTAACGAGAAACGCTCGCTGCGAACACTGTCCGCATGTAGAATTAGTTTCACGACTCGACACTGATGCTCAACCACGCAGATCGACGATTGAAAATTCAGTGAACGTAAACACGCAGTTCAACTTCGCTTTGAGCTTCCTGAACAAAGCTCCCTGACTAATTACGGAGCTGAGTGGTAGGTACTGTTCATTGAACTGTCAAAATTAATGTATTACATAGTTTAAATATTAAAACACCTTTTCTGTACTTACCGTTCCTGTTTCTTTCGAAAAATTGTTCAATTTTAATAAACACAAAAATATGAATACTTAATTAGCTCGCAAATGATTTATTACCTCGTGGAAAATTTTCCAGTGTTGAAGTGAGAATTTTTTATCCTTGTTAGATTTTTTCCGCATTTATTTCCTTGTAATGATTGAGAGTGATAGCAATAAATTCCAATACTCGACCTCTCTTGCAAAGATATAATGCAAAGCTTTAGATAAATCTCACCTTAAATTGTTGTTTGGAACTTGCAATTCATTTCATCAGGTCTCAATGACGGCTGGAGGTGCGATGCCGGGTCCAGTCTTGTATCAAATTTACGTATCGAGCCATCTTTGCGTATCAAATAGTTAAGCATCGCCCTAGTATTTTTTATTCCTAAAGATCGGCCAGTGGCGGTTGTTTCCCGTCACATCAAAGGATTGATACGCAAAGGGGTAGAGTGTAGTGCGGACGTCCCGAACGCTCATCGGCCTTTTATATTCTTTTTCTTCGATCTTCTCACCGTTGCATCCTATTGATACAGATACTCCTTGAGGATCGGGTGGTTTGCGTGGAGGGCGTTGCATGTGATTAGATACGCAACGGTGATACAATACGGACATTTGATACAGGTGTGGACATGGCTTTAGTACGCGCCCCACAGTCGCGTTTCTCTTCCAGTATACGTCCCATAGCTTCTCAGCTTCCAAGCGCGCCCCCCACTACTAGCAATGTGGCCCACGGCCTATCCGAAAATGTCGAAATAATTTATTGGTTTTGCATTGGAATGTGATGTGCACTGAAAGGCAAATTCGAGTTTAATCACGAAGAGCCGTAACCTTACAATTCATGGACGGCGGATTTTCACGGAGAAAAAATGAGAGAGAAAGAGAGAATGTAGTGTATTCAAGCGTGTACACATACAGGAACATAATAAGAAAATACTTATTTGAATATTTTAGCTTGTCGATAGGCCTTGATAAGCTGGATCCCATTCGAATCCAAATTTGGTTCGACTAAAAACATTTTCGAACTTGAAATCTTTCGAAAACTTGAGTATCATGTACAACGCAATTCAACACAATTCTCACCTAGATAGACAACGTTTTAAGAATTTATAACAGGCAGTATCGTAAACGTATTAGAGGTGGGTTCACGTCAATGCGTAAATGCGGTGATGCGGCTATGCGTTTAACTAGTGGAGGGGGTTGGAAGTAGTGGAGGGGAGTTCTGAAATAACCATCTCGCATGAACGCGGCCGTTCATAACCATCCGGTTGTGTTATCATTGCGTTATCATTGTTGTTGTCTTCTATTACCATTGCCTTTTTCCAAAGAGACATATTTCCTCCCGAATTTTCTTCAAACTATCACACATTTCTTGGACATTACAGCTCCATAAACAATGTTGAATAATAAACTCAAAAAAAAAATCATGAGGGCGTAAAGAAGAAATTGTCATGTATGTACATTGAAACTGCAAAGGCGACGTTATTTTGAAATGAGACTGTTGGGTAATTATTCGGTCCTGTCATCAACTATGTACTTTTCCCAAGATAACATTATGGGTATTTCTACCCGAAAAAATGTGTAGGTTGGCGCATTACAAATAATTTAAGTGCATTGATGCACCATAAGAAGTACTTACATACTTAACGTAGTTAATTTGTCCATTTCGTAAGGACAAGTTGGCCATCTCTTCTCAAATACCTACTCATTCAACAAGCAGGAAATTGCTAATCTATAATCAAAAAATGTCTCAATACACAAATGGAATAGGATCATCAGGAACTTAGGTTGTTGGTGAGATCGCAAAATAGGTACCTACACCTAAGTATATTTAACCCAACTCGGCCTCATCTGCATAAAACCGTGTTTAATTTGAGTGTTTTATTAATTTATTATTGTTATTCTCATACACAATTATTATCAAAACTTTATCGAAAGAAACCAACAAAGAGAAACGAAGGTTCGCTACCTTCTTATCTTATCTTTCTTTATCAAACAAAAGAAAACTGCGCAATGGCCAACTGCGCACATGCGTAAATGCGGCTATCCGGTAAAATATCTAATTTTTCAGATGTGTACAGTCTGTTTCAAGAGTGCTTTTCTGGCAAGATCACCCCACTCTTCCGACTCAGAAGGCCGAATGCATGACCGGATAGCCGCATTTACGCATGGGTGTGAACCCACCTTAACAATCACATAACAGACTGAGTAGTAATAACAAAAGACGTAAACTATAATCAACAATGCTCATACAAATGAGGTTTAATGGGTGTACACGCTGGTGGTGGTAGTGAAAAAAGAGCCAAGGTTTTAATGAAAAGCTGCCGGACAGTAAAGACCTTCGTATCCTGGTTGAGCAACTCACTCGAATATATCCTAGGCTTACCTTGCTTTCTGCAACATAAACAGCTTCCGCATATGGCTGGGATAAGCGCCTCCCCCCCACACAACCACTCCATACTGAAACACCGATTTCACGAGCATTAAATACAGAAGCTTAACCCGTTCTTTGTACAACACGGGCTTCACATGGTGGAACAAATAGATGAACTTGCGGAGTCTGGAGTAAAGGAATGAAATGTGATGGTCCCAAACGAGAGCAGCATCCACCACGACACCAAGATTCTTATACCTGGAGACTCTCCCGACCGTCGCACAGCGGCAGCATGAACTTGGCTTTCGTAAACCACCGTGAAATACCAGCAAAACTACGTGGACATACAAACCGGACTTCACACTCAATCCATTGTACGCTCGTTGCTCGAAGCAAAAATAAAAAATTAAAAAAAATAAAATAATATATGAGAGGGTCGAATTGCGAGCTGCTTCAGTCACTTCGGGTGCCTTTTGTTGGGTGAAAGTTGAGGAAGGGTGAGCCAAATCTATTCATCGAATTTTCGAAGGACGTGAAATGAGTTACCGACTCATAGTACATGATAGATTCTTGACGAAGCACTTTAATGCGGATTTGTTGTAACTTCCAAATATTCTTGACACAATTTAAAATATTCTGATAAGTTTTTTTTTTTTGCGAAACACATAGTAACGTAGAAACTGAACTGCCGAGAGGGTCGTGAGGCGCTGAAACGTGGGGCACATACTAACGTAGCACCGAGTGACATGTGTTCTTATGTCTTCATATTACTTTATATGGGTTGTGTGTTCTCAAAATAATCCAAAAGGTGGTTCTGCTGAAATTGTAAATAGTTTTACTCTTTCTAAATTTCAAAAATCAGTTTAAAACAACAGTTTACTTATGATTGACTAACGTAGTCATCCCTCTTAACTTCACGTGTGCAGATAACACCAGCGAAAATGGCCTGTTCAACAGTCACAACTAGAGCCACCAACAGAAGTACCAGATAGGTACCGAAAACAAATATGCAAGGAGGAACCTTGAACTAAGAGAGGGACCCCCTAGGCATTATGGAAATCAATCAACAAGATAATTGCTCCTGAAGGGGCAGCCTATACCTAGGCGAAAGCGATTGAGAGAAACATAAACACATAAACAGAAGATTGTCTTGTTTGCTCACTCTCCACAACTTAAACAACAACTTCAACAATAACAAAGCGGGCTGCCCTTAAGGGACGGCACAACGAATACAGGCTACTGAGCCACACCAGGCGGTATAGATCAGTAAGCACATAATAAAGCTTTCCTAGCTGTGATTATTATCCAACCCTGATTGAAAAAATGTTTCATCATCTATTTTACAGCCAATCTATCGAGATGTTAAAATGATAACCGGACCGCGTAACAATCCCTATATTTGTAAACCCAACGAATCAACCTGAAGCCGTATGATGCATCTCTTCTCATTGCATCGTTTGGTTTAGCAGCAAGCCTTCGAACTTACTCTAGAAACCCTACAAACATCACTCTTGTTGTAATGAAACTGAAAGTTTTCATGGTCACAGGTATTCGTTCCGAGACTACCTACGTGTGTTTTTGCGGATCTCGGTGTGAATGAAAACTTCTCGAACTAGAAGCCACACACCTCTTCTGAGCCAAAAATTAGAACATTGACTTTTGTAGCTGTGAAGAAGACCTTGGCAGTCATGCAGCAAAAGCTAATACGAGAATTTTTTGTGCGAAACAATCATTTCCCGTGCCCAAAATGTAAACGTTGAAACTCAACCTAGGTATTACTTACAATTTTATTCATTTACGAAAAAAATAGAGCTACTGCAAGTGCTCAAAAACTTTTAAAATTAAAATTTTCCAAAATTTCGGATAATTTCAAGTTCACAAGTTTTTGAGCACTTGCAATGATTCTGAAACAATTCCTAGAGTTGAAGGATTGCCATAGTTTAATATATATCTAGCATTTCCCGATCAAAATAAACATTTCTCCGATCAAAATATATACACTTTCCCAACCAAAATAAACACTTTCCCAACCAAAATAAATATTTTCCCAACCAAAATAAACATTTCCTTTATTAAAATTAAGACAATCAAAATGAACTTACTTCTTTAACAATGTGTAGACTATAAACATAAATATTTCTTCAACAATATTCAAAAAACGAAAACAACGAACTGAACTGTTTAATGAATTGCTTCACCCGCATAATAGGTTGACAGAGGTGTTCATTACGTACGTTCTGACAATCATCAGTATTGATCGCAGCAAGTGCTTTGGTAATCACATATATCCGTGCTCTCAAAGCACTTTTCTTTCTACTTTGTGTACTTTTCCTATGAATGTTGTAATGTTTATTTTGGTCGGGAAAATGTTTATTTTGATCGGGAAATGCTATATATATATATATATATATATATATATATATATAGATATTGATTATTGACCGTTCGTATATACAGAGAGATTTTGAGGTTCGGTCATGGAAAGATTCATGTCCCGACGTTTCAAAGGTTTGTTCCTTCATTTTCAAGGGCTACAAACAAAAACAGTGCAATCAAATTTTTGGTCTCCTAACATAATATAATACAATGACTTTTACAGGATATTTGATAATACAAAAGAGTTACGTAATAGTATTAAATAATTACCTACAGAACTGGTCAGCTTTATTCTCAAAGGTGTAACATAGGGAACTAGATTGCGCACCACTGAATGTTCAAAACTGCGTTTTCGACAGACATCAGTCAAGACATAAGCATCAGCCTTGCTTGAATTTTCTGAAGAAGTATTATGGTTTCGCATGCTATTTTCAGGATTTGCGGATTATGGTGACTTGCTGCTACCTGATGGAGGAGAAGGGAAAGTTTGACAAGTTTTTAGAGCTGTTCAGCGTTTCGAAATATTTATGAGATTCGCATAACATTTACTAAGGTTTTTTACGTCGTTTCTCTGATTACTGAATTTTTGTTTTGTTCAATGGTCATAATTTCTTTGAGCTCTCTTCTAGATTGCTGGGTTTCAGAATGGAGAATTTTTGTGTTATGAAAATGAAAAGTGTGCCCAGTTTTAGCATGAGTGGATAGAGCAGTTCGTTCGTTATCATCACGCCTACTTTTTTCTAATTTGGTGCTGTTTTATGAGCATTCATTATGATTTTCAGTTGTGAATACGTTTGGGAAATGTAACTTAATCCAAATTCACAATTAGAAAGACATTCCAGACAATAACTTCTGTCCTTAAGATTGAGCCATCATTGGGAAGATTGTTTGGTGCACTTGCCCACATAGATGAGAGCACTGGCTCTCTTCTCTCGAAACTGCATGATAAATACGCTATTGCAATAATAAGTACTGCAGTTTTCATTTTTCTGGAAAATTTAAAAAATACTTTGAGATGGAAACAACGAAAAAAATTAGTGATAGAAATGATATTTTGAATGAGATGGAAAAATAGTTCATAAATAAAGTTTCCCTCGTTCTTGTGAACTGTGAATCCTATAGTTTGTGGACAACACAATTTCGATTGCGAGAATGTTTCATTAAATGTCAATGATATCATTCCTATCATTTTAAACTATCTCAGTGCATTAGTAGTGAATCTTAATTTTTACTGAAGTGATGTTACACATAATGATGCGATGTAGATCCAGGTTTTTATGAGTCCAATACCTAGGTTCGTCCAATTTTACTGATTTTTTATGAGATACCTAGAATAGTTTCTGATTTTGTACGATTCTTGAGTAGTTCCAACATTGTATTGAGTGGGACTCAAGTGTGCCTAAATTTTTATTTTGACAGCCTAGATTTTAATGTTGACTTAATGTAGGTATTGAGGTGGCTTTATAAAACCGTTCAAGAAAAGGAATATACTCTTACAGGAATGAATGAGACGTTCTAGGTACAAATATAAAAAGGTCACTTGACCATGTTGATTTGCATTTTTGCGGGTCAAAGGCAATTAATAGTCAACCATATCAAAATGATGTTGAGAAAAAAGTGTCTTTTTAGGCTCTATTTTTCTAAATTAGAAATGAAATAGATGACATAGTTTTCCAACAAATTTTAGGTTTTCGAGTTAATAGTAAACAAATGAAAAAATGTCGCGAATTTCGAAGATTTTTGCTTCATAAAAATCGCCTTTGTGATATTTTGCTGAGATTCAACTACTTCGGTATTTCCTTATGCTAGCATCCCCATAAACAGTTTAAAAAATAAAATCTTCTTCAGTACCTTTCGTAACTATTGACCGATTTGTCTGAATATGCTCGTATGGACTGGCGGTTGGGGTCCGCTAGCAAAAATGTATGGGAGGCTTTGATCTGATGAAAGTGGAAGCAATATAGAAAAAAAGATCCAAACGTTTTAACTTTACAAACAGTCGCAATGTTGTAGTTAGGATGTCTTTTGATCGATTAAATCTCACGACTCCTGTTGAAAACTCATCGGTCAAACTTGTTGTCATAACTGCCATATCTAACTAGTGGGTAATTGTTCGGTTTCCCCCTCTACCGCCACAGAAAGAGAAAAAAATCCTGAGAAAAGAGCTGAAGGGAAAAGGAAATTATCCGGTTAAATAATATGAAGCGACGCGAAAATGGGAATTTCCCTACACAAAGTTGAAATTTTCATTTGCTTTACTCCAGGCTCGGAGGTTTTTTTTTACTCACTAACTAATTGCGTGGTCTCCTATGCAAACTGGGGAAAAATTAAAGCACGGGCGGACCAACTTTTGAATAATAAACGTAGCGAGAAAGTTTCCCTTGGTGTTCCAACGAGCTAAAAATTCTCCTTATTTCTGTTTTTGTTTAACAACTTTTTTCGCGTGTTTATATAAACTATAACTATTGCAATCGGTCTGAAAAAATTTGGCAGTAACTTTTTGGCAAACCTTTTACGTGGAAGTCTATTTGCGGTACCAAATCTCTTTAGCTGAACACTATTATTTATTATAGTATGTATAATATGCTATGTACTAGTATATGTAATATATTATGTAGAAAAGAAGAAAATACAAAAAGGTATTTATTTCTGTATTATATCAAATGCAGGGCACTGGTTTTTAGCAAATTACCAGTCATACTGAGTCTATGGTGCATTATCGAAATGATACTGGACAGTGTCACCTATAAAAAATAAATAAATAAAATAATGCCTAATAATAATAATAATGATAAATAAATAAATGAATAGTCTAAAATAAATCGATAAATGCAAAATAAATAATATAGAAACAAAACATTGACAGTAACTTAGAAAGAGGATCAATGAAAATTTTTCGCCACTAGGGTTGGAACCCCAGCCGCCAGTGCAACAGTTGCACACTGGACCACTGGACCACCCACTGAACCCAGCTACGTGAACATCCCCGGCTGATTTATGTAGCAGTGATAGATGGGCGGCGCCGGCGTCTGGTTCAGTCGTGACAGGTCGCTGATATGTGTATATTGAAGGAAATTATCACTTTTCTCATACCTAACCTAAATTTTCTCAGACACAAGGTTTTCTAATTTTTCTTCAGATTCAGTATACTACATCTCTATACTATCCTCAATTACGGAAAGTAGCAGCGATAGATGGGCAGCGTCTGGTTCAGTCGTGACAGGTCGCTGAAATGTGTTCTTGCAGGAGTTATCCACTTTTTTCCACATAACTTCGATTTTCTCAAAAACGGATTTTTCTGATTTTTTAAAATTCTGTATACCACATCTTTATACTATCCTCAATAACGAGAATAGTAGCGATAGATGGGCAGCGTCTGGTTCAGTCGTCACAAGTCACTGAAATTTGTTCTTGCAGCAGTTAACCACTTTTTTTCCACATAACTTCGATTTTCTCAAAAACAGATTTTTCTGATTTTTTTAAATTTTGTATAATACATCTCTATACTATCCTAAATAACGAAAAACAGCAGCGAAAAAACAGCGTCTGGTTCAGTCGTGACAGGTCCCTGAAATGTGTGTCTTGCAGGAACTACTTTCTTCCACATAACTTCGATTTCACAAAAACGGATTTTTCTTTTTTTTCTTGAATTCTGTATACTTTACTCTGTACTCTCCTCAATAACGGAAAGTACCAGCGATAGGCGGCGATATTCCTTTCCGACCTGAGAAAGAAATGAATTCGACCGAGACAGGTGAAAGGGTTAGACCGGACGGTCGAGTAGGCGGTCGTGTATGGTCGTCCGGAAATCCATCGATACTTCTCAAAAGTGTCGTATCTTTTTCTATTGCTGTCGTATATCTTCTTTTTTTTTGTAAAAGTATGTACACTAGAGATTTATTTTGATTTTTCTTGCAATTTTTTAGCATAGGTGTGTTCTTTCTACGGTCAGGAACTTTGTGTATATTTCTATTCTCTTGTGATCAGGATCTATCCCATTTTCTGTAATAAATAAACAAATGAATGCATTTGGAAGTAATTTCTTCAATGCAGCGAATCACCATCCAGCCACCAGAAATAGCTTCAAAATGTCTGCGTACACGAAGAGTTCAACTTTAAAGCAATTAAACATAAATATAACACGAGAATTCTCTCATGGTGTCATGCTGCGTGGCTGAAACTTTTTTATTCAATAATCACAAAATAATTCAGTGAACGATAAAAAAGGATTTTAGGACGTAAAAAAGGATTAATTCAGAAGAACACAATTGAATCGTTTATTCCAGAAACCACCTAAGCGACAAAAATTCAAAAAATGTTGTTTTGGTGGTACTGCAGTCGTGAATACACCATTTAGTGCAGAAATAATTAATGTTCCATATCACCAATGCTATTTGACAGCTTTGAAAAGAATCCGTTTATTTTAGAAAGAACCCAAGCGCCGTCGCTGTAGCCCAAGCGCACTGAAGCGTGTAGTCTACTTGTACGAGTATTTTCCGTTTAATTCTTAGTATAAACAACTCATCTTTATACTCTTACTTACCTTTAGTACAAAAACAGATAAAAATTAATCTTTTGATTTAATTTCAATAATAATTTTTAAAAAATCACTTTGGATTTATTAATTTATTGCAGAAACCACCTAAGTGCAACATTTTCAAAAATTTATAACTCAAAAACTTGAAGGAAAAAAAAAAAAATTTAACAAAACAGATAATTCTAATAGCATGTTCTTGATTTGGTAAAAACATATTTGAAGGATACTAGACCTATACTTGAGCTGCAAAACAGTTTTTTTTTTTTGTTTTCCTAAAGTTGAAATAAGCGCATTTAAGTGGTTTCTGAAAAAAACGATTCAATTATTGTTTAAGCTCCGAAATGAAAACGAACGATTTTTTATTTTATTTTTTTCTAGGTATGCCAAGTTAGGTTGGGAGTATAGCTTACTCACAAATCGTGAGGAAAGATGTGTTGAACCAGGTTATCTCACTAAAGGTTTACTAAACAAATTTTTTATTCTCTCTGTGAAGAAGCTCAACCATAAAACAGGAAGTGGAGGCAATAAAGTTTAAAGCCCTCATATGGTGCCAACTTCAGTTTATAGTTCAATCATAACGGATGGTGGAATCGCCGAAGTTTAAAAGTGATTGTCTGCTTAACCGCCGTTTCAATTCTGAAACAACCTATACGGTTTACGGAAATCAAACGGAAATACTCTTATAAGGGGCGTTCAATTTATAAGGCTACTGTAAATAAACTTGTTTATTGTGGGATTTGGAGAATTTGATGGTAGAGCAGTAACATCTAGTTTTTAAGAATCCAATACTGTAAAAAGGTCTTAAGCAAGACTGACAGCTTAGTTTGATGTAAACTACCTGGTATAGTTTACCTCCGTTATAACAAACAGTATTTTCGCCGTTTTTATTCGTTACAGTCATGAAATATTTAAAGATATTTATTGACTGAATTCGATTACGGTAACAATGTGTCAATTAATACCTAACAAGCTTTATAAAAAAAGGCCTTTTGTCCTTAAATTGGTTCTTTAATTAAACTCCAACGTTCCTCCCCAGGAACTGTTCGTGAATTTATCTCCAGTTGAATTACCAGCTGAAGTTGAAGAGGTACTTAGATTAGGTCCTAAATATCCAGTTGAACCTCGTGGAAAAGAAACGCCAATCCTAGACATGCTCAAAGATTCTGAATACATAGTTAATCAGCTTGATGTTCGCCAAAGTGAAAAAAACCGACTGAGAGGAGAGATTACAAATGAACTCATAAATTTGGAACAAAATGGTAATGTAAGGAAGAATGAACTAAATTATGGCATATCATCAACTCAAGTGAACAAGTGCAAGTCTTTCTTAAAGAGAAACAAAATCTTACTTGGGGGTGGTAACTGTAGTAACGACTAAAGATGATTATGAAAACGAGGCCAAAAAAAATGCTAGATGATGAACAAGCCTACAAAAAACTACGCTCAGATCCAACCGAAAAAACCGAAAGAGGGGCAAATAAACTAGTAAAATAACAACAAAAATAAAACTAAGTAAGTACAGGGTGGGCCCCGGGAACAGACCAAAAAGTCCAGTCATGCAGCATGACCCCATGAGCGAATTTTTGAAGTACATACGTACATAAATAGAACTTCTTCATAATTTCATGGCTGATATTTTCTAAGCCACAGTCAGTATTAAAGCTACATCAAGTCCTAAAACAGTTGAGCGTAAAACATTAAAGAGAGCGACCGAGAGAATCGGAGGACGGAATATTTCACAGAGTAAACTCATCAGTTGTGATTACATTTTTTTTTTTTTTTTTTTTTTTTTTTTTTTTAAACAAGCACCTACTACCTACGTTTTAAACAGCATGGTTCTAGGATTGGTTATACAGGGATACTTCCATAAGAGTAGTTCAATCTGAATTTGGACAATGTTTCATGAAAATATTACCGATTTTTACAACTAGCGAACGGCATTATTTCGATTTTTGACTGATTTTTCAACTTTGAAATTTTTGAAAACTTGATACATATTGTTATAGGAAATTTTACGCCGATTCCGAATATACCACATGTTAGTTTGCTGAAAAATTTTTTCGCACAACAAATCGCAAAAAAACAGGCTATTTTGAAATTTTGTAATCCGACTACATTTTTGTGAAAATTTCAACCCGGACAGTTATCGTCTGGAATGACACATACATACATACATACATACATACATACATACATACATACATATATACATACATACATATATACATACATAAAAAAATGCGTTAAACTTCAGAATATGATTCAGAATAGCCTGAAACGGATTTCTGCATAAAATTTTTTCAAAAATTCACATTCTACAAATTTTGAGGCGAGAGCAACATTTTCTTCAGAAATTCGCTAAAAGTGGGGCGCCCTTGCGCCGCCCAGGGTAGGGTAGGAAGGTCTGTGAGGGCTCTTTCAAACCATTATATGATGCCGTCAGCATCATGGATCAGTGGGATGTGGTTCATCGTGTATTTGTTTATGACGCGTATGTGAAAAACAATGAATCGATAGTTGCGGTGCAGCGTGCTTTCAGAATCAGATTCAAACTTGGACGTGGCGGAGTTGTTCCCACTTGGAAAACAGTTATGAGGTGGGTCACAGCTTTTCGCTCGACAGTGAACATTATGAACAAAAAACGACCTGGCCCTGCACGGACAGTGATAACCCTAGAGAACACGGCGAAGGTAAGAGCAGCTGTTCTCCAGAGCCCAGGGCGTTCTGTGCGCAAACAAGCTCAGGCCCTGCAAATAAAACGCACGTTAGTTCGACGAATCATTAAAAAAGAACAAAGTTTCATCCATACAAATTGGCCGCTGTTCAACAGTTGAAACCTAGTGATTACGCTCAGCGTTCTTCATTTGCACTAGAGATGCCCTCGTTGTTCGAAGTGAATGATGATATGGTGCTGTTGATGAGTGATGATGTGCACTTTCACCACAACGGTTTAGTTAATAGGATAAATTGCCGGTAATATGCTGCAGAAAACCTTGAACGTCTCCACAAACTCCCCCTGCACAGCATTAAAGTTACTGTTTGGTGTGCCGTTTCGAGGGAAATTCATCATCGGTCCGTTCTTTTTTGAGGAACAAGGAATCACCGTGACTGTCAATTCTAACCGCAACATTAAAATGCTGACTAACTTTTTGAGACCCGAGTTGCACAGAAGAAGGCGGTCACCTGACATGACGACTTGCAATTTTTTCTTTGGGTTTGTGTGACAAAACCTGTGACAAAAACGTGTTTATTTGACAAAACCTTGGACGCTCCTAAGGATGTAATAACGACCGAAGTTCGTTCAATGAGGAAGCATTGCTAGAGCTCATCCACAGAAACATCTTGGAACGACTCGCTTCATGCTACGAACAAGATGGACACCATATGCTGGATGTTATTTTTAAAACTTGAAATGGCACTCATTTCCCTTCATGAAAATGTAAATAAAATGGTTGAACGTTTAAAATACCTAGAGTTATGCCTATTTGTTTTATGGTATATTCCCGGGTCTAATCCCACCCTGTAGTTATTTTACATTTCTGAATATTAATCTCCCTGAATTTGAGTTTAATTAAAAAAGCATTCAAAGGACAGAAGGCCTTTTTTATAAAGCTTGTTATAATCTGAACTGTCCGAATAAAGAAACATTATAATTAATACATAATACCGTACGCGGAACACCATGCTTCCTCACATTGAACTGAAGCTGCAATATAGGTAACAGCTAAGTGACGAGAATTAAACTTGGGATATTCCCATTCGAAAGGGATCTCTGGGTCTTTGTTTCAACTAGGAACCTTTCGTTTCGAATAAATCAAAAGTTGGCAATTCAAAAGAAAAAGCGTTCTCGGTAACTGAGAGAATCAGGTTGTACATGACAATGAAATTCTAAAATATCTGTACAAATCTGTAGAACAGCGATAAACAAAAAACTATACAATTTCTGTATCCAAGAGGGGGTTAAAAGTCCCAGTCGTGCAGCATGATCCTATGAGCGAATTCTCGTAAATTATCGTACTATTATGTTACATTGTTTTGAAATTTGAGCAATTTGAGTACAAAGAAAAAGTTTACCACCAGTTTTATGGTAACAAAACTCGTTCAAAATAATGTGCTGCAATTCAAAGAAGACTTGGAAATTTAAGCTTTTATAAGGAGTTTTTATAGATTTTTCAGCAAATGTTAATGAAGTTTGAGTAAAATTTTCTGCATAATTTTATGAATAAATGTAATTAATGCTCTAATTAATTATTGATGAACTTCTTTTGACTAACTTTCTGCTAAAAAATGTGAATTTAATTTTTCAGCACAGTTTTTGAAATTTGACCAATTTTTTGTGCTCAAAAAGTGTTGGCCAAGTAACTCATCCTTTCACTTGGAAAGCTTGATTTTTTGGCGCAAGGACGGGATTTGCGGTCCAAGCCGTTGAATAGAAGCTTGTGGAGGAATACGATGTCCGCTACAATATAATTCACCCGGTATTCCAGGCCTAACCTGAAAAAATGCAGGTTTTCGGCTGGTATGCACAGCTTTTACCCCAGGTAGGTAACTCAACAAGCGCCGCTGAACTCTTTCTAATGGGGGATTTTCATGTGCTGTAATTCCATATTTTTGACCCAGGATTTCTTGTTGGTCGGGTTGCCTGACTGGTCCTGGGCGGCGGCCCCCCATTGGCGCAGATTTCTTTTGGTGATTGCCCCCACAACTCCTTGATTATAATGCTGACGAGTTCGAGCTATGTTACTATTAAATTCCATAAAAATTATGTAATGATGATTGTTATCTAGATACAAATTGTATGCACAGCATGAAATAAAGACTGAACTGAACTGAATTCAGATTCGGATTCAGCGCACGTGGATCGCCTATAAACGTGTAGTTTGATCAAGGGTGACGTAGTAGTGTAAGGCAGGGCTTACACCTGACGGGAACGGGCCCGGCCGCGCCTTGCAGCGGATCCGCATTTTTGGAGAACCCGAAGAAATAAGGGTATAGACTTAAGGCCCCGTCACACAGGATGCGTTATAACGCGACGTTATAGGAACGCGCGTTCCCCCCCGACGTTCGGCGATATAGCAACGTCACATACACCGCGTTATTATTGGGCGTTATCAGGGCGCGAGACCCAGTCTTGTCTGTGCTACTCAAGGGGTTCGCGGTTCCCAGCGTCTATAATTTATCTAATTAATCTAATTTGTCTATAATCTATAATGATTTCTGACAATGACTCTGATGAGGAAGAAGCTCTACTTCTTCTAGCGCTATTAGATCGCAGGAATAGACGGTACCTATTGGTTGCACCCAATCAATGAAAGGAGGGAAGAGCTTGGGGGAATACCACCGCCTATGTCGGGAGTTGTGCTCACATGGAGATCGTTTTGTAAACTATTTCTGCATGTCGAGCCAAAATTTCGAGGACCTACATGAAATACTTGCGGTGAATATCGAGAAGATAACCACGAACTGGAGGAGACCTGTTGAAACGAGGGAAAAAACTAGCCGTTTGTTTGAGGTAAGTAAGTTGATAAAAAATTTCGTCTTGCAATTTTTTCTGATATATTTCTATGAAGTGGGGTCAAAAATAACAGATAGCTACTTTTTTAATAACACATAATCACCTCAAAAAGAAATCCCACTCTTGATATAAAATTAGTATCAATAAGAGCCTCAGTTTCCACATTCATATTCATTCTATATTGAACGACAGTGGCAGAAGGAAGAGAACGCCCTCAGCGCGCGATATTCTGTAATTCTGTACAACCCGCTTGGCTGACGTCGCGTTACTGAAAGTATCGCTGAGGGGTAGGCGGTACCCCGGTACGGCGGGTGTGTGTGACGGGGATAATGTAATGCTGTGTCATACAACAGTATCGTGGTAACGCGACGTTACTGGAACGCCTAACGTCGCGTTATAACGCGTCCTGTGTGACCGGGCCTTTACATCTGAGCGAGAGCGGGGCGATCCCGCGACGGGGAAAATTTCGCCCGCAGCACGTTGCGAGAGCTCGGTGCCCGCAACCGACGACCCAAAAACGCCTAGAGGTCGAATTCTGATCCAATAGGCCTTCAACCTCTGCAGCACATTTGAGATGTTGCTGATTTCTTCTCCACAGAAGGGTAGCAAGGTCCATTGCACAACAGAAACATCACAACTGCGTAGAAGCATCGAGAGCCCAGGAGAACAAAGTTGATGAAAAATGGAGGTATGCAGAGTGGGAGCGACGACGGGGAACACAGCGACGGTGTTTCCCCGTCCGTCAGGACGGTGTTTTCCCGTTCCCGTCAGGTGTAAGCCCCGCCTAAGGAAACTGAGGATTCTCCACAGGCGGGCGGGGGCCGTGACGTCATTGTGCAAATCAATTTCAAGACCCCTATTACTGGTCAAATACCCATCATATAGCACCTATTTGTAAAGCTCTCATTCAAAGTTTTTTTATGAGCAAATAAAAAATAACCATCTAATTTCCCCATTGCGACCACATTGATTGAGACCACACAACCGAGCCGTATCCGAGAATGGGTAAAACAAGGGCTTTGTTTTAACAAAACTATTAATTGGGAATAAGAAAAATCACGGGTATTACTAATTACTGTCCCCGATGAAAAAAATTAACGCCAGGCCCTATTGGGAGTTGGTATCCACAACGTAGAACTACAACACCCTTTTTCACAAATATACGTTTACAGGTAACCGACCTTATCCATTACACCTGAAACCTGCCCGAGTGAGTCATACTCTCTTCCTTTCCCTTCGTTACCCCCATCTTATATTGTAGTTTAGGTCTTGTCTCGAATTAGTACAGTCACTTCCCTTCAATACCGAATTCGCGATCGGGAAAGAATAGTGACCTGCCGTAATTAGGTAATAAAATAACTCATCTCGCCAGCGAGTTTGTCAGGAGAGACTATCACCGTTTTTTGGCCTATCTTATTTCCTTCCATATGATGATAGAAAGTAGAAACTTCATTCTTTTGGGTATTAAGTACCTAATCGATTTTCAATTAATCAAACGGAAGATGAAATGTCGAATTGGCACAATTACACGAAATGTCGATATATTCCATGAAAGGTGTTTTGAATAATTTCCTATCGACAATTTATCAGTTTTATTTTTTTATTTTTCAAGTTATTTTTTTGGCTGAAGTGCTTTGCTTGCGAAATCCCTTATATCCCAATTTTTCAGGTAGAAACTTCAAGGTTTTTTTTCCTTTGGGTACATGAAAAACTAGTGGAGAATTCGCAAAAACCCCATTTTCTTAAAATTCTGTGATGAATGGTTTTACTAAAGGTAGTATACCTACAATGAATAATAAATTCCCTTGCGTGAAAAATTGGTAGTTTCAACGTTCAAGTGCCAATTTGAATACTTTTTGACTTTCTACATATAAATTGGACTGCTCCAGTACCTACTCATTGGCATGAAAACTTGCTATATTCAATATTCACAAAATTGTATACGCAAAGTTCTAAGTAAAATAAAAGTTCCTTGGAGAAATACGGCAAGTTCTACTCATACCCAAGACACATAATCTATTCACCATTCAGCCAAACGTTCTGCAACCTCAAACTCATCGGAGTCCTACTCACTTGCTCCATCGGAGCCGCTAACATCGTCATATAACGAGACAATTATTCTGTCAACAGCTTCCTCAATTATTCCGGTGACAAGCTAGGAGGTTGACCGGATGTTTTCAGTTTAGGATTGGGTCGGTCCTCACGTTCATTCTTTTCATCACGGACAGTACTTATGAAAACCAAGGAGCTCGATAAGTGTATTCGCGACTTGATATCCCTTGTCGATTCCATACAATACATTCCTTCTAATTTTCTAGTCAAGTACTGGGAATAAAGAGTGCAGCTCGCCTTAGTTGTTTTTAATTCCGCCGTTGGGCATCACCCCAACATTGTATACAGTAATTGAACACGAACAACTGCAAATGGAAGCCGGCGATGAAAAAGGGCGAAACAACGCTTTTCTCGAATAGTTTTTCAAACGTAACGAGAGGCGCTAGCAAAAACTAGGGCAGTCGCCCCGGCGTGAATTTCATCTCTATAGCTGAGAATCGATAATGCATACATAGGATTTTCTCGGGAAGGAAGACTTATTTAAAATTCTGTTTCGCGTTGTTGGCTTTGGAAAATCGCATAGGGTGACCATCGTGCTCGCTGGCTCCGACGAAGCTTTTATAGGAGGGAATCTGATGAGTTGACTAAGGTCAAACGGATATTCAATAAAAAAGAAAAACTGTCCCTCATGGCTGGACTGTGTTTTTTCTAGTCTAGATCGCCGAGCTTTTGAAACGAGGATGTCGTGGATGGGTTTTATCAGGCTTCTGCAAACATTACTATGACGAGCTTCTGTATTATGTAACTGACACTAGTTGTAACTTATAAGGAATTTAGGTCCCCCCCAGAGGTGTAATGGTGGCCTAAATCCTCATAAAAAGGTAGAGGAGAGTAAAGAGCATCCCGTCAGAGAGATACCACTCCTACTAATAGCTTTTAATGAGCCATGTTCGGAGTAGATTGGTTTCCAGTCACCTGGAAAGCCCATCCATCGCAAACCCAGCTGCTAAAACATTCGAGAACAGGCCACGACGCCCGTTGTTTCATCAACGGGACGCCGACAGCGCTATCTCTGAAGCCCTGACGGGACCTCGATGGAGGTAACTCTGTTACAAACTGCCAACACTACTTATTGAAAATTCGATGAAAATGCATTGAATTGGAAGTTTATTAAATACTTGTCGTCAGGGTTGTTTGATTTAAATCAAATTGATTTAAATCACGATTTAAATCAGCCAATTAAAATTGTGATTTAAATCGAAAGCTTACAGAAATAAAAATCAGATCAAACGGTTATATAATATATATATATATATATATATAATATATATATATATATATATATATATATATATATATATATATATATATATATATATATACATTTGGGAGGTTGAATGACCAGTCTAGTCTTGAGTTTTTTAAGGTGTTTAATCACAACGTTTCAACCCAGGAGCTGGGTCCTTATTCATGTGAATGCTAGAAAGAAATTGGCAAGGAATCAGTATTTTCTAATTGGTAGGTAATAACTCTATAAAATGTAGGTACTCTATAAAATTGCAAAAATTGTAACTCATTCTACTATGGGGAAACAAAACAACTGGGGGTAGAAAGAATGAAGGGACACACGTATGACAATAAAAAAGCCTTTAATGCAAACAGTCACAACCCACACAATAAAATTTATCCAGCTGCATTTGCGAAACACATTGCCCTAACAAAACATGACCCTGTAGTTGAAGATAACTGGTCAATTTGCTGTCTTGAAAAACATTTAGAAAAAAGAAAAATTAAAGAAATTGCTCAGATTATTAAAAATGAGGATAAATGTTTGAACCACAAAACGGATCTAAAAGGTCTTTCATCAGTATACCACAGTCTCTTGAAATAAATCAATAAATTTAATCTGCCTAAAATTAAATGCCCTACACACAATTTTTCTTTTTTCGTTTTTAGAGTTCCCTCCAAATATTATAGCATCCACCCTATCAATAACATCCATGCTACTCATTCAACAATGTTCAATCAATGCCTTCATAAACTATATATATAATTTTGTTTAATCTAACATCTAAGGTATATTACTGTACATTATTCATACCATAAAATCAAATTGTCTACATTTATTTTAGTTCAGACATTGTAACAAACTAACAGTTAAATTATTATTATCTGACCGTAGAACCGTAGGTCTATTTTAATTAGTCTCCAACGTTTCTCCCCAGGAACTGGGGCTTCTTCTGGGAGACTAATATTCAGAAATGTAAAGTTATGAGTTATTTGAAAATCAATTTTAAATGTTATTTTCAAATAACTCATAACTTCAAATTCGATTATCAATAACAACAAAAAGAAAACTATAAGTAAGTAGATATTTTACATTTCTGAATAATAATCTTCCCAGAAGAAGCGCCAGTTCTTGGAGAGAAACGTTGGAGTTTAATTAAAAAACCAATTTAAGGACAGAAGGCCTTTTTTATAAAGCTTGTTGTTCGGGAGCGCCTCGTATCCTACAACAGAACTCATTGCTTCCCCAACTTTTAGAAGAAAAATAAAGATAAAATTGAACAAAGAGTAGAAGAGGCTCGGCTCACGAGTATTTCCGTGAAGCAGGTACTTACCCTTACCTACGTAAATGTTGGGTTGTAACGGGTTCCACGAATTTCCAATAGACTGAACCGAACCTTTCTAGTTTAGGAAAATTCTCGGAAGCCCCCTTTTCTGTCCTCACGCTCAACATCCCCAGCTTTTGATAATTTTTCGTTTTCGCTTACCTTCATTTATTTAAATGATCCTTTAAATGCACTCATTTAAAATATTGAAAATTGTATGGTCCAAATAAAAAATACTATTAAAATTTTAAAATATATCAATAAAATTTAAGTTAAACTTTCACCAATTTAATGTGCTCAAAAAGTGCTGCGTAACGAACTCATCATTTATATTAAGATTCTTGATTTTTTATGCGCAAGAATGGAATTTATGTCTTAGTCATAAGGAGAGTGATCGTTTGAAAGGACATGAAAGCGTTGAACTCTAGGATTTGTTTCAGAATGCCTCAAAAAGAATTTCAATGAAGACAATATTCGAAAATTTTTATTTAAATTTTTTTGGAGCTATTGCAATAGTTTCATTTTCTACGACAAGTCGCAGAAATAATCAAAAGCTAGGGATAATGATCGAAGCGGCAGAGAAGGGGGCTTTAACGTTAACTTTTAAGGTTCTTTTCGGAAATTCGTGGATTCGTCGCTTCCGAGATTTCACTTAAGTTACCTACCTGCTTCACGGAAAATCGCGTGAGCCGAGCCTCTTCATATTTATATTCTTCGTTTAATTCTATATTTATTTTCCGCCTAAAAAGTTGGGGAAGCTAAGTATGTGTTCAGTTGTCGGATACGAGGAAATTGTACACCGCTCACATACAACTTCTAACTTTTAGCGAATGTTAAAAAAAATATTATTAGGGTGGAGGGGCCAATGAAGTTATGTTTTTTCGTTTGTTCAAACTTGAATCATACATTCACTGCTGCATCAGGATGTCCTCAAACTGAGTATTTGAAAAATCACTAGGTAATTTAAGCCAGAAAACATTATAATTTTTTTGACATGGATATGTCTTTGCTCTCAACTCAAAAATTTCAACCAAAAATTTCCGTCACGCAAAATTTGTGTCACAATTTCAGTGTTTTTCACGTACAACCCAGCCGTTGCTAGGGGAATGGAACTTCCGCAGTTTTCATCGCACAGAAATCGTTCGCCACTCGTTGGAAAGCTTGTGATGTTGGAAGATTTATGTGATAAATGTTCACATCTCAAGCTACCAATTTCCCCCTCCTTACGTACCTGGCTACATTCCTAAACTAAGTTTATTGGACTATAAACAATTTTAATAAGCCGGTTACAATATTCTTAACGTAAAGCAATAGCATCATTTACTCCACTCCATAGGAAACATTTGCATCCTCTTGACAGCAGTCGACTGTTAACAACTCATTGTAGTGGCTTCTCTCCACAGTTATTTTCAACATTTCTATAAGTAAACCGTTGTTTTGTTGGAATTAGTCGGGATGCGGCCCAGGGATTTGTTTAAAGTTAAAGGATTTGTTTACAACTCTCGAGGACAACCGTTATGAAATCCCCAATCAAAGACATATCCATGTAACATGGTATCTTTGTAAAGCAGATAGTGGAACTCGTTTACGAGTTTTTTTTAATTTGATGATGTTCATTCTCGTTCAAAAGTATGATTTTTATTTTATTTTATTTTATTTTTTTTCAAATCAATTTTTCGACCCAGTATTTGACAGCCAAATTTTTGGTTGTACCTGTGATAGACACCCCATGATTGTCACAGCAGTTCTTCTGCAATAAATGATTCCATTTACCAACAAAACATTTATTTCAACATTTTATTAATAAATTGAGCATTCGAACTTGGTTTTATTAATCTAAATATGAAATTAATATGAGTATTCATAAAGGACAAAGTTGAAAATATCACAAAATAGGTAGGTACATGGTTTTCTCAATACCATAAGTACAGTACGTTTCTAATTGAAAACTAGCAGCTTTTCAGTTGCTATGTATTTATATAAATATAAAAAATAAAGAACGAATGCAAGAACGAATAGAGATCCATATTGACAGCACTGTCAATCACTGAGGTTAGTATCAGTTATACTAGTAATTAGCATTTGCATTTTCACATATTAGGTATCTTTGATTATTTCCAAAAAATGTTAACACAAATGCAATTCACACAAAAAAGCTGATTGAGAAAAACCATGGGAACAGTCGAATTTGAAAATATGGGGGGTATGGTGAAGCAAAATAGAACACTTAGGTACCTCCTTGCAAATTCACAAGTAACAGCACCAAAGAAAAATTAACGCGAGGTTCTGTTGGGTAAACTTCTCTCGAGTTTTGCTTCAATGAGAAGGGATTTTGTCTCAACATTCAAAAGGATCAAGCTAGTAAAAACACTTTTATGCCTTATTATTTATAGTTTTTGGTGAGATGTCAATCACTGGGTTCTTGTCAAACGCTAGTCCCTCCACTGTGGCTGAAACTGCATTTGTTCTGATTTTAACTTTTTTAAGCTCTTGATTTAAATCGTGATTTAAATCAATAGTTTGATTTAAATCAAACAACCCTGGTTCCAATGTTGTAACCTTGAAGTGCAGCAGGCTAGTTCACATGAATAAACCTCTAAATCGATGACAAACTGCGAACGGAGCTTTGAAGTCCTTGGTCCTTTGTTGAGGAAGCTAAGAATGTGTTCAGTTGTCGGATACGAGGAAACTGTATAACGCTCACAAACAACTTCTTTTAGAGAATTTAAAAAAATACTGTTAGCTATAACTGCATTTGTTCTGATTTTAACTTTTTTAAGCTCTTGATTTAAATCGTGATTTAAATCAATTGAAGACCTTCCAAGACCAATGGGCCTAAGTGTCAAAAACTTCAAAAAAAGTTATCGCAATTTTAAGGTTTCATAATGTCCAAAATGTATTCACTATGCATTCAAAATTCCTGACATTTTCCTTACATTACCTTTGTTGTAAGTACCTGTGTTTTATTTCCCGCAGCCAACACCTTCACAGAACTTCTTTATGATTAATAAAAAAATAATATTGTTTGTGAAATGCTGAAATGGGCCTATGTACCACCCCAGTTTCCCAAGAGCGTGTAGGTGACATTAGTTTCTCTATGAATGGCTATTAAACACTACCTTATGTTGAAAATATTGGTCCCCGATCCATTCTACTAATCAAAAGTAGCTGTGAATAACATCAATCTACAAACAAAGTGGAGAAACCTCCATAAAACCATGGCAGTGTTGCCCGAAAACGGGTTGGCACTTAGTCCCTTTCAATGAAAATCTGTTCTGAACTTTAGGCATCTCATGGAAAAAGGAGGAAAATAATGGCAACCCAGGTTTTTGGGGGCCGATTTCAAAACGAATAGAAATGAGTTGGAACATAGGACCTATCTAGATGTATTCCCGTTGGTACATAGGATTGAATATGGAAAAAAAGCATTTTAATTTCTCCCTTGATGGGAAAAACAAAAGATCATGGATATGTCTAGTACCTACTGCTTACCAGTAGGTACCTACTGCTTACCAGTAGGTACCTCGTACCTACTACTCATTGTATACCAACCATGTAGTGCCTTCTTTTCACAAGATTATTCCATTATGGTAACAAAACAATATTAGTTTATAACTTAGAGTAATAAATCAGCATTCCTTGACACTACAATGGCTTAGAGGTCATGAGATGTTGTGATAAAATGAGAGCATTCCAAAAAGTGGCGAACGATTTCCCTACTATGAAAACTATGGGAGTTACTCTTCCCTAGTAACTCATTGGTTGTACGTGAAAAATCAATAGAAATTCTACCTAGCCTTCACTTTTTGAGTTAATAATAATCTAAAGTGCCGGGCGTCACAAATTTTGGTGTCGTTACGCAAATTTTAGAATGACCCCCAGCCCAAAAATATATCCATGTTAAAAAAAAAAAAAATGAAAAACTTCTGAGATGGCACTTAGGCCCTTTGTACCTGAAGGTCTTCAATTTGATTTAAATCAAACAACCCTGGTTCCAATGTTGTAACCTTGAAGTGCAGCAGACTAGTTCACATGAATAAACCTCTAAATCGATGACAAACTGCGAACGGAGCTTTGAAGTCCTTGGTCCCTTGTTGGGGAAGCTAAGTATGTGTTCAGTTGTCGGATATGAGGAAACTATAAACCGCTCACAAACAACTTCTAACTTTTAGCGAATGTTAGAAAAATATTATTAGCTATAACTGCATTTGCTGTGATTCTTACTTTTTTAAGCTCTTGATTTAAATCGTGATTTAAATCAATATTTGATCTAAATCAAACAACCCTGGTTCCAATGTTGCAACCTTGAAGTGCAGCAGACTAGTTCACATGAATAAACCTCTAAATCGATGACAAACTGCGAACGGAGCTTTGAAGTCCTTGGTCCCTTGTTGGGGAAGTTGGGGAAGCTAAGTATGTGTTCAGTTGTCGGATACGAGGAAACTAAACACCGCTCACAAACAACTTCTAACTTTTAGCAAATGATAAAAGAATATTATTAGCTATAACTGCATTTGTTCTGATTTTAACTTTTTTAAGCTCTTGATTTAAATCGTGATTTAAATCAAACAACCCTGGTTCCAATGTTGTAACCTTGAAATGCAGCAGACTAGTTCACATGAATAAACCTCTAAATCGATGACAAACTGCGAACGGAGCTTTGAAGTCCTTGGTCCCTTGTCGCATCAGCCTTGGAAGCTTGTATCGCCGGGGGTGGTGTGTTAGCGGAGCCCATCTCACTCTCGCACCTGATCGCTCTATCAATTAGAGGTCCAAGGGCCTCATACAGCTGACCCCGACTGCCGGCCCTCGACGGAACGACCTCGCCCATTCATCCCCCGATAGTTACAAACCCCATCCATCTATAATTGATACAATATTGGTGTCAAAACGGCCGTAACAGCGCCGCTCCCCCTCCCCCACACCCCTTGTGACAACCCTTGTTTAAATTATTGCGCTCGATGAGTCCCCTGTGGCCTCGGTCGTGCGAGCCATTACTCCAACAGCGCTTGCGACCTCCAAGACTGATTTTGATTGAACAATAATGTAACGCTGGTAAACTACTACATCAGCCACAGCACTAAACAACGCTATAAGCTAATAAATTGGCCCTTCAACCCAAGCTTTGTGTTCCACAGGAAACCTTGAAGAACGAGATGGGGGATCCTCAATTCAACAAATGGCTCCATAAACTTTGAAACACAAATTGGCATAAATTTTGTTTATTGATTACGTTTGAGGTATTTATTATATTCTGTAACGAATCCTAGGATTATTTGAGCACAATAAATTGCTCAAATTACAAAAATTGTGCAATAGTGTGCAATAGTAAAAGTACTCAACATCTCTAGTTTGCGGAATGATGATAAAAAAACCACAAGTAGGCCTCAAAACAACTCAAGTCGTCTGAGCGCGTTACTTTGTTTGAGTAAGAACAACTCAGCTTAACGCATAATTTTCATGATTGGGACAAGTTTTTTTTTTTTTTTTTTTTTTTCACGTAAGTAGCTTCATTTGTGGTGGGATTTGTTTCTAACACAAACTCTCTCCTTATTTTACTTGATAGTTCCAGAAAGAATAACTCATCTTAGACTTGAGTTGTTTTTCCTCAAAACATAACACCGAAATAGTTGCTCGACTTTATGACAATATCTTAAGGCCCTTTTACACGAGCGATTTTTTCCGGCAATAATTGCAGAAAAAAAGTATTGCGCAACTATTTCAAAAAAGTTGGACAACTATTCTCTCCTCGAAAAAGTTGCCGAAGATTGCAGGCAATTAATTGACGGGAGTTGTACAACATTTCAGGCCCACGAGCCCTCTCGGCAACTGTTGCATCGTGTTGAAATGAAGTCCAAGGGGTTTGGAAAATTATTGCACTATTGCGGCAATTTTTCGGCCTTGGGTCGGGAGAGGGAACGAAACAGCCAATCACATTGAGAGTTTTCTGTGATTCACATTTTTCGCCGATCAGCTTCCTCCCCAGTGTGTCCCCCACATTTATCCTAGTGTCTCTCGTTCTCGTTTGCCCTTCGCCCCGCTTGTGAAAATGAACTAGCCAAACGAGAAGATAATAGATTTTATTAACTCGATTCACGTTCGACCGGAACTGTGGGACGTTGAAGACCCGAAATACAGGGATCGGATCGCAAAAACGGACGGGTGGGAGGCGGTAGCGTCCGAATTTCAGATTTCGTCGGATGAGGCGTTAAAAAAATTTCGAAATTTACGCACTTATGCAAAAAGTGAACAAAAAAAAGGGGCACCTCTTCACCGTCCATGGCGCAAACTGTTGTCGCCCGTGTAAACGAAACAATTGAGCAATTTCTATTGCTCAACTTTATTGGTGCAACACAGTGCAATTAATTCCTTGCAACATCTTGACGCAACACGAGGCAATTTTATTGCTTTGTGTTGCGTACAACTTTTCTAGTGCAATTTTTTTGGAGTTGCGCAACTTTTGTTGCTCGTGTAATCGGCCCATTACGCTTATAAATTACTTCTTATTTAATAGATCGATTCTGGGAATTAAGTTTGTGTATAATTGACGCATTTAGAGGCTTAATCTACAATGTTGGCCAAAACTAGTTCTACAGAATTAAACTCGGCGCTGAGCAACCAGGTGACCCCAGACCTTCGTTTGCTTTCACCTTGAGCCTTGGCTAAACATTGGAGGAACGTGGAAAAAGCTCCATTTCACATTTCAGCTTCATAGGTAGAATATCAAAGAACTTAGCTCCGGAACTCACTCAGCTGATCTGGGGAGCTTCAGACTTCACAATTCGTTGCTAGACGACCCAAGGGTCCTCCATTCAATTCTTAGCATCGTAGGTTGAATAGCAAAGAAATTAGCTCCTCATCTTACGCAGCTGACCAGGGGGACTCTAGACTTTATGATTCATTTCTTCACGTCCCAACACGTTGTTCTGAGCCTGAAGAATAAGAGGAACAAATATGGAGGGCACTTTGGATCAACATCTAGGGGCGTGACAGTTCCCGCGAGATCCAAGGGAATGCGCTGCCGTCGCTCCGTTGCCAATGGGCGTCGCACGCCTGTTCTCGTGTTCTTGAAAGGCCGCGTTTGGCGATGGATGGGTGTTCCTATAACTGGAAAACCTATCTTCTCCGAACGTTGCATATATGCTATTAGTACGGGTTGTATCTCTTACGGTACTGTCACACCCCTCTCTATCTACGAGTGTGAATTTAGGTCCCCATTGCACCACAGGGCGCCTAAGTTCATTACAAGGGTGAACCAACCGCAGGGACGCCAACCCTGTAGGTCCTGAAGGGTCTGCGGCGACAATATTCTCGTTATACTTAACATAAAGGCTACTATCCTTTCTTTAGAAACCGTTACTCTCGCTCATTTCATAAAGTATTGTTACACTGAACATTATTACAAACGCTGAACTCTGAATTGAATTACCTCTCGAAACTTATTTTCCACGTTTTCCCATTAAGCCTGAGGTTTTCACAAAGAAAAGTCAACATCGTAGCTTAGTTGGAATGTTGTGCAAATGTTATTTGTTTTTGATCAGTCAGCAAAGTGTAATTGCAATTCTTTCATAACTTGTCTCCAGCTCAAGATCATTCCAATTGAATTCTCGATTTTCTTAGAACGCAGTCGGTAAATTGAAGGTGAATGGAACATTTTATCAACATAAAGTCAAATAAACAATTACACAAAATAAATTTATATTCTTCCATAAAAGTTGTTGTTGTGGAGAGGAAACGGAGAACCTCCTTTCTCATTTCTGTTGGTTATGCCGCTAGTCTCGCTACTATACGAATGAAAAAGTATTCGAATACTTCATATCTCGCATCCGAATATCCGAACGATTTCAATGATCGATTGCCGCATTCGATTCTGCATTCGGATGTCCCATCACTAGTCTTCGTGTTTCACGGTACACGCATCGTGGTCGGTTTGTTTTGTTAGTAGCGAAGTGCATTTCATTTGTATGAACGGGAGTATCCGAATATTGTTTCATCTCCTTCACGAATACTTAATTGAGTTTAATTTGTGATTACAAGGGACTGAATTAATTCAGTTTTGTTTCTGTCAGTTTGGTAACGATTTCTCAGTACATCTGTTGTTGTTAGTCTTTAATCGAGTGTTCTATCTACCCAGAAGTCTAGATGGATAATCTGAATATACATGGCTTCAGATTTAGAGGACGGAGAATTATCCCCAGAGTACTCTGACAGTGGTTATGTTGAATCAAGAAGTAGAACGCCGATATCAGAAGTATGGGATCAACCATACAGTTCGTCAAACCGCCCATCCGATCCTATTTTGAAAATCGTACTGGCAGACCTGAAAACATTCGTTCTGCTCCCTACAGAACGCACCCCTCGCAGAACCCTTCGCTACCTGCTCACAGTTCTACACCTCAACCTGAAAACATTGGATTTCCGTTTTATTCTTCAGGAGTTGATAAATCGAATGCCTTCCCAAACGACTCGACCACTTTGGCTACCAGAGTTTGACCCTTGTTCGGAGGACACCGATCCCTAGGCTTGGTTGCAAACAGCCAACCTTTAGGTGTGTTCCAACCACCCCTCTGAGTTCATGCACTCGTGAGTTCATGAACTCAGACGGGTTCCATGAGTTCATGAAACTTTTAGGTTCAAGAACCTGTCTGTGGGAACACTGTAGTTCACATGACAGTCAATGCACTAGCTAGCGCTAGCGTCGTCTTTAGTACGTCGTGTTTTAAAACCTCATCTCGGTTATTTATGAGCCCTCTTGCTCTAATAACTAAAATAAAAAATGTTCTATGAACCGGTCACCGTCGTAGAATCGGAGAACATTTTCAAAGAAGCCGATGTTCTTAGGCACGACTCTATTCGCCTCAAATTCTTGTTGATCTAAGTCCTCCTCCTCATCGGAAGTAAGGACCCACTCCCAATCTGCTATTGAAGTATATACTTCCGAATTCGAATCCGATTCTTCTAGAAAGAATCCTCCCGCTATTTTATTGAGATTTATGACTTGCAAGGCATGTGAGGAACAATAAATGAAGATTGAATTGAGAACGAATGAAGAAAAAATGAATGAACAAAGAAGTGAAGAAGTGAGGAACAAGTTAGGAACAAGAACAATTAATTTAGCGTGAAGGGTCGCAGTGAAATGAGATTTTTGGAAGGATACAAAAGGTTTCCTTCAGTTCGAGTTCTCAACCCTTCCTCCGAGCAGGTCTGAAAAGTTCATGAACTCACTGAACTCAGTTCATGAACCCGATGCGGTGGGAACACCTAATCGAGTGTTGAGTTCCTAAACTCAAAACGCTTGGAACACGATTGACGAGCGCATACGGTTCGGCGCCGAACCAGTTCCGAAAAGTTCATGAACTCAAGGTGGTTGGAACACACGTCCTTTGTTTACATGACAACCCCCGAACTGGAAGTGACTTGATCTTGACCTTGGGACGCTCACTGAAGGGAACAGTTGCTACATGGCTTTCACAAATATCCTACCTCAATATTTCTTGGGATGAATTCAAAACGCTTTTCAGTGCTGAGTTTGACTCCTGATTAGGGTTGCCAGATTTTTTCGGATCATAAAGTACATCCTGGCTGCAACCAAGAAAAAATAAAGTATTTCAATGAAAGTTAAAGTATACATTAAAGTTAACGTTCTCGACTACACACTAAGGTATTTTTCATTCAGCATCTGCACACAAGGGCTTGAATGTGTCGTGGCTGGAGTGACCAGGGGCGTAGCAGAGGGGTGTAGGAGAATGGATATTTATTACTTTTACCTGTTATACCCATATAATACACCGCGGCACCATGAGGTGGGTACAGCGTTCCTTCGAGGCATGAATGTTTTTTTCTAGGTCATATTTGTGTGTTAATACCAATGCTTTTCCTACGCATATTTAATAACATATCCTCTCGACTTTTCGTACGTACATAGAAAATTATATTATTAAGGCAATACCTAACTATTTGAATAGATAGGAGCTCAAATTGAGAAATATAAACATGCGTATATAATTATAGAAGTATAGGTTGTGGAAACTCGAAATAGGACACGCCGAGGAGCAAGCCAACTAAAACTACGATCAAACTCAATTGAAAAAATAATAAACCTTTGTGAAATAATTTGCAGCGTTTTAATCAAGGATTGCAACATGGCTCCCCTCAGAATCTTGCCACTTCCAGTGTCCTTAAGACACCGTGTTCAATGCCGCTAATGACCCGGCCTGAAGTAATGTGTTAAACAGTTCCAGGCTGCGTTCCAACGTGGGAAAAGGAAGATGAGGTTTTAGTGGGTTTGAATCCCACATAACCCGGAGTGCGGTCCCTCTTGGGTATCTTACGAGATCCGGTTACCACCTTAGGATCTTAAAGATTTCCTCACCTGCCTACGTAAAGAAAAAGACCCTTCTGGTTGAGATGCGGCTTAAACCTTAATAAAAATAAATAAAATAAATAAGGAAATCATGCTAAAATGGAATAAGGAAGGAATATGCTATAATGTCTAAAATGTTTGCTCTTGGACCTCAGAGAGCTCGTAGACAAAAGAATTACTCTGATCCATTCATCATTTTGGGTTATTCCATGAAAGACCGTCTCCATCTTCCTACCGCGCGCAGGAGGTTGATGTTTTATTCAAAACAACATGCATTGTTTTTCGTGTTGTATTTCGTTGAGATATGAGAGGGAAGGAAGGGATTGACGCGGAAACGAAAATATATCGATAGGCCTCTGCCCTCAGACGGAGCTCTATCAGTTTTCTCTCAAGAGGTTTTATATTTTTTTGTAGATGAGGAATCGATTCAGGAAAATAAACCGACCCAGAGATTTCACACCTCAACGGTGGAAACCTATCAGGTCGAGAAACCGGAGGAGTTTGAGTTTCGACTTCAAATAAGTAATAACGGGAAGACGTTCAACGCGGGAGAGAATTCATTTCGAGAAAAGGGTTTCGTGCGAGGGAGGGAAAACAAGTTACGATACGTGTCGTTCAGAAAGGTGGATGTCATAGGAGATCTGAAAGCTCCATTGTTCTCGGTTCTTTGGGATGCATGATGAGGACATTGCGAAGGAAATTATTCGCTACCTCTCCCATCACAAACACAGAGAGAGCGATACAGAACACGTTATTGTCTCTGAGCCTGCGTATTACCGTTGCCCATTCACCAGAATTCTTCAGTTTTTCCGGAGAAACACAACCGTTAACTTGAGAATTATTTTAGTCACGTCGTTGATGTACCTAAGTAGATTTTGTGGTCTTGTTCTTCTTAAGGCCCCCGCTTAATTTGCAGGAACTGGAAAATTAATACATTTAACACCTTGAGCGCCACGCCAAAAAGTGAAAATCACCCCAGGGACCAAGAACGTATTTTCTTACCTTTCCCCTTCTAATCCCTATTTGGATACCCTAGTAACGTTTTGTTGAATTTTTGGGTTCATTTTGATCAAAAATGGCGCATGTCCCATTTTGGGTCAGGTCGCCTGTGGGGGAGAAACATGATGCAGTTTGTCACCTGAGGGCCATCATGACCCAAATTGGGGCCTGTGTCATACCGAAGAAGCTTATGTTTTGGAAACACGTTAGCCACTAGGACCTAACTAGTACCTAACACACCAAATGACTAGGGAGTTCAACAAACTGCAATCACAACTACTATCCTATAACTAAATAAAGTTATCTACTTCTACGTCTTTCACATACATGTTGTGGCCGGGTGAAGAAACCACGGAGGAATGTAACATCCATATCGCATGGATGTATGGATAGAGTCATGGCTCCAAAACATTTAAAATTGAAATTTTCGAAACTTTTCTTAGAAATCTGTTTTGAGGCATTTTGAAACGAATTCGTTTCTTAATTTACCAATTATGACATTTCATGCTTCTTCTTGATTCACTCTTTTCCGCTATGAAATTTTTCAAGATCATTTAAAACTTTTCAATGATCTATACATTCATGATAAGTAAACGAGGAAGCTATGTGCCACACCTAACTTGGCTGACGTTTTTTATTTAATTTATCTTACAACAACAATACTTACAATATGTATAGTGCATTTGAGCCTTCTTTAGAAATAATTATTAGAGTTAGATTATACCCACTACCCATGCTATGATATTCGTGAAAGATGGTTAATTTAACCTCCATGTCAGAAAATGTGAAACTTCCGTGGCATCCCGTCGCAAAAACTGTATGGTTATAGATTCATGTTACACCAAATTTTACGAATGCCCCTCAGTCAAAATGTCCTCTTCATACATTTTATAACTCGTACACAATTACAAAATTACTTGTACTGTGCTGTTGAACAACTAGGTTTTCTTTTTAAAAATTTCAATAAAATGTGTTTTAATTTATCTGTTGGGTTTTTAAAATCCATTAAAACTACTCTTAAAATCAAAGCTCTGAATAAATAGGTACGATTATGAGCTATTCGTAAACTCCAAGACTGCATAAAATTTAAATTCCACTTTAAAAATAGAAAAAACGAATTCCGTCTTGTGCATTAGGTACTTATTTTAATGCTAAGAAACACTCCCTGAACACTATGGGATTTTTTTCAGATTATTTTTACAAAGTTGATTTTTTTGAAATCTTGATGGTTAAAATTGCCCGTAGTTTGAGAATCACCCACATACAGTGCTCATTGCTGTATCTCTTTGGAAGATTTACTGAGTGCGACGATACACGAGACGTTCCAGACCCGACGCGAGCACCTCCCACCACAGTCTTTTCCCTTCCGTTTCTTTGTCTCAAGCCTACTAGCGCTCGTTGCGGATACTGAGGAAATCAGTCTGACCAACTATGAGTAACGAAGTTCTATGATTGTCCACTGGTTCTTGTTCTTGTAGTCCTCTGTAGACTAGTGGATAGCACAACAGACCACTGAGTCAAAGAACTGGGGATCGATTTTTGCATTTGAATTCACCTCCGATACATATTTTTAAACGTCATTATTTTAAGCCATATTTTAGAACGTCATTTTGACCTATTCGTCTAACTAATCTGTATTTTGCTAAGGGATTGACTTCTTGATGTTATGTATTTTTGAGATTCGAGCTTGCGATCCACCAAACTATACAAATCATTCTGATCTATTTGACCAACTAATTCTGAATTTTTACTAATATGAATTTTTACTGATTACTTGAATCAGAAAGAGATGAAATAGCTTTAAAATACAGGCGTTCAAGTTCGATTCAGTATATTTTGTTTGTACACATTTGACAGTAACTCCCTACAGTTACGGATATTTACGAAGGTTGGCAACGCTGATGGGTTGCTTTCTGGTGGGGAACAGGATGGAGTGGGAGGTGCTTGCGTCGGGTCTGGAACGTCTCGTGCGACGATACCTTTCTCTGTGGAACGTTGCTATTGTTTTTCCTCTCCTCCGATCTGCCACTGTAGTCCGTGATGGCAGTCCGTTTAGACAAATAGTCAGCCTGGCTCCCCATATAATTTTTTCCGTAGCAGAGTCCTCTTAGACACAATGTTCAACGCTGTTGAAAATCCTTCTGGATGAGGTGCGGCTCAAATCTATTTAAAAAAAAAATGATAGTTATATTTAGATAACGTACCAGTGATCTGCTCTGAACCGCTATATAATACAGAAATAATAAGCAATTGTGTAATAATTTACAGCGTTGTTTCCTGAGAGCCACTACGTCTATGTGTTTATAAGTGTAGGTATGATGTAATATAGGCCTCGTTTAATAATTCCCCAAAGACCAGTGAGAAGCAGAAGAGCTTCACCTCAGCTTCAGCTTTATGAATTTGCCGCGTTTTCTCAAATGAACACAGTCCAGATTCTAGAGCTCTTCATAATTTAATGTTGAAAATTTATCAGTCTGTTGGAATAGAAAACATGAAATTTCACGAACCGACTTCAGTCTTGCGAAAATCTTCAAACATGACGTAGGAGGATATGCATTATGTAATAAAAGCGGTTAGCTCCTTAATGTGGAAACATATGCAGAAAGCCCCACCGTTTCATGATTCATCTCACCAAACTTCTACCCTCTTTTCGCTATGTGTACAAGGTTATGGTGACGTCACTCGTATAATGCTGCACTCTACCTCGGTCGTCACACTCAAAAGCGAGCTCGACTAATATGGCGGGAGTTGCGTACTAACGAGATGGGGCGGTCTGAGACCGTGTAGAACATGAACGAGCTTAGAAACTAGTCTGCAGTTCAGTGGGTGATATGGTTAGGAGGTTTCACCTTCTTATTGCGATGAGGGTCTTAGTTTACTTTATTGATGCAGGCATTTGTGTTCCCTCTCGAGCTACAAGAACATTGAATTACGTTTAATCGTTTAATATACTTCTTCTGGTTGTGAATTGTGTCAACGTTTTCCACACACAATCATGATGTATGTAGTTAAAGGGTACAAACAACTTACTTATAAAAACCAATAATCAAGGAAAATAACGGAACGTGATTAAAATACGAAAATAGTCTGCACAAAGCTTCCTTGTATCCATAACTTTGATGTATAGCTGACTTAAAAGTTTTGAATAATTAATCATATCACTGAAGCTAAATAATTATCCGATTGTGATGAAACCCAATTGGGGCGAACCAATTGTCATTTCACAACTACCCTCCGAGTTTTAGGGAAATCTGACGAATGGCTCAAGAGAAAATTACACTTTACGGATTCTATGTTTGCGCTTGCGTTGTAAATAGTGCCAATTTTTTACTGCAAAAATTGGCAGTGGACCATCCTGAGCCTAACCCGAACTGTCAGATGAAATGTCATAAAAATCAAAAGAAAACTGTAGAAGTGAGGCTAGTAACGAGGATATCACATTCGTGCAAGTCCAGCTGCTTCTAATGATACGTTCGTTTTAAAATTGATATGGGATGATTAAATAGTGATTAAAATGACTACCCTGGAAATCACAGCTAGACCATGAGAAAATGATGCTTGATACATCTATAGCATTACCGGCACACTCTCTGAAAATGTCAACATAACTAGGTAAAAACTGTTGAAATTAAGGTTTTCACCAAGATTTACGAACACAATGGGTAGACAGATAAACACAAAACAAAAGTGAAAGTACCAATCTTTAGAAAAAATTGCGCTTCGTCAGGGTAATCAACTCCGATCCGAGAATGGAATAAGATATCGCCGATCTCGCACAACCCCCCTCCCCCGTTCCGCACTAAACAATTTTCAAAATGAGGTGTCACTAGACATAAAATGGAAGTTTTTTTCTTCTTTTTCCGAAGTACTCAATACTCCCTCTTGGGTAGTCCAAAAACTTTTGGATTTTTTACTGATTTTTATTTAATTAAAACAGCATCAGGCACCCCAAAACGCTCTCTAAGTTACTCTTAAATATCTCAAAAATTGAGGGGGGGGAAAAAAAACCAGTCATGCAGCATGACCCCATGAGCGAATTTTTGAAGAAATCTTCGATTATTTCGATTTTTGACTGATTTTTCAACTTTGAAATTTTTGAAAACTTGATACATATTCTTATAGGAAATTTTACGCTGATTCCGAATATACCACATATTAGTATGCTGAAAAAATTATTTCGCACAACAAATCGCAAAAAACAGGCTATTTTGAAATTTTTGACTACATTTTTGAAAATTTCCACCCGAAGATGTAATCCGATCATGCTAGCCAACGAACTTGAACTTTCGTTTTGTGTCCTTAACATTTTAAAATTTGTTTGAAGTTTCTAGCACAATTCTATGGACAGTTATCGTCTGGAATGACACATACATATATACATACATACATTAAAAAAATGCGTTAAACTCCAGAATATGATTCAGAATAGCCTGAAACGGATTTCTGCATAAAATTTTTTCAAAAAATCACATTCTACAAATTTTGAGGCGAGAGCAATAGCTTAATTTTCTTCAAAAATTCGCTAAAAGGCGGAGAGTAACGTTTGGGACACCGTGAATAATAGGGAGTTAATTCTGTGACCAATCCTTATAGTTATTTATTTTGTATGTTAACTTGTTAGATCATTTTACTTTTTCAGACCATTCTGAACAATTTTGGTTTTGATAATGTCATCCTGTGTGTTAGTAAATCCTTGCTACAAGCTTGATTTCTACAGTTTCCATCAGACTTTCATGAAATAGTGAAGGAATGAGCGGGTTAGTCGTTGCTGTGAACCGCTAATTTAAAATCCAGGCAACAAACATTGTTTCCGGAGTTACTTCTACAATGCGCTTCTTTCTTGGTTAATACGAAGTTTTCTTTATGTTGACCAGTTTCTTAATGAGGAACCATTTAAAAATGCACTCTTTTGAGCCGCTTTTCATTTCCAAGCGGTTAAAACCCGTTGTTGAATGAGAAAAACCTGACTTGCATATAGGTAGGTTGACACAAATTACACGAGAATTTTCCAGGCGTAACCTATGTATGTATATATAAATATCTGGGTCGGTAGGAAATGAATAGATCCAACAATCTTCCAATCATATTTTGAAAGTTGAGAGTTGCAGCTGCATCACACTTTAGATCCATATGCATATCATACAGCTTCATCTCGTCCAAATCAACAGCGCACGGCGAGACAGTCAAAGCGTAGTTGCGGAAGGGGAACACTCGAAACTAGTGCTACAAAGGGCCATCGAACTAACAAGGTCTGCCGCTAGGAGCGGTAGAGGGCGAAGGACCTAAGGAACATTGTGCATGACTTTCCCCTTGATGATACCTTGCGTCACCCCTTTTCGCTCTTCAGTTCATTCCTCTCACCATCAATATCATAAATACTGGTCTAAAAAGATAATTAATTTATAAATAAATAAATTATTATAATAAAGAAACTCACAAACAATTAAAAAAAAACCGACAAAACAACTTGTGTCTGTCACGACTGCCCTTATATTTATTATTTATTTATTTACATGTTGTGCATATTACATCTAGATTGCGTGTGTAGATACAATCGTATCCTTATGGTAAAAAACAGCTTTATTGCTGGGCAAAGGCCCGTGACGCCCAGCAAGATCATCGTTAAGATTTTACTACATACTAACACAATATGATTAATGTATATCTAATGCAATGTCCGATTATATGCTCCTACAACATAATCACAGTAAATTAAAGTTTTTCTTCTAAATATAAATACTTCGGATAGTATTTTACGCTTCCTCAGCACCAGTCATTATTAACCAATTATAAATGTTTTCTTATATACGGATCTCGTACAGGCAACAGAAGAATAGCATATCGGTAAGGTCATTGTTTACGTGCTGCGCTCTACCTCGAGCTTCTCATGGTCGGAGCCCCATTCGTTTCTCCAATCCATTTTATCTCTAAACGCAATTTTCCATCAAATGAGTTCTCCACGAAGTTCAGAGTTTTGAATTAGTCCATTAAAACGCTGGAATGATTAAAAAATTACGTTTTGGTTTTCCTAATCATCGCCTCTATTGACAAATCTTCTCTGATAAATGCTTATCGCACGTTACCGTCTGCTAGAGTGTATTTTGAATCAAAGAAAGATGATAATAATATAACGGTATGGAGGTGAGGTTGATCTGTTGTCCATCCAACACTTCCTGGAAGGACCCCCACCCCGTAGACTCCCTCAATGGGTTCAAGTTCTATCTGGGCCAGACAAGGTCCGGTCCCTGCTATTTTACCTTATAGCCGCTCTACTACGAACAGCTCTACTAATCTGTAGTAAATTTATATGCATCACTTCGCTGTATTGCTGATAGTTTCATCATTAATATATGTTATATGTAGTTATAAGTCTATGCATAATCTAGACTAAGTTCTAGTTTTGTGTTTGATAAGGTACTTTCATATGCATGGGGGTTTGCAGAAACTTCACCGCTGTTTACTTCGCGGTAGAGTGCGGAATATCATTATCCCCCCCCCCTCTCCCTACCCCGATTTTCCAATGGAATGGACTCTATCCATGGTCGCAATTCCTTAAGTGCCAATTCAGTAAATTCCTCCTCTTACAGTGTCTTTGACACCTTGTTTAATAGCCGCTAATGCCCCTTCTGGTTGGGCCAAAAATCATTAAATTTAAAATAAATATTTATGATGTGAGGTACCTGTAATATTTAGACGTTTAATCCCCTCCCCTCCCCAATCCCGGAATCGTTTTGCGCCTCTCATAGGGATGGTAAAAAAGAATCGATTCTTTAAAGAAAAAGTTCTGGTCATGCAGCATGATCATATGAGCAAATTTTCTTAATAATTACCTATCGTATTATAATATTTGATAAATTGTACTGAAATAATAAATCTATTTATCTAAATTTATTTTATAACATTCTATTATTTAAACCAAGATATTGGATTTCTAGAATTTTTTACATTTTTATCGATTTTGTAGCACATTTTAATGAAATTTAATTACAATTTTGAGCATAGGTTTGTGCTTTAATTTTTCTATTACCTACTTCATGGTTGATAAAATTTATTTGAGTAATATTCTGCTAAAAAAAAAAAATAATAATAAAATAAAATAAAAACCGATAATTAGCCTTTTTTGTCATTTTTTGTGATTTTTTTATAAATTTTTTAGAAACCGTAAAACGGGGTTACAAGGGTCGGCAGGGCTATTAGGGTCAAAACTTCGTTCCCACCGTTTCTAGGTTCTGGAGGGTACCGTATTGCTTCTAAATCTATGAGAAAAATCATGGAGCTACAGGACACTATTACCTAACTATCATTGGAGTTAGAAACTCCATGTACTTGGATGAACTCTGTAGGGGAAAAAGTGAACCACACCCTCTTTTTTTCTCTGTTTTGAAGATCACCAAAACTTTGTTTGTTGGCAGCACTGTCTTCGTCATTTTGAGTGGGACCTTTGAACATCCTTTGCAGTTGTTAGTTTTGTTATGATCTACATGTGCAGCATTTTTTTAAAAACATTATTTTATTTTATAGATTTATTGGTTTATTATTTCCAATAATAAGCCTATGTGATCGTGTAGCAAAAAAGTTTTATAACCCCCCCTCAAACTTTGTCACTTTACGTTTCAAGGTACGTAGAATCCAAATTTGAAATGTCCGTCCGCCGTCCGCCGTTCGCCGTCCGGGCCATAAAAGGCCTAAGAATTGACTTAAAAAAACCCGTTCTTTCGCACATAGACTCTATTTGGGGTCTAGTTGGTCCTAACGTTTAACCATCCCGATCGCTTTACTCGCATAGATGCTATGGGCCAAAAACGGGCAAAAACGTGTCTTTTTCGACGCGGGCACGCTTGGCAGGGGGTCACGGTGGGTGGAGAGGGGGGGGGGGGGTGAGCGGGGGGGGGGAGTGAGAGGAGGCGCCGGCGCCGCGGCTTGTGGTGGGTACGGCGCCGGCGTTCGTTCGAGGCATGAATATGTTTTTTTCAAGGTCATATTTGTGTGTTAATACCAAAGCTTTTCCTACGCATATTTAATAACATATCCTCTCGACTTTTCGTACGTACTTAGATAATGATATTATTAAGGCAATAACTATTTGAATAGATAGGAGCTCAAATCGAGAAATATAAACATGCGTATATAATTATAAAAGTATAGGTTGTGGCAACTCGAAGTAGGACACGCCGAGGAGTCTGGACGGGCCTTATGACGTACGCTAGCCAACTAAAACTACGATCATACTCAATTGAAAAAATAATAAACCTTTGTGAAATAATTTGCAGCGTTTTTTTTAACGAGGACGCTAGTTGTCAGTGGTGTCCAGGCAATAAGGGTCACCATGCCTCGCACCTATAAACCGCGAAATAATCCGCGAACGAAAGTTAACTTATCGGAGTGTGATCGTGTTTTGGAACCTGTCCGAAAAGGTTTAATAACACTTCGAGAAGCTTCTCGTCGATCAGGGATCCCTTACAGTTGCCTCCAGCGGCGACTTAAACGGCGTCGGACCGATTGGGCCAATTCTGGGCGGCCGAAAGTGTTGACAGATGAAGAGGAAGAAACAATTGTAAATAGGCTTACGATATGCGCCGAATGGGGCTACCCCATGGGGTCGTATGACTTGAGGCTTTTAATAAAAGGTATGTTGGATATGCAGGGACGATCCATGCCCCGTTTCAAAAATAATTTGCCTGGTTGTGAGTTTGTGTATGGGTTCCTGAAAAGGCACAAAGAAGCCCTCTCTGTTCGAATGTGCCAGAACATTAAACGCAATCGTGCCGCCGTTTCTAGGGAAGTTTTGACTGAATATTTCAACCATTTAAAGATTTCATTAGAGGGCGTTCCACCTGCCAACATTGTGAATTATGACAAGACTAATTTGAGAGACGAGCCAAAGAAAGACTCTGTGATTGTAAAAAGAGGAACGAAAGATCCAGAGCGGATTATGAATAGCACCAAGTCCTCTACCTCTCTCATGGTGGCTGCCAATGCCGAAGGGGAAGTGCTTCCTGTCTATGTGGTATATAAAGCTAAACACCTTTATAGGACATGGACGCAAAATGGTCCACCCCTTACTCTCTACAACCGAACAGACAGTGGTTGGTTCGACTCACTTTGTTTCGACGACTGGGTGCAGAACATAGTACTTCCATACTTCAGAGGAAAAGACGGACCAAAGGTCCTCATTGGTGATAATTTATCCTCACATTTGTCGATGGAATCAATAAAATTGTGTCACAACCATGGCATAAAATTTGTTTTTCTACCTAGCAACTCAACTGACAAGGCACAACCATTGGACGTCGCATTTTTCGCCCCAATGAAAAAGCTGTGGAGGAGCATTTTGAAGGAATGGAAAATGGGGCCCAGTAGGAAAGAGCTGTCAGTGCCGAAAGACATTTTTCCACGGCTGCTCAAACGGCTCATGAATAGATGCCTACAAAACGCATCTGAAAACGTGAAATCAGGATTTCGGAAGTGTGGCATTGTGCCTTTCAATCCCAGTGAAGTCCTTAAGAGAGTCCCAGATGCTGCGCCTGACGGCCCTTCGACCGAGGTGACTCCCCAGAAGGCTGTTGATTCCCATCTTATAGAGCTCTTAAGGGAAATGAGATACGAAGGCAATACTGTCAGCAGGGAACGTCGGAAAAAAACTACAGGTGGCAGCAGGAAGGAGTGTAGCTGTTGAGGACTCATCATCTGACGATAGTGAGCTAGCTGCTCAACTCGACAACGAACTAGACTCAGATTCCTCCAACGTGAACGACGTGCTTCCTCAACAAAAAACCACCATTTCGCATCGATCATCGTCACTTGCTGCAGCCTCTCAGGCTGGAACGTCAACAGCGCAGAAAGCCCCGATTATTTTAAGATGGCCTATTGAAGTTCAACTTCACGATTTCCTCCAAACATCTATCGTCTATGACAAAGGGACAAAGAAGGAGAAGAAAAAAATGTTCGTCTGTCAGATCAAAGGCATCGAGAAAAAAAAGAAGAAACCTCTTCGTTGCTCCTTTCTAAGGAACTATAAAGGTGCTATTGACAAATATATATTTCCACCAGTTCGTGACATTGATTATGTTGGGTTCGAACAGATAGAGAGAGTTCTAACCCCAATCTCTAATGTAAGAGGAACCTTCATGTTCCATGGGTAAATGAATGAAATGGCTTTGCCACAACTGTTTTATTGTTGCTCTTAGTTTGGTGATTTGTGTTTGTTTTTTTTTAATTTTAAATGAATAATTTGGGGTCTTAGTTAAGAAGAATTTTTAATTTTTGATTTAATTCTTATTTTATTAATAATATTTTACAACATAGAAACATTTGCTTTTACTGCTTCATTATTTTCTGTCAGTGGATTGTAATGTGATTTAAAAAATGTTTATTTTAATGTAAATAAAATTTTCTTTCGATTTTGGCACGTTTTTGTTTTTTTAAAACTTAAATTTGTGACCCTTGTATCCCAGAGAGTGCCTAAAAGAGAGATTTTTGTTGAAAAAAGCACGTGACCCTAATCACCCCAGTTTCAAGGTTATAAGGGTCAGACCATTTAAAAAAATATATATGCTCATACAAGGGTTAAAACAATTATTTTGATTAAGCGTTGCATTCTTCAGGCCAAGACTCATAACACAAAAAATTAAAAAATTGCAGAAAAAAATCACCCTGGCTAGGAGGGGCCTCCGAAATTGAAAATTGACCCTTATTACCCCATTTTACGGAATGTGACCAATTTAATGTGCTCAAAAAGTGTTGTCCAACGAACTCATCCTTTCTTTTGAAATGCTTGATTTTTTGGCGAAAGAACGAAGTTTTTATCTGAAGTAGAATTAGGTAAATATGTTTACTAGAAGTAGAAATAAAAGTACCTAAAGAACTTGTTTAATGGTATTGGTAATGGTTGATGTTTTGAAATATAGTTAGGTACTATTGTTTCATAAGCTTTGATTCTTGATATACATATCGTTACATTTTCCCATCTATGAACAAATGATAATGCTGGATGAAGTCGGTAAAAAGAGCTCAAGGTGATAGAAAGTTCATGAAATATTGCATATTTACTAGTAGGTATTGTACCTTCTACGTTATTGGAATTTAAGTACCTAATACGAATACGTACTACCCCTGTCTCATGAACAACATAGTAAGAGGTACCTACCTATTTATTATTATTTACTCTCTTAAAGAATCAATATTGTTAGGGATCCTGCATCAATAGATATCTCCCTTGTCACATGGTGTACCTACCAAGCAACCAGACTTATTTACCTGTTGTTCAATAAAAGTTTTAGTTCTGTGTGTGACTCAAAAGCGTGTACTAGTTATTCGAGCGTAGTGTTTTCCGTAGTTCATAACATTGGTGACAGCGGTGGGATCAAGTAAACCATGAGTGTACCAGAAATAATACACGGAAACTTGGTCGAGGCTTTCAAGAAGATAGAATGCATGATGAACTTGATTGCAGAGCAATACATGGAAGTCGCAAAATTGTTGATAACCAAGAGTGACTATGGGTTTTACAATAAACCATGCTCGACAGTAGCTACGTTGTCCGAAGCCCTCTGCTTGGCAATCAAGATCGATGGTATTAAGAGTGTGGATATAATGTGTAAGAAGATGAACCAGAAAAAGGATTCAGCGCGAACGCTTAGGTATCATTCTGGGGTATCTGAGGTATCATTCTGGGGCCGACGGAATCGGAACAATGATATCCGGTTTGTAACCTGTTGGAACTGCAATAAAACGGGCCATGTGAGTCGAAGATGTCCCGAACGGAGCGGAGCAAGAAATACAATACATTGGCAAAGAAACCATGGCAATGTATGCTGGAATTGTGGTAAAAGTGGCCACAACTACAGAGAATGTGGGATTAGTAGACGGGATCGCTTTAGTGGACAGATCTTCGAAGCATGTGGAGAATTTGATAAACAACGAATAGGAAGAACACTTGACGATGTAATGAAAAACAGAGGAACAGCTTGTAGATCAACAAAGCGAGTTGAAGGTTTTCAAAGGATGTAGAGCAACTATACAGCTGGAGAACAAAGAAGAAGAAATTGAGAAAGAAACGATTACAGTACACCAGGAAAAGGAAAATGTACAAGAGAAGGAGAAGAAAATTACAGAGGTATTGAGGAATGAGAAGAAAAACCAGCTAGGGACCGAAAGACCTATCAAACCATCGAGTGAAGATCGTGTTTCGTGTCAGAAAATGGAAGAAAATGTAGAGGAAATTAAGCGAGCTGAGGTGAACGAAAGGCTACTTTCTTCACCCGAGGACACGAAAGTAAAAGAAGAAAGGAACAGTCAAGAATTGAAGGCACAGATAGTAACTCCTTTACATTTAGGTGAGGGATGTACACAGACAGGAAAGATCCAATGTGTATCGGATGAAGACCAGGCAAAATCAAATCTCAGCACTCAATCCAGTTGGCACTTTCGTTTCGAAGATACGGAGTACGCCAAAGGCCTGATGGTGAAAGATCCTAATCTCTACAGAAAACTAATAGATGATCGTAATCGTAAATGGGCAAGAAGAGGAGAACTGATGAAGAAGTTGTGACATTCATGATGAACCTAATACGGTGTTTTTAAGAAGATCGTAACAGCATTGGGAAATATGTATTGAGATGGCAGCTTGTTGAGAACCAATAGAAACAAGAAGAGATACCAATAGAAGCAAGTACCTACATGAAGCGACATTGGATTATACATGGGCACTGTGAGACCGTTTATAATATGAGTTGATAACCGGAATTGCATCGAATGTGTGGCGTAAGAACAGTGAATGTGGCCAATAGTGTTATTCGGCTGTTTGAAGTTATTTTGACGCAAGCTACTGATGCAACACTCCAACCAAACATGGAGGAGGGGATAGTGTTAGGGATCCTGCATCAATAGATATCTCCCTTGTCACATGGTGTACCTACCAAGCAACCAGACTTGTTTTAGTTCTGTGTGTGACTCAAAAGCGTGTACTAGTTATTCGAGCTTAGTGTTTTCCATAGTTCATAACAATATGGTTCTTTTCGATTCATTTTAAAAGAATTGATACAATACTTTTCTATTCTATTTAAAAGAATCGATACGATTTAAATCGATTCATTTTGAAGAATCTGACATCCCTGCTCTCAGGTTGAGAAACCCTGATCTATACATCCATGTTCATTCATTCTTGTGACGAACTTACAAATAAATGCATTCATTCACATTCAATTTGCGGATTCGAGGAAGCTATTTGGCACACCCAGCTTGGCACACTTTTTTTTCTCCCCCAGTTCTAAAGTTAACATGTTCCCATTAGTCGACTCGGAAACACCAATAACAGCAATCCACAGAAACAGTTTTAAACTCCGACGGGTTGAGAAAATGACGCAAGAGGCACCCGGTAGGGGAGACCAAGAGAGCAAAAAGGTCCTTTTATTTACCGAGCAAATATTATCGCCGAGATGGGGCCGACCATCGCCCCCACAGTTTGATCTCTCTACTGTAGTCCTTGTTCCTTGGCTACCGTGTCAACACAATACACCTCGTCGTCCACACGAATTTCCCAGCTTGGGCTTTTTGTACTGGTCGATATACCGATTAATATGACAGTTATCTTTTGTCATAACTCTGTGACTTCAGAATCGAATGATTTATGGAAGCGAAGTTAACTCTTTTGATCCACACGCAAACGATCTAGAACAAGTATCCTCCTCGACACATTTCATACGATTCGCAGATGATACGACAGCACTCATCAAGGGTAGTACCATGGAAAAGGTTATAGAGGACAGCGAAATCATGAAGGAAATTACTGTTGGGTGGATGAATGCAAATAGTTTGTGTCTGAATAATAACAAAACTGCTACAATTGATGTGACATTACGACCATCTGAAGTAAAAGTAACTGAGCCTGTTAAATTTCTGGGAGTTTTCCTTGATTCTAGACTTACATGGAGTGACCATTGTGCCAGTGTTTGTAAGAAGATGAGTGCAAGTGTCTATCTATTAAGAAGCCTGTGCTAGCTCTTATATGGCGTATGCAGTTTGGCTTGGGGCCATTGCGCTTCCTCTAAATCTGTTTTTGCCGTGCAAAGGAGGTGCATTCGTGTTCTCGACCATTTGAGATATAGAGATGACTGTAAAGGTAGCTTCATTAGTCTTGGAATACTTACTTTCCCCTGTATATACATAAAAGAGTGCCTCAGAATCAGAAAGAGTGGATAAAGTTTAGTGACTCCCACCACCATTTTACAAGGGGTGGTGAAAATTACATTGCAGGTTTTAACAGGTTAAAAAGGTCAGAGCACTCTTATAGTCATTGGACAATTACATTTATGATTAAATTACCCCCTACTATTCGAAAACTTCCATTCAAATGTTTCATTACCTGCATTGATAGATTTTTGAAGAAATCAACTAGCTAGTAAAACTACGGACAGTTATCGTCTGGAATGACACATACACACATATATACATACATACATACATAAAACCAACTTATTTCTGTTCTAGAACCAAAAATTTCAACCATGTATCATGTTTTCTCCTCGATATTGATTCGAAATTCTATGAAAACATCAGAAATTAACAAGCGGTTGCAATCATGTTCACAATATCAATTATTGAGAATGATCACCTGTGTGTAAACAATTATTTATATAACCATGCTCATAACTCAGTTTGTTGGACACGCACTTCGCCGTAGTTAACATAATATTGTTGGATAAATCGAGAGCTTTCGAACGAATGGTCAACGAATTTTGTGGGATGAAAAACGACGAAGTACCATTTCCCTAGCAACGACTCGGTTGTAGGCGGAAATCACTGTAATTAATTTCGTGCGCGGAAAAAAATTGACTCGCAAAATTCGCTAGGACCCCAGGGCTAAAACATGATACATGTTAAAAATGCGTTTTACACCTATGACGAATTTATGAAATATGATTTTAGCGTATGTGAAATACTGACCAAAGAACTTAGGTGATATTGCAGACTCGGGTGGATTTTTTATTTAGATTGTATTATTTTGCTCTAAACTTATTATGACTCAAGCGGAGGATATTATGTGTAGTACTCTCGCTTGATTTGTAGTAGTAGTAGTAGTCGTTCGTCTGTGATATTTTAGGTGTTTTAAAAATTATCTTGTAATCGACCTATCAAAATGTGTATTTTTCTTCATTGTTTGTTGTCAGTTTTTATTATCATATTGTTATTTTTTTTATAATAGGTATGTATCTGGAGCGTGAATGTAAATTATTAGTATGTGACTGTTGTGTGTGTGTGTGTGTGTGGTTTTCTTTCCTTGTTGGTCGGGTTTCTTGGCTGGTCCTGAGTACTTCTTGTTAAATACCGGTTATATGCTTCAATTAGGATGCGCAACCATTAATAAAGAATTTAAAAAAAAAAAAAAAAAGGAAGCGAGGTTACTGTTTTGATGACAAAATTATATTTTGGTTTGATTTTACAAATTCAAATGAATTCGGTTTATAAAGATTTCAAGGGCAGTAGCAAAAATTACATCGCCTTCATTTTTAGCCAATTTTTGTAGAAAATGAAGCTGGTATTATTGAATGTGGCAAAAACAGTGGTGTGAAGAAAGCTGAATGAAGTCATAGGGAACGCCAGTGTCGTCCATCTTCGACGTCGATTCATTATCTTTCTGACAATTTTTAACCAAACCATTTGGAGTTTCGGGCAGTAAATTAGGAGTCGACGGTTTTTAAGGGCGTGGAATCCAATTCTTAGAGAACATTCACATACGAGAATTCAGTCCGAGTGGGCCTCAAAGTCTATCAATAAGGGGATTCGTGCACTCAGAGCAATTCATAGGCGTGATTTGAGCGTTCGCTGAGTGCGCTTTTTAAATGCATCAGTTGAGGTTACCCTCACTGGGTTCATCTCAATATATTAAGTGATAGCAGGAGGTCAATTGAAAAAGTCAGATGATTACTTTCATTATTATCCATGAAGGTACTGATATAATAGAAAACCATAAGTTGTATTTTGTTTAATTGTCGAATTTCCAACATTTGATAAATTCAACAGCTCACCATGGACAAATGGGGTTAAGAATACACTAATCATATTAAGGATAGCGGCACGTGAAAGTAGATAGGTACCTAAAAGCGATAGTTACGAAACTACTCGTAATTCGAATGTTATAACAATCAACAACAAACTATTCAGTAAACGATTCCGATTCGGGAAAGAGACAGTCTTGAACCGTAATATATCCGCAAAGTATTAAGGAGCCCAAATAAATCAATAGGATCACCACTACCTCCATTATAGCTTCAAGCGCTAGACATTCTTCGGTTTTATGCAATCTATACCTTTATATACTAAGTTTATAGAGCATGTTATTCGTTTCTTCTTGGTTTGTGGTACGAGTTGTTGGTTGGACGTCATTAGGATAGCGCAATCAATGAGTATGCCAAGAAAGTAGATCGGTTAAGAAACAAACGCGATTGCTTGATGCTATCCCTAAACCTCACATCTTTTTTTCGTCCAATAGACTCATTATACCCAGAGCTCGTTTTATTATCAACGACATCTCTCTTCCCTAAATAAACTGCCGAATCTTTGCCTTCTCTTCCTTTCCTAAGTTCTCCTGTTTCTTTACCAACACAACTTAATTCACGAATCTCGAGCACAACAAGAAACAAGGATGACAGCACAAAAGGCATTAAAAACCCTGTAAAGACTAACCTTCAGAACTGTTACCGGCCAGTGTAGAATGAGAGGGAATTTATCCGTACCTTTCCTGTACCACCTCAATCTAGGGAAAATTTCCTTGCATTTAGATATCAGAGCTGCCAACATTATGCCGATTGTAAGCCTTGTTTTGTTGTCACTTGGTGGAAGTGGTAATCTTGGGTATAGTTGTGCCGTTTGGTGGCAGGCTAAATAGTTTGGCAACATCATAACTATAGGAAAACAAAATAAAATACTTCCTTCTAGGGGCGACATCCGACTCAGCCCAGGCCCTCCCCGACTCACTTAGAATTGGAAAGGTCTGTCAGCTCTCCCGACTCAGTCCCGCTAGTGAAAGTCCCAACTCAGTCCCGGTTGTGGAAAATTCCGTGAAAAATTCCAAAATTCTGATTGATATCGTCGTGGTGTTTATTAAATTTAAAAAAATACTTAAATCATAGTAACATCGTCATAATTATGCACTACATGATCACATAAATAGGTGATTTCTCAATTTCCTTCAGTCCAGATACACTCGGTATTTAGCCGATACTCTTTTCATTAACGTGTATGTTGTAATGGCCTGCTGTCTGTGCAGTACTATAAGATCAGATATCCATCGTTGTTTGGAAGCAGACAGAAGACGAGGGGAACCCCTCCCATTATTGAGCCCAAGGATCGTGAAGAGTTGTAAGAAAAATTGTGGTGCATAGTCACAGGTTCCATCCATATAGATAAATGGGCACATGACCAGAAAGTTGAGGTTCTGAAAATAATTTGTAGGTGCGCGTTATGACATTCGAGAAATGCAAACATAGTAATTACGGGACTGAGTCGTCTAACCACTCAAAGCGTAGCGGGATCAAGTCGGGCTATTGCAATATCCCTTTCACCAGTTGGGATCGAGTCGGGTGTCTCCCCCTTTTAGGGGAGTAGCGAGTTAAGTTGAGTGCGGGAAAAAAGCATGTCCCATGGTCTTTTTTTTTTCTTTTTTCAAGATAAATGTTAAGATCAACTCATTCTTATCAGTAATATTAGGACCCCTTGCTACTGATACTATTAAAGGACATCCTCAGAACCCCACACTTTTTCAATCAACCGAGATTTAACGGGGGAACCCGAAATTTGAAACAGTTGGTTTCTGACCATGTTCACTTTATTTTCGTGTTAGGTTATCTTGGTATGTGGGCTCTACTAGGAAGCTCTAGTAACGGTATTTCCTGTGAGCACCGGATTAGAACCACATATACCGAGAAACGCGAATATTACATTGTTTGATTTCCCGGGCAAACGCTTGAAACGTCGGCACACCTTGGCTCATGAATCCGAACGGTAAACATGACGATTCAACAGCAGCCGTCGGGTGAATGTACCACGTGTGTGCTTTTGGCGTCAGTGTACACAGAAAGGAACGTAACTGGTAACCGGTCGCAAAGCCAACGCCGGCTTGTCTTAACGGTGTGCTGGACTTGCAACCGGGAATGCGGCGGTGTTTCCCTATGAGAGCTTCACTTCCGTCCCGATCCAATCACATTCTGCGGCCCCTTTGAGCTAACTGCTGAGCCACTCAACCTCCGATATTCCCTCCGGTTGATTTGTTTACTCTGGAAGCGGGTGGATCGAAGCTTGGAGGCAGTAACTGCCACAGACACGGGGGCCAATGTTCGCTGCCGCCTTTTTACTTGCAACGCGGCTCTCCCACTTTACTCGTCCTTCTCAAGAAACCGGATAGCAGACCTGATTGGATCCTATCTGCTATAACCTTATGTTTGCCTACCTCTTCGGATTTTCAACCATATTAGTGTTTCAACTAAAGTAGCAACCACCTCATGAACCCAATAAATTACCAACCTTAAACTTCACAACTAACCACCAGGCAGCTACACGAAACACAGTCTTACCAACTTAGGCCCACTTTCACCGAAAATTTATTTAACGGAGATTGGCCAAAAATAATCTCGAGGATCAAACCTTGGCGTCTTTCACCAACCCAAAACTCGTTTATATCGCGTTTGGAATAAAGGAGATTCCCCAACAGAGTTTAGGGAAATCGTCCGATAAAATTCGCTAAAAAGTTGGACGATTTGAACACCGAGACAATGAGTCAGCTTATGTCATGACCTACTTTACGAGGGATTGCTATTCATCTTCCTAATATAACGTGCTACACCATCTATTAGATATGCGTTATTCTCCTGTTATTCCATTTCACTATTCGTATTAAAATTCATCAATTTGGTTGAAAAAACCATTCCAAACTTACCTGTCCGACGGGAACTCGAGGACTTTCAGAACTGTCGGATTCGAGAGTCGAAATTTACATTGAAACTCGATGTTGACCGTTTCCTCGAAGTTCGGAATCCGCCGTCTGACCTTCCTCGGGTATCTTTGAGGGACATTGACGAATCAAATATAAGTCAAGTGTCAAATTACGTGAATTCATTGTAAATTAAAACTGTGAATCAACTTTAACTGCGAATCAAACAAACTGCTGTTCGTACTCGGCCATATTGTTCGATATCATTGCTATCAGGGCTAACGGAGATTGGCAAGTTTAACTGGCGAGATTTTGGGAGATTAAGCTCGAGCCGCCTCAGTAGGGGTTTAAACTCGTACATCGCTCTGGTGAAAGACGTTGAGCAACAATCTTCGTTAATTTCCATAGTTTTCGAAATTGGAATGGTTTAAGTTGTTGGTGAAAGTGGGCCTTACTACATTATGCATATCGACGCTTAAAGTGCAACATGTCGTATCTCAGTTTTTGGCCGTTTTGAGTTATGCACGTCACTAGAGTGAAAAAAAAACGCGGGGAATCGAATGGAACAGCTGGTTTAGTGATAGAATCGATGCTAGCGCTTATATCGAACCTTATGTGAACTTATCGTATCAAGAAGTCCTGATCAACAAGTCGTATCTAATCAGTTTTACCGCAAGCTGACTCCGGTCACTCAAGAGTCGCAAGAGATGAGTGAGCTGTCAGAAACCAGCAGTGATGGCTATTCTCTAGTGCCTCTGGAGGATCTCATAGGTGCTGCTGAAAACGACGGTATTTTGAGGGGTTCATTAGTGAGCCATGACGATTGTTACTTAGCCACCTGTATAATTGATGATATTACCAACACCTTGGGATCCACTGACATAATTCATGCGAGTGATGTTGATGCTCTCTGTGCCTCAGAAAATAGAAAAGTTCCTCCTCTCAGGTGTGGTATTCCCTGTTACCATTCAAACTATTGAAATCTCGCAGGAGGTGCCACTGGCAGTGACTAACACAATAGAAGAAACTAATAATGTCATAATTTTGCCAGAGTCCAGCATGGTTGATGATGGTCTGCCTGATAATAACAATAATACTAATTCTGAAGATAATAATTGTTCTTTTGAAATTTCAACCCTAGCGTTCATCTCTGATGCCAAAGAAGCATCAATTTCAACGTCACTTGGAACTAAACCTATGACTGCATCCAATCATACACTTGGTGTTTCTTTACATGATTCAGACACGAATGATACTGATGACGATAATCAGGCCAAACTTCATACGAAGTAGTAGTGATGATGAAGTTTCCATAACCAATGGCAATGACCCCCTTAATCAAAAGGAAGAAGCTAGTATTGTTTCCAGAGAGACAACCATGATGCCATCAGAAGATCATGTACAGACTCCGTTGACAAGAAAACGTGGCAGGATTATTACAGCAAGAGAACAGGTCAAAAGGGACAGAGAGCGTGGGAAAACCTACGTGGGATGAATGTTCAGTTTAATTTTGTGATACCTATAGGAGCTGTGACTTAATTCTATTAGCTAAGACGCCTATAAAGTTAGTGATTTTATTGCAACCATTCCTACTGCTTTTATTTGTAGGTACTAAGTCATACATTTTCTACTTAACACCCCCATAGGGTGTTAGTGATTTTATTACAACCTTTCCTACTACTTTTATTTGAAGGTACTAACTAAGTCAAACTTTTTCTACGATTTTTTTTTTTTTTTTTTTTTTTTACTAGGTAGTTGCTGATAACTTGAAGGGCTGTGACTTTTTTTTAATTGCCCTAGTCAACCTATCTATTCGTCGGTGTTAAAAGACTGATTTTAAAGACAACTTGAAGACTGATTGTGATAACGTATACAGTTTGTTACCCAGTCACTTCTACTTTCTACGTGGTTCTCGTTTGTTAAATAATTTTTTTTTTCTATTGAAATGAGTACCTGTTTATAATTGAATAATTATTATTACTTCCCATTATCTTCTTCAACTCCATGGTAAGAACATAAGTTTGAGTGAGAAGTACCTACTAACTTTTCCACTTCCATAGATGATTTACGGTTCCTATCAATCAATGAATCGATAAACATAAAATAATAATCATTTTTCATTAATTATTGTCCTGACAAATTTCGTTCCATTGTAATTACCCCTTGCAATATCCCTACAACATGACGTATCAAGGAGAACTTTAGGCCAACATGTCCTATCTCAGCGTTTTTTCCAATGTTAATGTTTTCATTGTATTTTCCGTTATAAACTGTTCCATAACATTGATTTAAGTTTTATCCAAGTGCTAATTGCAAGATTAGTGCACTTTTAAGACTGAAAAACAGTTTTTTTGCCTCTCCTGAAAAGTTGAAATAAACTAGATACGACACGTTGCACTTTAAGCGTCGATATACAGGGTGGCTCACACTATCCCCGTTAAGTCACTGTTATTCACACTAGCCCCCTTATGTCACCAATTTTCGGGTTAGGTTTCCAGAACTATTCGGCGTTCTCGATGTAACTACCTATGCGAGTGTGTTGCCCGACTACATTAGGAATATTTTCAGGGTTAACACTCTGAAGGTATTGTGACAAACTTCGGGATTCGATTCTACCGCTAATTTCCAACAAAGACCCTCATAGATTTCATCAAACGCGATGTTTTTGGGTATTTTCACTTTGATGATTTTTTTTCTTCTATTTTTCACTTCAAGTATCGATGTCATAAGAATGGTCATACCTATCTCCGTTTATTAACCCTCTAAAATCAAAATTGAGGTTACCGCTGAAAAGAACGGTAAATTTCAATTCAGGTATATCCTCTGACATTGCCAAAACATTGATTTAGAAAACTTGAATTCATTAAACATTAATGAAGCGCGTAATAACCCTTGGGTAACTAGTAACCACGTGGAAAAGCACATGCGAGGTCGATTGGTAGGCAGGTACAACTTAGCCCGGGAACACTACACTAATTTTTCACCCTCTTGTCGCTAAACAAAGTCATTGTGACTCCCATGAGGGTATTTCAAATAAATTACTTCCATGCATGGTAGAACATAATTTATTTTAGCTTCTTTACGCACAAATATCATTTGTAAATGGTTTTGTAAACATTTTAAATCAAGAATATTTCTATACATAAAAACAGTCAATAGGTAATACAGATTGTTGGTAGGTAAGTACTGTATTCACAATTCCTCTCATTAGAAACGTATACGGTACCTAAAATATAAAAAGCTATGACTAAATATAAGAAAGAAATATCTTTTCTTGACTAAATGCATTATATATAACAGGTATGTACCTAATATAATTACATTTATTAGGTAGAAACAAAAATCACAATAAGTAGGTAAGTATTTACAAATTTTCGCCTTTTCGTTGAGTATATGTAGAAATGCTTGCATTATTTTATTGAAAAATGGGAAAAAAATAATAACTAAATAAGTCTCAGAGATCTCAAACAAAGGAACATAAACTAGAGCATTATTGTTTTCCTAATATGGAAAAACTGATGTTATCATTCATACTAAAACTAAAACTTAATCGTTTTTCTCAGAAGGAATAATAGTTTTTGGGCTTACTGGGTATGTAAACTGGACGAGCATCTGCCTCTAAATCCGACCAATTGTTCGTCAATTGTCACGTATGCCCCAGTTTGTAGTTGTTTTTGCAGTTGTAGGCAAAAATACGAGTATCACATGTTTCGGAAATCGGGCAAACTTGGCAATTCTCTCACTTAGCGTTTCACGGCAGTCAAAACGAAGGCATCTATTTAGAAATGAAAACCGTGACTAAGATATGATTGCCCTGTGAACGTATCCACAGGATACTGGATTGTGTAAAATTCTAGTGTTGTGATGGTTATGTCTCATCGCTGCGGCATAGTAGAGAGAACCAAATAATCCAAAAAATCGGTGTGCGTCGGACCACACGGTGGAAGTTATACTTCTGTGGCCATAATTTATAATTAATAAATAAATTATGAATAATAATTTATAAATTATAAATTTATAATTTATAATAATTATAAATTTATAAATTTATAATAATTTATAATAAATTTATAATTATAATATTTATAAATTTATAATAATAATCTATAAATTTATTATAATTTATTAATTATAATTTATATATTATGAATCGATAGTTCTTAAAAATTTGTTCTTAAAAATTTGTTCTTAAAAATTTGTTCTTAAAAATTATAAATTTATAATTTATAATAATTATAAATTTATAAATTTATAATAATTTATAATAAATTTATAATTATAATATTTATAAATTTATAATAATAATCTATAAATGTATTATAATTTATTAATTATAATTTATATATTATGAATCGATAGTTCTTAAAAATTTGTTCTTACTTTTCTTACTTTTCAGCGTGACGCGGTTTCTCGACCAACATCCCATCCCAAAGGGTCTAACTCCTCCTCCTCCTCCTCCTCCTCCTCCTCCTCCTCCTCCTCCTCCTCCTCCTCCTCCTCCTCCTCCTCCTCCCTCCTCCTCCTCCCTCCTCCTCCTCCTCCTCCTCGATTAATCGATAGTTCTTAAAAATTTGTTCTTACTTTTCAGCGTGACATCCCATCCGATAGTTCTTAAAATTCAGCGTGACGCGGTTTCTCGACCAACATCCCATCCCAAAGTGTCTAACGGGCGCAAAGAAGTATAACTTCAAAAACATAGTTCTTAAAATTACTTTTCAGCGTGGCGGTTTCTCGACCAACATCCCATCCCAAAGGGTCTAACTCCTCCTCCGCCTCCCTCCTCCTCCGCCTCCCTCCTCCTCCGCCTCCCTCCTCCTCCGCCTCCCTCCTCCTCCGCCTCACTCCTCCTCCTCCCTCCTCCTCCTCCTCCTCCTCCCTCCCTCCTCCTCCTCCGCCTCCCTCCTCCTCCTCCTCCTCCCTCCTCCTCCTCCTCCTCCTCCTCCCTCCTCCTCCTCCCTCCTCCTCCTCCTCCTCCTCGATTAATCGATAGTTCTTAAAAATTTGTTCTTAAAATCCGATAGTTCTTAAAATTCAGCGTGACGCGGTTTCTCGACCAACATCCCATCCCAAAGTGTCTAACGGGCGCAAAGAAGTATAACTTCAAAAAGTTCTGATTCACATGTATTCCCAATGGTAGGACTCGTCTGGCATTTGTATTTGGGCCTCACACATTCAATTTCCATGTTTGTGTATTTTAAAATTATGTCTGTAATATCTTTAGTGACGAAAATTTTTAAGCATTCAATTGGTTCTTTAGCCAGCCGCGCTCCAGGTTTGATGTGAACTATACTCTCTTCTCTCATGCGCGTGGTGTTGCTGGAGGAATAGGATTGGTCGCCCAAGAATCCATTCTTACCACAAACATTCTCAACATCCCAATCAAAGACGAAATCAGATGATGTAACATTTTGCCAGGAGGGAGATGCGGAGGGGTTGTTCTTTTCCTCAATTTTCTGCCTTTTATGCATCCCAAATCCTTATGATGTTGAAGGCTCTATTGATGTAGGAGTTTCTTGGTATTGATCGAGTTGTGATGCTTCCATACTTTGAATTCTACTAAGTAGCTCTTCGTCGTCAATGAAGAAATCTTCCGACAGAGGTTCATAATCTGAATCAGAGCCTTCGTCATCTTCAAACTCCACAACTTCTTCTTCCTCCGAATCCAGTATAATTTCCCCTATTTCACTCTCATCCCATTCTGCCATCTCTCCATTTTTCCTGAGGAAAAAAAGGGATTGTAAAGAATAATTGTGAGAGAGGAAAAAAGTGAGAGAAGTAGACAATTTTATAAAGCCTCCCGTCATTGCATCAGGCGTGTGTTACTAATTACGAGACAATATGACTCGCAAGTTTTAGGCTTGCATTACTAATAGGAGTCAGAATGACCTACATCCATTACCGTTGTATCACTAATGTAGGCCAGATTGACCTATAAAAATTTACGTCAAACACTATCGTAAGTCATTCTGACTTCCTAGGTTTTTAGATGAAAGGCACTACTCACCAGCAGATGAAGATGTAGGTACTGCTCCTGTCACACCTCATTAAGAACTAGATTGTCTGAGTTGGCCCGAACCCCTATGGACTTGGGCCGCACTCAAGCGTCAAGAGAGTGGATTACAATTTCTGTGGGAGTCATATTGACGTATATTAGTGTTCCCGGGTTAGGGTGGGTTCACGTCCATCCGGAATCGCTGAAATGCGGCAATGCGTTTGAGGGTTGCAAGTAGTGGAGGGGAGTACGGAATTGCGGCAGGCCGTTCACAACGTGCTATCATTGCTATCATGTTATCAAATCATGAGGGCATACAGAAGAAAAAGATTTGTTTGTACCTACATTAAAACTGCAAAGGCGACGTCGTTTTGAAATGAGACTGTTGGGTAATTATTCGATCCTTTCATCAACTATTTATCCCAAGATAACAATATAGGTATTTCTACCTGAAAAAATGTGTAGGTTGGCGTATTTCAAATCATTTAAATGCATTGATGCACCATAAGAAGTACTTGCATACTTAACGTAGGTAATCTGTCCATTTCTTAAGGACAAGGAGGCGTGTTTCTGTACTTCCTCTTCGTTTTGCAAAAGTGATATCTCAAATACCTACTTATTCGACAAGCAGAAAATTGCTAATCTATAATCAAAAAATGTCTCAAAACATAAATGGAATAGGATCATTAGAAAGGTAGGTTGTTTGTGTGATCGCAAAATCGGTTCAAACACCTAGGTAATTTAACCCAACTCGGCCTCATCGGCATAAAATCTTGTTCAATTTGAGTGTTTTACTAGTTTATTGTTATATTCTTATACACAAGCGCTACAGAAATATATTTTCTATAAATGAAATCCAAATTCGAGGATCGTAATAATACGGACTCTCACTCGACCACAGCCATAAATCAAGATAACTCATCAACAGCTCCTGACGGATGACGTATTCGCGGCAATCGTGTGAAATATCTAATTTTTAAAAATAAATATCTAATGCTTGTCCGGCAACATTCACCCCACTCTTCCGACTGGCACCAGCCAATCAAAAGGCCGAACGCATTTACGGATTGCCGCATTTCCGCAATTCCGGGTGGATGTGAACCCACCTACACGGTAGGCCACCTACACTCTTTCCCCTCACAGATATTCGCGCCCGTCTAAAGATTAAGAAGAAGAAGCATTTGATTTATTGGCACTTGTTACATAAGCCTCATGGGCTCTCTTAGTCGTAACATAAAGAATTAACTTATTAAATAAATAAATTCTTGGGCCTTAAACTAAAAGACTGCACTATTAAAATAAAAAATACAGGAAAAATTGAATTATACATGAATGGCAATATATAGAAACTTCTCTGAACAAAACGTATAAAGAAAAAATGAAATAAATAAATAATAATAGTAAAAAAAAAAAAAAACTAATAAATTAATCTGGTTGGGTGTGGGGATTGCTAATACTGTGTGATGCCATAGTGCCGCTCACTAAGACTCCTAAGGGTGGACAGCTCTGCAGCAGACCTACAAACCAGGGGTAGTGTTGTTATAAATTTCACTCAACATGTTTATTCTACAAGGTCTTTGATTGAATATAACCTGGCTTTATCGGCACATGTGTAAATATTAAATATCTCTAACATTGATTTGTCCCATATTATCTCAATGAAATCTTTTGGTCCAGACTCAACATGTTTCCCTTCTGTCCGCCATACAGTGGGGTGAAAGGTATTTTAATAAGCCCTGTTTGTGGGAATGGTGCGTAGCTGTAAGTCTAGCATGGAATGAAGTATGATAGAGGAGTTAAACGGTGAAAGCTGTTTTTTTCCTCTATATCCTGACGGTTAGTTGCATCTGCTGCCTCATTAAGCACTATTCATTCTCACTAATAATATTGTTAATCCAACCTCCACTACTAACATTCAACACCAAATCAACACCATACTCTTGAGCCCGAGATCCTCAGAGAATGACCCATAGAGTTGGACATGTGGGGCACCACCGAGCGCCCAAAGTTAAAGAAACCTTCAAGGTCCTCGGGGCTGGGTGTGTCCCCATGCAACAGCTTGAAAATGAATACACAAAACCTTATGTTGAAATGATTCCTCAAAGAACATCCAACTAGAGCCTCAGCATATGGTGATACATGTTCAAAGCGACTCACATTGTATGCATACCTTGCTACTTGTAGCCGGTGAAACTGAGTAGCATTAAGACTGGTAGAAAAAATTTAAGAGCAATAATCAAAGAATGGAATTAACAGAGATTTGGCAAGGATCGTGAAATTTTGCAATTTAACACCGTGTACATAAGGCAGTGATCTGAAGATGTACATTTCTAATAATGAAATAAAAAATTTTGTATTATAATCTGCAGCGTTTAATTAATTAATGAAAAATTCATATCTCATCAACATTTCAACTATCATGTACAAATTTTGTATTGATCTTCCTTTTTTATCAACATCAATTTTTTGTTACAGGTAAATACTGATTAAAAACTCAATACCGTTGAGGGAACCACCCTAGTCGCAAAGGTAATATCGATTTTATCTGAATTTCTTATTGCTCCCGAGTAAACCTAGTAAGTACTGCTTCTCGTTTTGATTCCGCTACAAAGCTATTCATCTGCGTTTGATTTGATTTTAAGGAACTCATCCAGACAAGCTGTTGATAGGAAGTTGATGCTTTTATACCACCAACATTAATTTAAAATATTGACCTTAGAACCGTAATGATGAAATTCATCCACTTTTTGATATTTATACTCGTATTATATCTGAGACTTACATGTAATGTAATGTCGAAAGAAGGAGAGGGTAAATAGTTTGGAATCATTGAGTAAGCTTCAAAAATAGATTGTATTACAAAACTAAGATGTGATATGTACAAAAGTATCAGATAGTATACATTCTATACTATTGAATTACTATAGAAATATATACAAGTCGTATAAGCATCAATTAATGGACGGCCCCTAAGTTATTTATTTATTTATTTAATACGGGCAAGCCCAATTACATTGTATAAATAATAAGTCATTCTAACAAGGGAACGTGAATCAACTGATATGAGGAATAAAAGATGAAGATTTCAAGAGAAAAGAAAACAAAAAAGGGGAGGGGGAAATGAAAATCTACTGAAATGAAACACGGGAGTTTGAAAATAAAGACTTGAGCGATGAGAGGAAGAGAAAAAGAAATCGAACTGGGGATAAAAAGTCAAAAAGTCCAGTCATGCAGCATGACCCCAGGAGCGAATTTTTGAAGAAATCTTCGACATTTCAGTCGCTATTGATCGTGTTGAGAAATTTTAGTTTATGATTTTGATAGACAAGCATGGAATCAAATTATTAACACATGCACAGAGTAAACTCATCAGTTGTGATTACATTTTTTTTTTTTTTTTTTTTTTTTTTTTTTTTTTTTTTTTTTTTTTTTTCAAGCACCTACTACCTACGTTTTAAACAGCATGGTTCTAGGATTGGTTATACAGGGATACTTCCATAAGAGTAGTTCAATTTCATGCAAATATTACCGATTTTTACAACTAGCGAACGGCATTATTTCGATTTTTGACTGATTTTTCAACTTTGAAATTTTTGAAAACTTGATACATATTCCTATAGGAAATTTTACGCTGATTCCGAATATACCACATGTTAGTATGCTGAAAAAATTATTTCGCACAACAAATCGCAAAAAACAGGCTATTTTGAAAATTTTGACTACATTTTTGAAAATTTCAACCCGAAGATGTAATCTGATCATGCTGGCCAACGAACTTGAACTTTCGTTTTGTGTCCTTAACATTTTAAAATTTGTTTGAAGTTTCTAGCACAATTCTACGGACAGTTATCGTCTGGAATGACACATACATACATACATATATACATACATACATATATACATACATATATACATATATACATATATACATACATAAAAAAATGCGTTAAACTTCAGAATATGATTCAGAATACCCTAAAACGGATTTCTGCATAAACTTTTTTCAAAAATTCACATTCTACAAATTTTGAGGCGAGAGCAATAGCTTAATTTTCTTCAAAAATTCGCTAAAAGAGATTGGCACTTCGGGGAAGACGGTAAAGCGGTCGATTTCGATCATAGTTTGTAGCAGTAAAGGGGACGCTGAACAACAACGGCGATCGGGAAGCGATGCGAGGGACAAGGAAATAGTTATAATTAAAGTTATAATTATTATTGAGACGTTCGTCACAGAGAGATGAAATGTTCAAGAGAGAGATTAAAGTTCCAATGCATATTATTCAAATTGTCATAAATAAATATATTTAGAGGCTATTACGCATGAAGACATAGTAGTCGTAGTCCAAAGCCCTTGCGAGCTCTGTTGGAGAGCTTGTGATAGGAAAAGGAAGAGAGGGGGTCGACAGCGTATGCCATGAAGTGCGGAGAAAACATGTTCGTTTCGTAATCCTGGCCCTTGAAGTAGGTTTCGTTAGTTACTTTGTCAAAATACATGCTAACGATTTTCGAAAAAACAGGCAACCCCTCATCTCCAAGAGCCACGCCAACAACGTGACATTACATGGCATTGAGTTTATAGATAAAATAAAAATTGAGATTGAATTAACAGAGATGTTTGGATATACGCTTCCGAGTCTACCTTCAGGTAAAGGAAGTATTGTTTTCACTTTTGGAAGTTGAAAAATTCTGTTGACTCCAAAATCAAAATTCCCACTCGCATTTTATGTTTTAGACCATTCCGAACAACTTTCGCTCCATGTCTGTCTGTCGTGTGTCCGCAAATCTTTGTAACAGGCTTAATTTCCACAGTTTTCATCCGATTTTTATTAAATTTTCAAAATTGTTTCAGAATGTGCTTATTAGGCTGTAGATGATCCCCTATCAGTTTCGTTCTTCCCAAATCAATACTTTCTCATGCTAGAGGATAGTTTTGAGAAGACGATTATTTGATCATTCCATATCATTTTCAACGTGATTGTGTCATCAGTAGCTGCGGCTGAAATGTGAAATCCTTGTAACATGCATATTTTAATCTGTTTTTGATGAAGTTTCTAGAATGTGTGGGTTAAGCATCAGATGGTCCTCTTTCAGTTTCATTGCTCTCAATATACTTCATTGTTCGCATTCGCAAACGTTTCACGCTAAACCTTAATTTACTATTTCTCTCAACAAAAGGAACCGTTATGAAATATTTTAAGATTATTCAACATCTATACATTTATGTTACGGATACGAGGAAACTACGTCCCACACCCAACTTGGCTGACTTATTTTTTCACGAATTTTACAAATGTGAAAATTACAACATCAAGTGTGAAATCAGTCATTATATAAGCTCACATATAAAATTTTTCAACTAGAATCGCAATAAATTGTCCAGTCTCATAAAAATATAAGTCAATTTTCTTCATAAAACAGAATTTATAAATATGCCTGTCAACCAGATATAAGAGGAACTAAAATTGCCTCATTTAATAATATTCAATCATCGTACTTTACATAATAAATTCTGATCACTTCTCAAATGGTACAAGTAGCAAAAGTTTGCTAATAATAGGGAACGGTACCTAATTTGACCGTAATAGTCCAGATTACTTTTTTTTAACCTTAAAAGCAGTAAAATATCGTAAACTTCTATATGAACTATTTATAAACAGCTAACACCCAAGAAAAAATATGGAAAGGAATAAATGACAACAGTAAGTCCCTCTTGATGGCAACATCAACTCATCTTCATTCCCGCGACCCTCTATCGTGTATATAGTCAAGATCTTCTACAGAATCATCACAATCATTGGAAAGAATCATATTGACATTCAGACAAACATATTCCTCCAATCAAGCCGTACTCGCACTGGTGAAGACCAACATTAATTAGTTCCAATAAAACAAACTCATTGCAATGAGCATCATACTAAATATCTAAGTGTTGTAAAGGCCCTCTTTTCTTCTCAACCATCCTCAATTTCGAATCATCTTCTACCTGAAAAAATAAAATAAATAAACTGTTTTGGATTTTTAAAAATAAGTCATACTAGGGTATTATCACGGATGAAATTACGCAGGAGAAATTCTAAACAAGGTATGGTGATACCCATAAACACATCAAAAACAATATCATGACTGGCAGCTGAGACATCAAAATGGCTAGGACAAACCACTTAGCTTTCACAAGAACGAGAAGGAAGAGCAGAAACATCCAACTGGAAAAACTGGAAATCACAATTAGGTATATCATTCACTGACAGTTGACACGAAGTTTTGCCAAATTTTGTTAACTACACGTCATGCTTGGTTGTTGTATGGATACATACATCAAGTATTAGTGAATGCTCTGACTTCAAGCTTCTCCTTTTTCATGACCTTACACATTTAAAAAAAGCAAAGAACGAACTAGAGACGTTTTAGAAACATGAAAATCTGTCACACCTTTCGTGTATCTACACCATTTGCAATTCCAAATTACCTTAAAAGTGGGTGCTGAGATCACCTCGACCCTTAATGGGTGTCTGTCAGACACTTGCCAAATTTCATGTTGTCAGGTGGCAACATTGGAGTGGCTTCCGAACCCTACCGCCCTAATACCTTCTCTTTGGGGCCTGTTAAACTACAGGGAGTGGTTAGTATCATGACAGATGTCATACGGTGAGTGTCATGTCGGTTTTTCCGCCACCTGCAGTGTCCTCTGGACACGGGTCCGCTCATAAGCAACAGTAATGTAAGTTTTTTGTAAGCTTTTCAGGCACGGTCCGCCCTGCGGCCCATATTCTCGTGACGTCACGCCTGGAGTAGGTTCGCGTTTCAGCCAAAGTCGGCCATGATACCGCCCTACGTCAATGAATCGCTACTCAACCAACCTATTTCTCACAAGAAGTTTGCCGTCTCACGTCTACATAATTCGTGGTTATAAGACCATTTTTCAACAGTTTTGTTTTGGAAAAGTATAATAATGTAGCAACACAAAGTTTCAATTCGACTAAATGTTATAATAATCATGCCTGCCAGCGCAATAATTGATTGTAGATTGCTGTCAACAATACCAATCTAACGTGAACGAGTTTTTATTTGGACTAGGAGCCTACTAACTATAATAGTTAATCAGTGTCAGAAAACCAAAGAACTTCATTCGTTTAGGCTTTGAGAATAATTAACCTGAAAAATAGTAAAGAAAAGATTATTGAAAATTCCTCAGGTGTCTGTACTGCTGTGTAGGTACCTAGCCATTGCTCAGGTAGCTTCATCAGCGTTTTATTATAAGTTCGTAGTACTATGCTTAACTGAGGAAGCTTTACTTGGTAAAATAAACAAGGCAGGTTGTTGCTACACCAAGAAGGTACTTACGTACGTCCTACCAGATTTGCTGTTGGTTTAAAGTGCCTAAACAAAGTAGGTGAGTCGTTGCTTTGCCGACGAATACAACCGCTGATTAGCAAGTTTGTCAAATATCGAATCAGGGAATATGCAACATGAATTAAAAACCAGTTGCAAGGAAAAAACCTTGAAATGCATTCTTCTGAAGGTAAGATTTCATAAAGACGGCATTGGCAGTGCAGTTATTGCGCGAGTTTTGCAGTTACGCAAATTTTATGGACAAAAAAAGTAGTTAGGTACCTACTTTCGTTTTGATCAATGAAGTACCTACATGAACAAGTAATAATATAAGGAAAGTATGTAGGTATACCTTCCCTCTAGGTACTTACCTTTCCAGATGAGATACTTACTATTCCCGCCTAACAGAGCTCTCATAACACATCCTTTCACAAGACCACGTTCACAGTACTCTAAAGATTTTTAGTTTCAATTGATTCAAAGAACAGTTCTAAAACTAGATAGGTAATCCACACCATTTTTGCGGCTGATGTCTGGATCATCTAGAACACTTGTATGTCAACTCCCCAACACATATTTCATATTAAATCTTGTATGTCTACTCCCCCACAGATTAAATCTTGCATTCGTAGCGTTTGAGGTCAACACCTAATAATAACTTGATGTAATTTGCGTACAATTTATCACCTTGCATATTACAAATAATGAAAATATTGACTCAGAACTAGATGAGACTATGTTATGCTGTTGTCCAGCTGTGACTACAAATGGGGCATTTTCGCATATGTTTACTCTTCACCATGGCAACAAGGTAAAATAACTTCGATTTCGCTTGCCTCGATGTAAGGATGCGCTAGTGTCGCAAGTCTCGATAATATCACCCATATGCCTAGTCGAATCCTTTCAGTTGTATTTTTTAGTCACCGTGATCTCCCTCAATGTTCTAGGAACTAGTGATGATCAGAGGGGAGGGGACAGGTTTTTAGCAGCTGATCCTGATTTTGAAGAGCAAGTGAGATCCCTCCTATTGCAAAATTCTGACTCAGAAGATCGTTCTGCTTCTGATGATGCATCCCAGTCTGAATGTGATGAAAATGAAGAAGTTTTAAATCCACCAGTTCACAATGATGGTGAAACCGACGAGTCTCCTGATACTGTTACCAAATTCCTGGAAACCCCGCATTATATGAGAGATTTTGGTACTAGGTGTCTGACAGACACGTTCCGCCCGTAAGTGCTCAAACATAGGGTCCGCACACTGGGGGAGAATACCCCACATGATCCTACATGCAAGAGGGATAGAAGCAGACTGTACAAAGTCTGACCACATTTTGAAGAATTGTGTACGCTTCTGAGGCGTATTTAACTGCTGTTCTAATAAATGGAATTACCTACTACCTAAGTAAACTCATGCTTAAGTAATCACTTCCGAAAATGAATACGCACTGATCCAAAACACCCTTCAAACAAGAAAATAAAGAATCTCACCCTTCGATGATGTTTTTTAAAGGAAAATCACGTTCTCGGGGTCTGTCTTAGCATCCTTCAGGCTCCCTTTTGCTCCACGGTAGCCCTTCAACTTTACAACCCTCGTTAAGTACAATGACGCCTGCTTGTGCATGCACCCTCCTACCATCGTTTCCGAAATCCCCTCATAATGACGGGATCCCAAAGCCTATTGCTCTTCCTCTTCACAATGTATTCGCTCTGGCTTCTCCCCCCGCATGGTTGCTTTCTCTTTGTTCTTACGTTGATGGACTTCAAAGGTTGTGCGAGAAGATTCTAACCTACCAAACACGGTATGTAATTCTCACTTCAAGCTTAACAATGTGTGAATTATGAGGTTCAGCGAGAGCGAAACGAAAATGTTCACAGTGAAGTCTTATTGTTCAGTAATACAATGGAGTTGGTGAGGTTGTAACTTCCTAATCTATCTGAATGATGTTTATATTGAAATTGTATTATGATGTTTATTGTTCCTATTTAGATCATTCGTCTTTCTTGAACATATGTATAGCAGCAGCTGTATCTACTTACAGTTCCATCTCACCTAATTTGGTTGTAAACCCCTAACTCGGCACTACTTACTTGTTTAACAAGCTGTTGTTATATAAAACGCGTATCGTAAGTAACCTGCAAATTTCAAACGGCACATTACGAAGTAACAAGACTTCAATATTTTTAACAAATTTTGGTTTATTGACATTTTATGTCTTTGCTATGGCACATAAACTAAAAAAACGTCACGGAAAATTGCTCACGAAAATATTTTGATGATTTCCGCTTACAACCGAGTCGTTGCTAGGGAAATGATACTTCGTCGTTTTTCATCCCACAAAATTCGTTGACCATTCGTTCGAAAGCTCTCGATTTATCCAACCATATTATGTTAACTACTGCGAAGTGCGTGGCCAACAAGCTGAGTTATGAGCAAGGTTATTTGAATAATTGCGTACACTCAGGTGATCATTCTCAATAATTGATATTGTGAACATGATTGCAACCGCTTGTTAATTTCTGATGATTTCATTGAACTGGTGTTTCGATGATTTGATTCATAGCAGGTGATACGAATATTGCGAGAACGGTTTGATTTGTGAAGCGGTGGTTAAATCATTTTAATAGGTAATTTCTATGCTTTACACTCTAGGAAGCTCTAATTTCGTATGAAGCCTCTTTAGGACATTTACTTGACGATGCCCAGGGTCCGGATTAGATGAGTGGCTCTTAAAGCTATTTTCTATTTTTTACAATCTAGGAAGCTATAATTTCGTATGTAGTCTCTTTAGGACATTTACGTGACGATGCCCAGGGTCCGGATCAGCTGAGTGGCTCTTAGAGCTTGCATACGAGTCTGCAACACATACTTGTCTGCAACTAAAGACATAAAATGTCCCAATGTGTTGCAGACTCGTATGCAAGCGTTTGGTTCAGTTTTAATATCAACCCTTCATAACCAAACATGAAACCCGGTTTAACCATGCCCGCAATTCGTTAGTTTACGTATTAAGATACTTATATACAGAAAAACAAGAAGTACATGTACAACCATATACCATGTACAACCTAAAATCTAAACCGCACATTCCCAGAAAATTTCGTCAAAATCTAATTGAAAACTAGAAGTTCTGCTTGCGACTAGGAATTCAAATTTGCGAATGCGCATTAGCTGCTAATGATACGATTGTGATGCAACTCGTATGAAATGTAACTTTTTTTTCCCGACAACTCTTTGAATTTTTTTAGTAGTATTGATTAACCCTACTTTCCTTGAACCTATGGTCTATTTAGAAGTAATCATACATAAAAGTTGTGTTGATAGTTCTCTATAAGAAGAAAGGGGATGAGTGTTTTAGTCAGTATGCGACTATGTGGTCCCGTCACAAAGGACGAGAGATCCCAGCCTTGTTGTCACCACTGAAAGCATTCCATCAACCCCAATAAGAATAATTATGAACTGAAAGTGGCAAATCCCGCGAATTTCTCCCTCCAGGGATGTGAGATGAGATGAAAAACCTCAATCCTTTCTTTCCCCTGTGAGGGATCGTCAATTTATTTATTAATGGACCGGTTTCATTCCGTTACCACGGACCCTCTTCAGCAAAGTTCTAAACCTAGAAAGCTCTGAGCACCCTAGGGTCAAAACGAATGTAGGCGTAAACATCAACAACAACAATGAGGTGAAAACAAATATAGGCTAACTAAAAGCAGAAGAAGTAAACAACAACCTACTTTCAAGATCATCAGTAATAAAAGAGAAGAACAACATAGAAATATCATCCATCAATATTTGGCGAGGGAAGTGGCAAAACGCAGCATCCTCACAGCGTCTGGAAACAAAGGGGGGAAACCGTGGCATAAAATTATAGCCACTAACAAATGGAATCTGAGTATGAACCAAGACCATCAAAAACTGAGGCAACAATGTTTTTAGCGAATTTTTGAAGAAAATTAAGCTATTGCTCTCGTCTCAAAATTTATAGAATGTGAATTTTTGAAAAAATGTTATGCAGAAATCCGTTTCAGGCTATTCTGAATAATATTCTGAAGTTGAATGCATTTTTTTATGTATGTATATATTATGTGTCATTCCAGACGATAACTGTCCGTAGAATTGTGCTAGAAACTTCAAACAAATTTTAAAATGTTAAGGACACAAAACGAAAGTTCAAGTTCGTTGGCCAGCATGATCGGATTACATCTTTGGGTTGAAATTTTCAAAAATGTAGTCAAACATTTCAAAATAGCCTGTTTTTTGCGATTTTTAGTGCGAAATAATTTTTCAGCATACTAACATGTGGTATATTCGGAATCGGAAAGTTGAAAAATCAGTCAAAAATTGAAATAATGCCGTTCGCTAGTTGTAAAAATCAGTAATATTTGCATGAAACATTGTCCAAATTCAGGTTGAACTACTCCTATGGAAGTATCCCTGTATAACCAATCCTAGAATCATGCTGTTTAAAACGTAGGTAGTAGGTGCTTGTTAAAATAAAAAAAAAAAATAAAAAAATAAAAAAAAAAAAAAAAAAAAAAGGTAATCACAACAACTGATGAGTTTACTCTGTGAAATATTCCGTCCTCCGATTCTCTCGGTCGCTCTCTTCAATGTTTTACGCTCAACTGTTTTAGGACTTGATGTAGCTTTAATACTGACTGTGGCTTAGAAAATATCAGCCATGAAATTATGAAGAAGTTCTATTTATGTACGTACTAGCACGCAGACCCAAGGCCTCGCTCCGCTCGAAATGTCGAAGATTTCTTCAAAAATTCGCTCATGGGGTCATGCTGCATGACTGGACTTTTTCTGTTTTTTATTGTTGCCTTAGTTTTTGATTAATTTATAGTCTTGGTTCCTACTCAGGTTCCATTTGTTAGTGGCTATAATTGCTATGCCATGGTTTCCTCCCTTTTTTCCCAGAAGCTGTGAGGTTGCTGCAGTTTGCCATTTCCCTCACTAAAGTATTGATGGATGATGTTTTTGTTTTTCCTTTCTTTTATTACTGATGATCCTGGAGGCAGGTTGTTGATAACTTCTTCTGATTTTAGTTAGCCTGCCTATATATGTTTTCACCTCATTGTTGTTGTTGTTGATGTTTATGCTTACTTTTTTTTATCCAAGGGTTAAAAATCCTTCCTGTGTTAAGAACTTTGCTTCAGAGATTCCATTACTGGTCCATTAATAAATAAATTGACAATCCCTCACAGGGGAAAGAAAGGAATGAAGTTTTTAATCTCATCCCACACCCCTGCAGGAACAAATTCGCAAGATTTGCCACTTTTAGTTTATAATAAGCCTTTAAATCTGCGTAGGTACTATATACTAACCAATAAGCATAACAAAAAAAGGTCAACTTAGAACGATAATTTATGTGTTAACAAAATGTACCTATGCTAGAGGGATGGAGAATAAACTTCCAAGAATGTTATCCTGATTATTTTCTTTTCATTCTTATTATTCTCCGCTAACATAATATTTATGAACACCGACAAAAAAAATATACATTTCTACCATAGCTCCTTCTTTTGCCGTCATTCACTATATGCAAATATCTAAATCTTTTGAAAACCGCTTTCCGGAACCGGAAGCAGAAACTTGAAAACACAGCGGAAATTTAAAATATGGACCTGACTCGAGGGTGCATTGCCCGCACTCTTTGGCCTTTAGATCCCGCCCATAAATCTCCTAGCAGGGAGGTACGCACAGGGTGTCAGGAAAAAAAAATTCCGGAATAAAAAAGAAAAAAATGTCCGCAAGAGAAGTGGCTTCCCGATTTATTAAACGTTTTTAAAACCAGAGGGTACAGAGAAGTACCAGAATCCGGAACTTTTCGCATTAGCGTGATGCAGATGTTTTGATTCTCTGAGCCAGCGCGGATCGTGAGGGGGAATGGGGTAAACTCAAACTTGGCCAAACATGCGGCATTTCGCTGGCAGCTATGCTTCACCCGCTTGATTTTCTGATTTAAGGTAATGAATAATGATTCATTTCAGATTTGCATATCTTCTCGGCTATCCGTTCGAGCTCGTAGCTCCGGTGTTATTCGCAGAAAATCGTTGGAGTGAAACGTATCTATTAACTAAACAATGATGAAATTTCAGCCAAACTCGTTTACTGTATAAATTTGATTGTTTTGCATCACATTTAAATCCCAAAATGTTCTGCCATTAATTCGGATCTATAAAATCATAATAATGTTTGCCTTTATATTTCGACATTTTAAGTAGGTGTCTTATCTATCAAGGATTTAGGTAGCCCCCCAGAGGTGCAGTGGGGTCATAAATCCTCGAGAAAGAGGTAGAGGAGAACGACAGTATCCCGTCAGAGAGATACCACTCCTACTAAAAGCATTAATGAGCTATGTTCGGAGTAGATTTGTTTTCCAGGTCTTGGATCACTCATCCATCGCCAAAGGCGGGCTTTCGACAACACGGGAATTAGCGCCCGACGCCTGTTGGGAAACAACGGAGAGACGACAGCGCATTCCCTTGGATCTCGCTGGAACTGTCACAGTCTCCCCCTTAAAAAACATAGTTGATTGAAGAGCAAGTATGTGAACTAGGTGGAATAGTTTACTGGTTAAGAACTGATGCTCACTAATAAATAGCTGCATTGGCGATTGTTGATAAAAAGGTTAAATTAAAACAGGATGGATTGTCAATGAATCTTCATATATGGAGTATTCATTAGGTAGTTAACCCCCAATCAAAGATTGGAACAATCGGGAATAATATAACTTGCTCAACCAGGAGACTTACAGTAGGGAGCTACCCACTTTGGGGACTTACGAAAATGGGAACTATGCCCTGGGGAATTAACTTGCTCAACTTTGGAGACTTACAGTGGAAGGTGCCCACTATGGGTACTTATGAAATAGGGAACGATGCCCTGGGTTTGGGAACAATGCCCTTGAAGATTAATTAAGTTAAATAGAAGTAATATGAGGGGATAAATTGAGAAATTAATAATCAAGAACCAATGAAAGTATCTATGTATATAAGGGAGTATAATGGGTATTCCTTCTGGCAACCCGGGCCATGTTTCTTCTGAAACATTAACGCCCCAAAAATTGTGGATCGGATTACTAGGCGTCAGCCGTGCATAATCCCAACCACGCTCTGCTACCATATCAAGGATTTAGGTCGCCCCCCAGAGGTGCAATGGGGGTCTAAATCCACACTCATAGGGAGAGGAGGTGTGACAGTACCATAAGAGATACAACTCGTACTAATAGCATATATATGCTACGTTTGGAGTAGATTCGTTTTCCAGTTCTAGGATCACCCATCCATCGCCAAACGCGGACTTTCGACAACACGGGAATTAGCGCCCGACGCCCGTTGGGAAACAACGGAGCGACGGCAGCGCATTCCCTTGGATCTCGCGGGAACTGTCACATATCTCATTAATTTCAATTCGTGGGTGCATCGATCGATGTCGATTTATTCCAGTGATATGGATCTACTGTTATACTTAAGATTTCAGCTCTTGTTAAGTTTAAAAGGGCGAATAATGAGAATTTTTGATTAATTAAATTATATTAATTTCTCTATGTTTTGATTGTTAATGATAAATACAATCCCAAAGAATCGATTAAAACCATCGGCAACGCTGTACGTTGAACGACTAGAACATCGAAAAAAACGAAACGCTTGCATACGAGTCTGCAACACATTGGGACATTTTATTTCTTTAGTTGAAGACAAGTATGTGTTGCAGACTCGTATGCAAGCTCTAAGAGCCACTCAGCTGATCCGGACCCTGGGCATCGACAAGTAGAGAAATGTCCTAAAGAGGCTACATACGAAATTACAGCTTCCTAGAGTGTAAAGCATAGAAATTACCTATTAAAATGATTTAACCACCGCTTAACAAATCAAACCGTTCTCGCAATATTTGGATTACCTGCTATGAATCAAATCATCGAAACACCAGCTCAATGAAATCATCAGAAATTAACAAGCGGTGGCAATCATGTTCACAATATCAATTATTGAGAATGATCACCTGAGTGTACACAATTATTCAAATAACCATGCTCATAACTCAGCTTGTTGGTCACGCACTTCGCAGTAGTTAACATAATATGGTTGGATAAATCGAGAGCTTTCGAACGAATGGTCAACGAATTTTGTGGGATGAAAAACGACGAAGTACCATTTCCCTTGCAACGACTCGGTTGTAAGTGGAAATCATCAAAATATTTTCGTGAGCAATTTTCCGTGACGTTTTTTTTAGTTTATGTGCCATAGCAAAGACATAAAATGTCAACACCTGCGGATTTCTAAGCGTGAGACCATTCGCTGCTAGCCAATCAAGCTGTGAATCCCATTAATGTTCGCTAGATAGTGGGACTGGGAGACATAGAAATTTCTTTGTAAATATCAGCTGATATAACGCCAATATTGAAATTGTAAGGCGATATAGTTCCAATGGAATGTATTATAACGTTGCGAAATCGAGTTTATCAACTATTGTCCGTTCCGATGTACCTACAAGTGAAGCAAAAGTACCTAGCTGCTTCATTTCATCTCATAAATTGCTCCTAAGCCTACATATAGGTAGCGGAAGCGTTGTTTTCACTTTTGAGACATTAAATTGTTTTAGTCTCCGAAAATTCGAACTTATTGTTAATTGTAGACCACTGATCTGCGTAGGAGGGCGATCTAACACACTAATAATAAACCTTAGTATTAATTTGCAGCATTTTTCCACTCATTTCCGCACAGCACAAATGTAGTAGGACGTATTTTTTACGCACACCTACCTGTGATAATGCCCTGAAATCAAGGAGTCGTTTCACAACGGATTTCCATAGAACAAAATTTGAAGAAAAAAAAAAGCATTTTATAATTTTGTAATAGTTGCAATAGCTTCGTTTTCTGCACACAAAAAAAAAAAAAAAATCGGTGAAAATCGCATTTTGACTCGATTGAAGTTATAATATGAATGAATATCCATTCATCTGGAACTGCTCTATTTTCGTCGCCTGAAGCGCACTCCATTACTTGTAAGGGACGTTGGATTTCGTTGGTTAGTAATAGTAGCTAATTATTATCTGTGTTGATTCAGGGAGGAACATCCTTTGGAAGATGGCAATATTTGAGATGTAGGATGACACCGCTGAGAAGGGAAGAGCTGGCAGCTGTCTGGGACTGGACGAAGGCGCGATCCTATCTTGGTTGTCGCTCATTGGACCACCAAAATGACTTGAACCTCGATTTTGAGGAGCGCCGGAGATGAGTTTTCCGAAGGGTATCAAGATCTCTTTGAGCCGAAGGGCTAACAAACGTCCTGGAACGATCCTTGGGAAAAGATGGGCGAGAAAATGAAGATGAAAATTGAGCAGCCCTTCGGTAAAAACGAAACTACTTTCTGATAACAAGTTCACCTAATTATTGGTGTTCCCTGTTCTTTTGATGAAGACGTATTATCTGCACCGAAACTAGCAAATAAACTATAAATAGACGTGGTGAAGTTATTATACTCTCGAGCTCATGTACTAGTACGTACCATATAATATAGACATGGCGCTAATAACGAGTATAGACGCTAAAGAGCTGACAGTGACAACATCTAGGATAGTTTTTGGACAAAATTTTGCCCAACTACTAGAAATTCGGGTTACGGTAATCGGTCTCGAACGATCCTTGGGAAAAGATGGGCGAGGATCGAGAGAAAATGAAGATGAAAATTGAGCAGCCCTTCGGTAAAAACGAAACTACTTTCTGATAACAAGTTCACCTAATTATTGGTGTTCCCTATTCTTTTGATGAAGACGTATTATCTGCACCGAAACTAGCAAATAAACTATTAATAGACATGGTGGGGTTATTATAATCTCTCGAGCTCATGTACTAATACGTGCCATATAATATACACATGGCGCTAATAACGAGTATACACGCTAAAGAGCTGACAGTGACAACAACTAGGATAGTTTTTGGACAGAATTTTGCCCGACCACTCCAATAGTTTTGGAGAAAATCTCTGGAAGTCGCACGGTTAATTCGATTTTTATATTATACGCATCTTGAAAGTAAACCAACAAAATTTGAGGGGGTGGGGGTTAAAAAATGTGTTTTCTTGGTCAATAACAAAGGTTCATTATTGAAAATAATGAACCAAAAGTGCAATTCAGGTCAAATTTTCGATGTTTTTCCAATTTGGCGTTGCAAATATCAATAAATAAACATCATTAAGTACATGGTTTCGCATGGGAAAATATCCCAAAATCGTGTATTACATGTGGACTATTTGGCTATCTTCAAAAACTCAGTATTTTACAATTTTTGCACATTTAAAGCGGAATTTCCCACTTTTAGCGGATTCGCATACTTTGAGCGGATAGCGCTTGTTTGTGCGCTCTACAAAAATCGAGTGACGTGTCAGTTCTTCCTGAAATTTCACGTTGAAAAATAATCCGTAGTATCAAATGGGGGTTCCCATTCAATTGCGCACGTTTGCACAAATGCGCTACTTGCAATTTTTTACATTTTTGAGATCTCGATAAAATTGTGAAGAATAGCTTCTGTCCGATTTTTTTACTCTGACGATTAGAGAAGAGAAAGGGGGGAATTTATTTATTTATTTATTTAATTTTATTTACGGGCAAAATTGCCCAATTTACAGTATATGGTAATAATAATAATTTGTATCTAGATTTAATAACAATGCTACGTTAAATTCAATAACATTAAACTCACAACAAACAAAACAAGCGTTATATGGCAAAAAAAAAAAAAAAAAAAAAAAAAAAAAAAAAATAGAGATCACAAATTCTCAACAATAATAAATAGCACAACAAAACAATTATAAGAATGGCGTTACATAAATTATTTAAGAAATGTTTGACTATAACAATAATTTACTATGTCTCTTGAACGCCAGCTCACTTGAACATAGAAGGTCGACATCCGACTATAAACCCACCAGTCGGTTGAACTCCCTCTGGCATCTAATCAGGGGCCCACCATGCAAATAGCTGGTCGTCACAGTTGGGAGAAAAAAAAGTTCGCATGTGGCTAGTTGGATAGGGCGGCACATGGAAGTTTAAGTGTGAGAGCAGAGAAGGACAGTCAATTCCACCGTTAGCTAATCTATGTACGAAAATAACGTCTGCTCGCTCACGTCGCCTCCTAAGAGTCTCGAGGCCCATTACTTTCAGCATATCCAAGGGATCAAACTCTTCCCATTTATTGTCCATTTTGAAAGAGAGATATCTTAGGAACCGGCGCTGCACTCGTTCGATCATCTCCATTGAATTTAGGTAGTACGGAGACCATACCACAGATGCATTTTCAAGTAATGGGCGGACCAAAGAAGTATATTTATCCCGTAGTATTGTATGTATCTACGTATTTCACAATGGTATTGTGCAGAAAAGAACGCTGAAAGTATCTGAACGAAATAAATGAATAACAAATTAAAAATACACGTTTTTTGTAATAATTTGCAGTGCTTATTAAATTTCCTCCGATAGAAAGTTGGAGGATCCTTTCCGTCCCTGTGAACAACCTCAAAACCCGCGAAAAGTAGCATTATCCATTAATAGGGTTAAGCGGAAAGGAAACGGTTGAAAAGCATCATTTCATTACAACTAGACACTGAGTTAGAAGCTCATCCCAGCTCCTTGGTTACGATTAAACTAAAATCCCCTCCCGAACCCCTCGCACTTGCTTTCTAAAGCTAGGATCGAATTAATTTCCCAACATTACGACTGCACCTAATATCTTTTTAATAGGAACGAAGGGTTTTCATCCCATTTCTTACCTCTTTTACGTAATCCCGAGCGAGTTAATTTTTGCCGGTGGAAGCCCGTACGGGTGGAAAGTTAATTTTCCGGTTGGTTGTTAACGGTCGTTATGTCCATACGGTTTCACTTGAGAATCGTTAGTGCGCACTGTGTACAACATTAAAGGGTGCATATTATACCTGAGCATTTTTCCCTCACTAAAACAATCTAAAATATTACGCAACGTTAAAATTCATCATTTAGCGAACTTCGGGAAAAAAAAATTGAAATATTGCAATGGCTCCAAAAAATTTAAAATCAAATTTTACGAAAATTTCTCCATTGAAATCCGTTTTGATGCATTCTGAAATGAATCCGAGAGGTTGACGCTATTATTAGCGATATATATAGGAACTATAAAGAAAGCTATATTAAAAAAGGGTGGGAGGGTATTGTGATTTCTATGCAAATCACAATATGTCTGTTGTTTTTTTCTCCGTAGCTAACTATTTGTACGACTATGAACTAATTTAATTTTCTCTATTCTTAGCGAGACTAACTTTTATTCAGTAAACAAACACATGAATCAAACACATGTGTGATTAGTAATTTCAATTCATTAAATAAATAATCACAAACTGAGTTTGATTGCATTGGTAAATTCGCAACTCCGCGGCACTCCCGGAGGCGAAAGCTGAATGGAAACTTCTTTTCCCAATCAATTGATTTCCATTGAACATTGAACACATTTTCTCTTGATTTTCGACTTTTTTCTGATTTTCTGACTGAATCTCAAGCAACGAGCTTGTTTTCTTATTAGCTCTGGAAGGGATGAACTATATTCATGATTGTTGAGAAATTCGGTGTCCGAAGAATCAACTGCTTGCAACGTTTTTGAAATGATAGTAGTTGTGTCCAAGATTTCGTCAAAATAATGTTCCTCTTCTGATATAATTTCAGATGTTGGCCAATAAAGGTTGAATTTCAAAAGCCGATTCGGTCTCTTCCACCAGAAATCATAAAGGTCTGGAATGTCTCTATCACCTCTGCTGCTCCCATCTTTTGTCATTCTTAGAATCCGTAGCTTATCATTATTTGGTTCAGTTATATCCTTGATCCAAACGAATTTGGATACATCTCTGTCTTGAACCTCGATGTCTTGAATCAAATTCAATTTCGTCTGCAAATTTGTTGTCTCATAAATCCCATGGCTTCCCTTATATGATAAACCACTTACTTCGAAAGCTTCGTGTGTGCTTTCCTTGTAAACCTTCGTCGAGAGTGTTTGCGATATTAACTGCCCAGCAGCAGCTAGAAATTCGGTCTTATCTGTTTGATCTCTTGAATGTGGAGGGCGTTCCGCAGGATCTTCACATTCTTTAGGTTCAATTGGTGCTTCTCTAATTCGTGAACTATTTACCCTTGGTTCTGCTACTGCTAACGAAGTTTTGCTTTTAGCTTTTTGGGTTCATCATAGCTTCAGATTTTACTCGAATTGCTTTTCGATCTTCAGTCTCCTTGTGCTGTGCTCCACGAAAACATCTTGCGCTTCCTGATCCATCCATGGCCTTTTCTAAACATCTCATGATAAAATCTAATTTTGCCGCGAATAAGCTTGCTTCTTGACTGGTGAAATCGGGTTGTTCAATCTTTTGGGTTATTGAGCGACTCATGGCCTCCAATTCATTTTTGTACAAGGACCGCGCCCATTCTGACCGTAGTCCACTCATCTTCCGAATTGCTTGACTGTGCCTCAGCCACGCTCTGCTACTAATTTATTGTGATTTCTATGCAAATCACAATAATTCTCTGATGATTTTTTTCCCGTAGCTAACTATTTGTACGACTATGAACTAATCTAATTTTCTTTATCTATAAAGAACTGGACTCTTTAGTGTTTCTAGCGAGACTAACTTTTATTCAGTAAACAAACACATGTGTGATTAATAATTTCAATTCATTAAATAAATAATCACAAACTGAGGTTGATTGAATTGGTAAATTCGCAACTCTGTGACAGAGGTAAATGACCGATGAAGGTATAAATGACCGTATTTCACTCGGCCTTTATGTATCACGGCCACTTTTAAATAAAAGCTCTGTTTCAAATTTGCGAATCGCTTCCGGAAATGGAAGAAAAAAAATCAATATTTGTAGAGGTTTGCGGTATGAACGGGTTGAAAATTTAAATTCAGCATTAAATTCTGTAAAGAATTCTTCTGGTTTGAAGACTTGAAACAGTAGGTACGTATATATATATATATATATATATATATATATATATATATATATATATATATATATATATATATATATATTTTTTTTTTTTTTTAACTGACAACTTTATACCAATGATTTTCAATATCCATTTTCTGATAAGAAGAGGTAGAAATGAGAAATTAATATTCAAAACATGAGAATATATTATCCGTTAATACCTTGGGTAGAAACATCTCAGTCCTAGCCAAGATGATCAGAAGAAGGGGGAAAATCAAATACTTATTAGATTTTAGAGGAATAATGTCCCTAGGGGCAGTGTTGGGCATAATCTCATCGTTGAATACGAATACGATTGTAATCGCGATATTTATTCGTTGATTCTGAGGCAACTGCGATTATATTCGTATTCGTGTAATCGTATTCGTCTGTCGGCGATTACACGAATACAACCATACAAATGCGTCAAGGTCATCAATTTCAGTTGGGCGTCCCTCCTATAATATGTGAAGCCTTGCTAATATTACCTTTCTTCAAAGGTATGTCATTAAAGCGAATTCAACGATTGGAGCCCAGCCTATTTCTCCCAAATCCATTTCAATGGGAAGTCCCTCTGAAGCTAGGTAATATTCACAAGCTTGAAATTGATGACCGTCACGCATTTTTATTGGTTGTATTCCTGTAATCTCCGACAGACGAATACGATTACACAAATACGAATATAATCGCATTTGAGTCAGAATCAACGAATAATTATCGCGATTCGTATAAGTGTTTGACGATAAGATTATTCCCAACACTGCCCCTAGGGGTTCCGCACAATTAGTTTTCTATTTGGTGCGTTCAAGTGTGATCACAGAGAGAACCATACAAAGAAGGTTATTCCAAGTAAGCATTATCAATTTGAGATCTTTGTCTATCACCCTGGCGTAAATGCTCTTTCAAAACTTTTATTTCGACTTTTTTCCACCAGAAACACATTCGAAACATTCTGCGTCACACTATGGTCCAGACGCGGCAATCCCCCCCATCCAAGATGAGGTTCAAATCAATTAGGTCATATTTCCAGTTTGGGAAAAGGATGTAAAATTCAGTAATCAGAGAAAAATGATCGTAATGAACATCAACATAGGTGCTAAACTCGAAAAGATTGATTTCTGCGTACAAAATCCACTTTTCATTTAATGCACTTACTGGCTCTCAGATTTTTTATTTAGCCTCATCTTCTTCCACTTGGTTCGGATACCATTAACATTGACATTCATGTCGAAAAAGTTAGCAAATACAATTTCCTCGCTGTATTTCTCACTTTTTATGGATTTTTCCACTTATTTTGCAGTTTTTCTAAAGCTCCGCTAAGCTCCGGCTACAAAAAAAATTTTCTTGACTGTTTGAGATTCAGTCTGATGCCCCCTGAACGTTCGAAACAGCGTTCCTACAGCCAACCAATTTACAGTATTTGTTTTCGCATATTATCACTGATAAAACCGTAAAATCCAACATAATGAGCAGATTTCTGGTAGTAGACCATGTGTGGCACATGATTTTGCACTATATTTCAACTGAGTCGAATGCAATTCGTTCGAGATCCCATGCATAACCCAATCAAGAAATGACAATTTTTCAGAAGAATGTGCAAATCTCAGGATATTTTCGCAGTCAAACGTCATTTTCTTCCTTAAATTCCGCTGTAACAATAACATTGACCGCTCAATTGAAAAGCTGCTAAAGTAGTCAAAGTTCTAATCATGCAGCATGGCTTGTGGAGTGATTTTTTTCTTTCTCCATTTTCTTTCGCCATTTTTGTACCCATTTCATCTGTAGCACCCGTATGGGTGTGAAGTTGTATACTTAGGACCCACCTAAATCGATTCTAAGCCCAAAATAACATCGAAAACGAAACCTCTTCATACATATGTAACTAAAAACACCGAAAACAGTCTTACACCCATTTTTCACCCTTAGGTGTGGAATAATCGGGCTGGCGAGAATTTTGGACCAAACAGAATCTTTGTGCAACATTTCAGATTTTTTAAACTGATTCTGTTATTGGCCACTTTTCAAGGGTTCTGGACCATTGTGCGTCGTGTAAAATCGACATCAAAAACTATACATCAGCATATTTCGCGTGTCTACGGTGAATTTCAATTCGATAGCTCCAAAATTGTATCATGTAACGCGGAAAGACACACACTAACAAATGGGGACTGAGTCTAAGTAGGGACTAACTTCGCTGGTTTATAAACATCGGTGTAGTAATCTTACTTCAGTTATACAGTCAGGCAGAAAAACTGGTGCATGACCATATTCGTTCCGAAAAATAATTTCGATTTTGGACGACGAAGTTCAGAACTGAGCAATTCGGTTGAGTTATAAGCCTTATAAATAAGGTCCTAAGCGTCTAAACGACACCCAGAATGCGGGTCACTGATCTAAGGCATAACAGTAAGAGTGAGAACAAAGCTTGGAGCATCGTGCTCAGTGAAAGAGGCAGTTTTCTCCCATTCTCTTTCGTTCCCCTGGTACCAACTCTTTTTTGTTTTATCTGCCCCTCGATAGTCGTAAACTACATCGATGAGTGGGAACTCAGCCAAGCACTATCCCTTATATCAATAACAATAAAGTTGAAATGATAAGGGGCCGGGAAAGGGTCCGCTTGAACTCGAGATAACTACAACTCTAAAGTATACTGTACGAGATAGTACCTACCATATCCGCGTTGCCAGAACATAGTTCAAATTACGAATCGAGGTCATATTGAGGAGTTATTAGTCAAAAATATTAGAAAAAGCAGAATTTTACCAATTTTGGTTTATTATGTTCAATAATGAACCTTTGTAATTGACCCCCCCCCCCCCTTCCACACTCCGTCCCTCAAAATTTGTTGGTTTATGTTTCAAAGTAAGCATCTCAAAAATAAACTATTACACAAAGGTTTATTATTTCTGTACTGTAACTGGTCGATAGTTAATTATTAAACGGAGCCTGGGGGTACATCAATACCTACCCATGTGAAAATACATCAACGAACTCACGTACCGAAAAAAATTAATTGAATAAAATTATACACCTATCTATGATTTTTAGTCTGTTCACTGGTAACTAGAGTTATAATAAACTCGATTTCTTTATTATGAAATTTCATCGTAGTCACATCATCTGTTTCGATCGTCGTAATTTATGAGTGGATTTTTACTATATTCATGCTTAATAATGGATATTATTAATCTTAGTGAAATGTAATAAAGCACTATTCGCACCAAAGGAATTTTCTTCAACATTTAAGAATACGATATCCTACTTGGTTCTTTGTCCCGTCGTATACTACGGTGGATCTTAATCAAGTACAAGAGTTGTATCTGCAGTATTGTCTGTCACCAAAACGTGTTAATGTTGTCCCTCTGAAAATAATGTTCCATCTTCACGGCCGAACTGTTCGCTATACATGTTTCCTCTGCTGTATCTTATGACGATCACAAGAAAAATGTATTATAATATGCTCGGATTTACTAAGCGCTCTCCAGGCCCTAAAAACGGAATTCATGCACACCTGTTGATATTCGCCATGCTAGAAACATATAGAAAGGGATATCTCAGTGATCTTTTGCTGTGTGTCCCAATATCGTGTCATAATCGAGTACAGGCTAGCTGATCGCGCGCCCAAGCAAGTATTCAGTAATCTTGTACCCTTTCGAATTTACCCAGCTCCACGTAAAAGGAGAGTCTGCTGGCCAGTAACAGACGTTGGTTGTGGTGCAAGATGCTCCATGGAATAAGCATTGAGTTGCTGAACAAGAGGAATCCCTCTAGAAGAGGGAATTGTCTCCAGACGACACAACGAAGTTCACGATGTTATTAGAGAGAAAGGATGGGCTAGGCATAGCGAAACTGCTCTAATGTGCAGTCATCAGAGAGACCTCAGACTTCTGTCTTGGTTTAAGAGATGATGATCTTCCTTGTAGCGGTGGGGGAACTGCCGAGAGATATTTTTCTTGATGTCTGTGTCATGGAAAATGATGCGCTTTCTTACGTCCTACGTACCGCGGTAGATGTACTCTCTCCTGCCGAAGTGGAGAAGAAGGCAAAATACGCCGAGGGCTGTGAGAAGCTCCATGCTTCTTTCACTCCATTAATTATTAACGATCAAATTGGCAATTAAGAATGAATGCAGGCAAGGACAAGTATTAATAACATCAGAAGCTGTGATGAGCCAAGAAAGATGCCAAAGCTTGGGCTTTATAAAGCATCTTGCGCAAATGTAACATTCGTCCATTTTCGCCTAGAAGAAGTCGTCCTTACTCGGTTTATGATTTGGACATAGCCGATTGACTCATGGCTACCGGTAGTCGTCCCAACCACGAATGCAGTCACCGACCTGCCACACTAGCAACTGCCAACTGGCCTTTCACTTGTTGAGTTCGCAGCATTCTCTTTTACCTCCATGGACATCTTAAGAAATCTGGATCCACACATTGGTTGGACAACCAGTTGATCCACCTTACAAAAACTTTCCACATTCGAAAATCTCTTTCAATATGTGCAATGTATTTATATGATTTCTGCTTATCGAAGATGATGGTTGCATGTGAAAATTAAAATAAAATAAAAACTATAAACAATCATGGGGAAGTTCTTATCTCCTGCCAAAAATTCTCCAGTTTGGGAGAAAGAACGTATGAACATCGATCCGAGTGGTGTCATTCGAGTCTATCCAAAACTTATTAATCTGATTTCAAAAGTATTCAAGATTCTGTATTTATTTATATACATTGGAGAGCGGAGGGGGTTTTAACATTTTATTCTAAGTTGATAACAAAGGTCCATCATTCCAAATAATAAACCAATAATACCTACTCATCAAGTAGTCAACAAAACTTGTTTTTAGCAAAATTTGAAACGAAATGAAGTTCCAATGGACCCAAATTTAAAACAAAAAACTCCAAATTTTATCTATGGAAATCCGTTTATAGGCATTTTGGAATGATTGATTTTTGGATTTAATTTGTATATATATCTGTCATTCCAGGAGTTAGCCGTCCTTAAGAATTTTTTTTTTTTTTTTTTTTTTTTTTTTTTTTTTTTTTTTTTTTCGAACTTATGTACATTTTTCAGTAGAATTTTACTGAGGAAAAGCTTATGAACTATAAGTAAAATACGAAAAAGTACACAATAAAAAATTATTGCACAAAATTGTGTTGAAAATTAGTATGCATATCAATAAAAACTAATAAAAAATGGTTGAAATCCGAAAATTCGTTGGAATTGTAGAGTATTATTTCAAAAAAGTGGTTTGCCATAAAATCTTTACTCAACAGTCTTCGTGCACACTAAACGCTTAAATTTCAAAGTAATTTAACATAAATTAAATACAATAATTTGCTAACATTTGCTCATGAAATCATGCTACATGTCTCGTTTATTTTTTTTCCCCTTCTATTTTTGATGGGCTCCCTCTGATTGGTGGTTTGGTAATATGCTTTGATCTTCACCTAAAGGAGCGACCCATTTTATTATAGAATAGCAGGCGATTAATGTAGGCTGAAGATTATTACACCCTTGTAAGGCTCGAGGAAAATTAATCCACTCGATGCCCAACCAAACGCACAGCCCTGTGCGCGGGGGGTTACGGGTGTAATCGGGTTTCAAAACCAAATGAGCCACTAACTCAGTGTCTTAACGATAATAAACGAAGAGGCCTCCACTCTATTGACTCCAGGACTCGATTAATACTCTCAAAGAGAGTGAACCATCGAGAAAATTGAGGCTGGAAAAGGCTCGAAATAAAAAGGCGCGTAAAAAAGTGGGAGGAAGAATTTTCTGGATGGAAGGATTGACCTAGTTTTCCAGGATAGCGCGGAAAGCCGTTTTTTCCCCGTTTTTCCGTTTGCAGTTGGTCAAGTCGTTTAACCGCAATCCCCGATCTCATACATGGCTAATGTAGGCTAATCCTCTTTTATATGCGCCGGCTCTAACCTACATCATCTCATGTACAATATATATCGTGCGTTTCATCCATGTTGTTATTTTAATTATAAATTAATGTGATCGCCCATAAAAGTAATTGAATTTCTTTTGGCGTGCCGAGAATGCCATAATACGAACTCGTCCTGTCTAATTATAAAGATAATGATCCCGTAGCACGAAATGGGATTTAATTCAATACGGCATTTTAGTTGTATCTCCGACGAGACTGACAGTTTCTGCCTTAATATCTGCTTTTAAAATTAAATTTGAGGATCAGAGTTTGATCGGAGATGATAGAATCAGGTAAAGGGTTGATAGTATTGCAAACTGAAGGGGTATCTTTACTGAAGGGGTAGAATGTGTGTAAGCGATCCATCTCTACTGGTGGCACACGGGAAGTGTGATTGGTAAGTAATGCATGTGTACCAACATTCAGCTGGTAGGTACGTACGTACGTAACCGCTGATGGGGCACCAGCCTCTATTCGCCAGTCGTAGCCTACTATTTCGTCAGTCGTTATGCAAGCGCGGATTGCGACTGACGCGGCTCCCATCACTCCCTCATGTTTGTGGTGGTTATATTTATGTTAACTACTTTAATAAAGCATTGATTCATAGCTTACTAGAGGAAACCCGTGCTGCTCTGCAGCGTTACATGCCAAATTACTGCATAAATGTAGCAAAATCAGACCCTGATCAGGAAATACCCCATAATTTTCTCATCGTCAGACCCTGATCAGGAAAGACCCTACAATCTTCTCTTATTGCCCCAAAGTATCACCCTATCAAATTTCAACTTCCTAAGCTGAACAGGAGAGAACTTAGCTCACTAAGCTGATCAGAAAAGAGCCCATTAATTCAATCGTCCTTTAATGACCCAGAGGGTTTCCCTGCCAAATTTCAACTTCCTAGGGTTAACAGGTGAGAATTTAGGTCACTCAGCTGATCATGAAAGAGCCCATCATTTCATTCGTCTCTTAATGACCCAGAGAGTCTTCCTATCAAATTTCAACTTCCTAGAATGAACAGGAGATAATTTTGCTCATTCAGCTGATTAGAAAAGAGCTCATCATTTCAATTATCTCTCAATGACCCAGAAAATCTCCCTATCAAATTTCAACTTACCAGGGTTAACAGGATAATTAGCTCACTCAGCTGATCATGAAAGGGCCCATCATTTCATTCGTCTCTTAATGACTCAGAGATTTCATTCTTAGAGACCCTGTCAAATTTCAACTTCCTAGGTTTAACAGGATAGAATTTAGCTCATTCTGCTGATCATGAAAGAGCCCATCATTTCAATCGTCTCACATCCACATGCTTAGGGTTCTTTTAGGTTAGGAATTGTTGAGCCACAATCAGAGAGTGGGACCCGTAAAAAGCACATAAAAATCGAGTCAGTACCTAAGATCAAAATATAAAGGGAAGTAAAATGTGTTCGGAGAATAAGCGGATTTAACCATTTAGCAACGTTTCTTTATTTGGAAAGTTCAAATTATAACAAGACTTTACAAAAAAGGCCTTTGTGTCCCTAAATTGGTTTCTATCATTTCCAACGTTTCTCCCCAGAAACTGGGGCTTCTTCAGGATGACAAAATTCTAAATATAAAATTCGAAATTTGTAAAATAAATTTTGTTGACAACAACAACATTAGCTTTTTATTTAAATAAAAACAGGTTACTATCTTTTTAACACATCATGTAAAACATTTTGGATTTGATGGTGTTCATGAAATTGAAAACAATCACCAATGTTCTTCCGGGGAACAGGCGATTCCTTCCCATCAAAGTGAAAGTTGGACCTTGTGACCCGAGGGAGATGGCGATTCCTACCGGTGTGAGGCCGGCTAGTGAGCCGAGGTTTGGCGATTCCTTTCCCTCCAATCTCAAAGTGATAAGGCCCGTCAGGAGGAGTCGCAAATCAACAAGTTGCAAATTTAGTTATAATAGATGATCGACGATGGATCCTTGCGCTGCCGACACAAGACTCGTAGATGGGTTTAGATGGCTTTTCAAATCGAAATCTACATTAAGACCTATGACAGCGACCAACATACTCCCAAGAGTCAGAAAAAAAAGAAAACTGGATCCGGCAACTCATCGCTCGGCAAATTCCCGACGATGACCCTTAACAATTTGCTGAAAGGGTCAGTGTTAAATTTGGGGGATTTTTGATAGAGAATTTTTTTAAATGTATTTTATTTATAGAGGGATTTTTTCATTTCGTGATTATTGTGATTTTAATACTTCGTGATTGTAATATTTGATTCGGGTTTTAAGTACTTAATTGTGCAATTAAGGGCTTAGTTCTATAAAGAGTTAACTTTTGCTTCAAAACTAACCAACACCTGGGCGGGAAGCAATAGAGTAACGGGAAGGAATCGCCGATTGCATGGAGGAAGGAATTAAGTAACCGGAAGGAATCGCCAAAACTTTAAGGGGAAGGAATCGCCGTGCTTTTTGGTCCCCGGTTCTTCCAACATACGAACGGCCGTACCATCCTCCAATTCCAGTGGCCGCACTTTCCACTGGGCACCTCGTATCCGAAGATTAATAATAATAAAATAAATAATTATCGTTTTCTTTTTTGTGATAAAAAATTAAATTCAGAAATTCAGTTCAAGAAAATCAAATTTAAAATTGTGTAAGTTTATTTATTTTACTAATTTTTTTTTTAATTAAATGTATTTACATATTCTTCATTACAATAAATTTTTTTTTTCCTTTTATTTTTGGCGTGGGTGTTCTCCCATGTCGCCAAGCGCACATTTTATCAATTAAATAACTAAATGAGAGTATATGTTACAATGGTACTATCAATACACTTTAACGTAATACACTAAAATAGTGTAACAAACAAAAAACACTAAAAAAACAAATAGTCCTCATATGATATTCAAAGGAAAAATCAAATTTCTTTTTCCAAAATTCCAAAAAAGTAGTCAGCATCATGTAGGTTGTTTTCTCCTGTTTCTTCAACAAAGAAGTTGCAGATGTTTCCGGGTCTTGCAGCAGAGGGAAAACATTTCTGACGTGATCGTATTTTCTGCATTCCATCAAGATATGCTCCACATCTTCCAAGATTCTGCATTCCTCACAGAGTTGTGAAATCGCATATTGATATAGGAACAAAGTCCTATTGAACAGACCATGTCCCGTTCTCAACCTGATAAGAGTTGAGAGTTTTCGTCGTCCAAGTTCCCATTTTCTGTGCCATGGCTTGAGGTTTACCGTTGGAGTAAAAATTGCATAAAAATAGGATAAATAGGATAAATTCACACAACTTTATTTAATGGAAATTATAGCCCCATATAAGCATAAAGCTCGCGGCGGGGGTCTAGAGTCCAGAAGTCTCTTTCTTAGTATCTATAAATTAACAAAACTTGATATAAAATACTATTTGTTATTATATTTACATATTATCATTTATCTTCTTATTTTTATTTATTGAATATTACATTCTTATTGCTAATTATTATTATTATTCTACTTATGAATAAATTTCGTGTAGGAACTCCAAGATTTTTTTCCTTATCTTTTTAGGTAGCTCACTGAAATTTTTTGCACCCTTATATAATTAGTTCATTTGAGCCAGAGTGGTCCATTGAAAAGGAAGTGCAAGCATAGCAACATCTTTGCTCCTAGTTGGTAGTTCTTGTTTAGGGAGCCTAAATTGCTTTTTTTAAAATAATTTCAGTTATTTGGCTAACTTTAATAAGTTTTCTAAACGGGAGTATTTTTAGTTTTTTAAAAATGGGTTCAGAAGGTGCTGAGTAGCCCTCCCTATTAATAGTCCTTTTGAATTTATGTTTAGAATTTTATCTCTCTGAAGAAGCCCCAGTTCCCGGGGGGAAACTTTGGGGATAATAAAAACCAATTTAAGGACAGAGAAGTCTTTTTTTGTAGTCTTGTTAACCATTTAGCTTCACAACACGTTCCATCCTAAAAACCGAGGAACGTGTCTATTCTTATATCCTACTTATTCTTTTAATCGCATTTCTGCTAAACGACGTCCACAGCGTTATTATGCTTGTGATTTAAGATGAATTCTCCCATATAATTAGGGACCGAGATAAACTTTTGGATCTGCTCCCTCACAGACGATGAACCCTGATGGACCGACGCCCAGATAGCTAAATCCTAAGGGCCTTGTCGGTGCCGTCGAGATAAGAATCCTGTCGAGCATCATTCCAGTTTTACCGAGCCCCATTATCGTAACTTTTTGTTACTCGCCAATGAAGGTGTAACCCAACTATCGTAATTTTCTCGATAGCCGGAGCGCCGGTGAGGAGAGAGCTTTAAAATAACTGAGGTTTACGATTGGAGTTAGCCCCGACCCCAGGAAAACGACATCTGAAACCGTTTTTGATCGAACAGAATGATAAAAATTATAACATTGTTTTCCAGTGATATTCCCGGTTAGTACCTACCGAGATGTAACCCGAAGATCAAACATTTTGAATTGTTCGTCCGATCGATGGAGGAAAATCTGGAAGTAGGGACCTTTTCAAGCTCAATTTGAAACAAATGTAAAAACTTAACTTGAGGACTAAAATTAACTGAGGAGCTCTCTACCAAAACCGTACCTGTCCACTTTTTTCAATATTGATTTCTTTACGGATTCTGGTTCATTCCTCAGAATTACATTTCGGGAATAGATAGTACCTACCTACTTCTGTTCGTTAATATTTCAAATCTTGGTGCTCGAAACAGACCTCTGTGGTTGTAGATCCTTCCAAATTTGTTGAATAAGTACTTAGATCTACCGTCAGGTCGCAGCACCTCCTGGTGCGTATAGTTCAGTACAAACTGCTTGAGACGAAGGATCTGATTGGTCTATTATGACGTGTTCGGAATTCATCAACAAATGAAATGTAAGATAAGTTCCCGACATCCTGTTCTGGAGCTGGTACGGCTTGTTATTCAGTCTTTGTTCTGCGTTCTAATATACAGTTTATTTTCACATCGTACCTACGTTTTATTATATTTTATCACCTCTGATTTCCAACTAAAACGATATATACATATCATACCAAGCTACTTTTTTTTACCGAATCTTATTATTTGCCACCTGAAAACCCAGTCGAAATTGGGTCATTCGAAAAAACGGACTAACTAGCGAAAAACGTTACGCGGATGTGTCACGAAATTTTTGACATTTCATGTCTTTGCTATGGCACACAACCAAATTTTCGTTATGTCACGTTACGTTACGTAACGAAATATGCTCAATTTCTGATGATTTCCGCTTACAACCGAGACGTTGCTAGGGAAATGGTACTTCGTCGTTTTTCATCCCACAAAATTCGTTCACCATTCGTTCGAAAGCTCTCGATTTATCCAATCATATTATGTTAACTACTGCGAAGTGCGTGGCCAACAATCACAGTTATGAGCATGGTTATTTGAATTATTGTTTACACACAGGTGATCATTCTCAATAATTGATATTGTGAACATGATTGCAACCGCTTGTTAATTTCTGATTGCATACGAGTCTGCTACACATACCTACGCGTCTGCAACTGAAGACATGAAATGTTCCAATGTGTTGCAGACTCGTATGCAAGCGTTTCGTCTTTACATTCTTTCTTAGTTTTGATGATTTCCGCTTACAACCGAGTCGTTGCTAGGGAAATGGTACTTCGTCTTCTGTGGCGTTCTTACACAGCCCATTTTTCATGAATGTGGCTTCTTGTAACTGTCTCATTAAAACCAAGATAGTTGTTATTTTTCTTTTGATTTTCACTTACAACCAAGCCGTTGCTGGGGAAATGAAACTTCTTTATTTTTCACCGGACAAAAATCGCTCTCCACTCGTTGGAAAGCTCTCGATTTATCACGCATTTCTTTCGTACTTGTTCTTCTATTCATGTCGTAGTTTTATATTTATTCATGTTATAAATGGATATAGTAAACAATGCCGCTTGTTTTGTTGTCACTTGGTTGAGAAGTTAATCTTGGTTAGTAATTTATTGAAGACCCGCACCATAACAGAAAATTACCTACCTACGTACTCTGTTCTAATTTCGATTAGTAAAACATTTATGTCGTAGTTTTAAATTTATTTACATTTAAGAATTAGCGGGAAGAAAGCATGTTCCATGTTTTAGCATTTTAGCCGAAGGCTCAAAGCGGAAAGCAACTGGGAGTCCAGGTGGCGAAGCCCTCTGGCGGGGTCAAAGGACGGAGCCTCTTGCGAAGGGCCCTTTTTTCCGTGGAAATAGACAACGTTTTTTCACTAACTTCCGGTTTGAAATGGGTTTCCACAACTCCCTCGCGAGTGATTTAGTTCGTAAAAGTTATAATTTTTTTGCTTGTCAGTGATAAATTTAATCCCATAGAATCGATTAAAACCACCCGCAACGCTGTACGTTGAATAGTTGGCTTTCCCTAAGGGCTTGAACATCGAAACCTTATAGGTTTCTACTACACTAGTTTTGCATTGTATCGAAAACTGTTGTTACCTACATACGTGAGATAGGCCCTATTACCCGAGCGGCGAGCGAGTTTCGTCGCTGAACTGTGTAAGAGGATTCAACCTAGAGTGGAACGTACCCACCTATTTCCCTCGAACTGAAAGTTTACTCAGCCTACACTTTACAAGTTACTCCAAATAACCGTTGCCATTACTTTAAATTAGTTTGCGCGCTCGGAGACCCCCGACATTAAGCGAGATTACTTGATTATTCGTTGACGGTGACAACTAACTAGCACCGATTATCTTTTGCTGTGAAATTGCTTTGCTTAATTTCAAAGTGCAGGTGTTCCCGAAACATATCAACCATGATAGAAAAATACATTCAATATCACCTGTTTCCCCAATGGTAGATACCTAACCATCTACAACATTAATAAATACTGAGATTGGTACCTAGGATAAGCTGGGTTAAAAATTTATACCACGTTCCAAATTAAACTCACGTTTAGTTTGAAACGGCCCAGAAAACGCCCTGATTCATATCTACATAACATATTCTGTTCACAGAAATTTATTTCTATTTGCAGAAATAAGGCTGTGAACCGCGAACGGCACTCAAAATTCGACCGGTTTTCATTTAAATACGAGAAAACGGTACCTAATGAATAGAGTAGTGTTCTCAACTAAGAAAATAATAGCTTCTTTTGGCTGGTCGTGGGAAGCTTTTTCATTTCAAATAAGAAGTGTTACAATACGGTATCTCAAGCATCTCTATCTATATTATAAGAATGAAGATCTGTGAGTCTGTCTGTGTCGCTTTCACGGCTGAACGTGTTTTTTTTTTTTTTCGAAATCAGAATGAACTACATTTTTCTTTCTCTTGGCAATTTTCACCCTTGCTCATGCATGATTGGAACTGGAGTCCATCCGTAAATTATTTCTTCCTTCGTCGAGCTTTCAAATGTTTTACTTACTTCAACAAGGGTCAGAAGGAGGGCTGCACTCAACAGTCAGGAAAACACGGAAACACTCGAAAGTTGATTGATCTGGTAATAACCAAGCTGAAGAGAATATATCCATGGTCAAATATACCTACCTACTTACAATCTTTAAAAAGAGTTCCAGTCATGCAGCGTGATCGTATGACCAAATTTTCGTAAACCATCGTACTATATTATGTTGAATTGTTTTGAAAAATTATAAGGAGTTGTTAGCTACCTATTTTATAGCCAAAAATTGGATCTAAATAATAATCGACAATTCAAAAAAAATAGGATTTGTAGCTTTTTTTTTTTTTTAAGTTTTTATCCATTTTTTTGGCAAATTGAATGAAATCTAAATACATTTTTCTAAATAAATTTCTGCATTATTGTTCCATTTTATTTTTAATAAACTTCTTTTGGCTAAAAGTCAGCTAAAATTTATATAAATTTAACGTGGCTTGGACCTCTTTTGGCAATTTTCAATGGTTTTTTTTAAGCACATTTTTGGAAATTTGACCAATTTAATGTGCTAATGACGACTCATACTTTGTTCTTCAACTAATTCTATACGTCCATGTTTTTTTTAATTTAACAAAACATTTATTTCGACATTTTAGTGTGGGATAGTGGTCTGATGGAGCATTGGTGATTGTGGTTCAGAAGTTGTTGGGGAAAGGAGGCGTTTAATGTACTGTTTGTGATGTGTGTGTAAATATGTCGGTAAATATCTCAGTGAAAATGGGTTGCTGCGCCGTCATAAAACCCAATAAGTTCTTCTGCACTTCTCCAGCGTTTGCGCGCTCCATGTATGCACATGCTGGATGCGCGTAGGATGGCAAAGGCTATTCTCGCGCGAATCCATCCTCGCACCACACCTTGGGGCCGACCCCACCTGTCGCTCAATTGCTCAGCCAGCACCTTCACAAAACTGCACATTTGTGGTGCAAAGTGAGCATCAACCGAGCAGACCAGCGGAGTAAAAGATGCGCGTCGTTCTTCACATGCAGCTGCATACTTCCTCTTTTTTTCTTCTTCAGCTGCAATGAAAACTGCTGCGACAGGGCGGGAAACATAAGAGGGAGCGTCAGTGTCAGTGACACGTACATCAAATAACGCCTCCCTCTGTGGTTCCCACACCCCTCTGCAAGCCAAATCCCCCTTGAGCCCTGAAGATTGTTCATTTGCCTCTGAGATGATTGGTTCTTTCACGCAGTTGCCCCATGCGATCGTCATCATCTCACTTAAGAGGTCTCTTACTTCATTGTGACGGCGTGTGATCAAACCTCCAGTTTTACAACTTAGAGCGTGCTCCAAGTTGAACCTATTTGATCCACAACCATCACATGAAGTCGGCATGTCTACTGGTATCCGCTTATACCTCACTGCCAGTGCATCTCGGAACTCTGATGGGGCAAGATCAAAATTGTGTTTTCTAAGAGGTAGCACAGAGAGCCATCCCGATGTTTTGGATCCAGAAAGATGAACGACTGATCTCTCAATCGCTCTTTTCTGTTCTGCCGGAAACATTTTAAGAACTTCATCCAACAATTTATCTTCACTCTCTGCCCTGTGTTTTCGTGCTTTTTGTTTGGCTGCATATACTCTTGTTTGGTGCACTGGAATATCTACTCGTCGGTTCTGTTGAATTGCTGAAATCAGTTCTGATGAGCCTTCTCTTGCCATCATATAGGCACTGTTTGCACAGCTTCTTGGATCCGTTACAGCTAGTCCTCCTTTGTTTGCTGGGAGAGAAAATAGTTGGCATTCTGCTTCTGTCACGCTGCTCCCTAATATTGCCGGTATGAACTTATTTTTTATTGAGCATGCTAGCCGTTCATAATCATCTTCTTCAGTCCTAAGTACTCTCTGCAAATACTGCCATCTGAATTAATTGACTCAACTAATTCTATACGTCCATGTTACAACATGTGAGGAAGCTATACTGCCTACCCCACTTGGCAGACGTATTTTGTTATAGAGAGTATTTCCATATGATAACTCCCTTGAAATACGGCGTAAAAAAATCTTTCCAACGCAGAAAACTCGTCTCGGCAAAAGACAGGTCGAGTTCGTTAACCAGCCCTATCTTTCCAGAATTTCCGGTTCAAATTTACAATTTAGTGGCCCCAAAAATGCTAAAAAATCGGTTTTATTTCAGCACGGCATACCGGGTGTCACAGTCAAAGTATTTTCAGCACTGAGTCAATTGTTACCACAACTAGGTCTCTAAAATGCATAACTAAGTGAGAAAAATTGATTTTTAGGTAAAAATTGCCTGTAATTTTCGAGATTGGCTGCTTGTTTTTCTTTTGTTTTATTGTGACCGAAATTTTTCCGGTCAGAATATAGGCTATTTTAAAATTTTCTAATCCCACCCGAACCATGGGCTGTAGGGCGGGAGTGGGGTGGAAGCCCCTTTTAATGCGCGTTTTTTTCCCGAGCGCCCGATCTTCTGCTGCCACATTAAAATTTGATCGAGAGCACTTCGTATTTCAGCGACTAAGTTAAAACACGATGGTGCCGTCAAAATCGCTGAAAGATGCTGTCTTCCCGGAGAAATAAGCGAAAGAATGCGGAAAATGACAAAAAAATGCGTTTTCCGCTATGGGGTTTTTCGCCTTAGACCGAGAAAATTTCTGCAGTTTTTGCTCGGGTTGGTCTTGAAAATGTTCGTTGAAGTTCCAATTTGATTCCATGCGAGTTTCGATACATGAAATCCTTTTTTGCGATTGTAGTGAACGAAAATGTAGACGAAAACGTTCGTTTTTGGAGCCGTTCTTCCTTGTTCCGTCGAAACGTAGTTACTCAGAACTTTGTATCAATTAAAGTTCATGAAGTGATTTATTTAGTTCTGTAAAGATAATCTAATAATTAATAGCATAGTTTTGTTAGTAGTTTCCCTGTTCAAAAGAGAAGATGGATTTAAGTTTATTTGTTTAAAAACTTTTAGAACCCAGAAAATGTCCACAAATAAATTCAAATCTTAACGAGAAGGAAGAGGAAGACTTGTAAATCAATGTATTTAACCTGTAATCAAATTATTTTCCGTATATTCAAAGATCCATCATCATCATCAAGTGAAACCTCATTACAGTTCCAGAACCCTCTTAGGGCGAAACTAATTCCCACCTCCATCTTTCTCAGTTCATCCAAACCTACGCAACGGAGCCCTTTGCCCTCATTCCCACTGATATGTATCCAATTAAAACGGCTAGATTTTAATTAGTCTGGTCGCGGACGAGCTTCCCTAGCTCACCTGAGAATGAGAATGGCTCCACCCTCTGTTCCATTAACACAATCCACGCCCCCTTAACTCTCTTCATCGTTATCTAGGGTTTTTGAAACAACTAACAACGACACAATTGAACGAACGTTGTTCAAAGGTTAGTGTAATGCAAAAACAAGTAAAAACATGAATACAAACAAAATATCCCGCGCATTACTACAAAGATATTAATTGTGCAACTATATGTTTTTCTGTACACACCAATACCAAATTAAATTATTTGGGGTGATAAATTACGCATAAAGTTTTTCTGTACGCATCAATATCAAATTGAATGGTTAGAGAAAGAAAGAGAGAAAATCAAAACTAAACGCTGCAAATTATTACTCAAGAGCTTTATTATTTCTGTACTGTATAGCTTTTCTACCCAGAACGCCTGTCGGTACTTTTCCGTTATCCCCCCCCCCCCCCCCCCCCCCGTCAATTTGTCTTCAACGCGCCCGCATGATGTTTCTAGGCATTACTCCTTACTTAGATAATGTTATGTTATGTCTTCTTGAGATGCGAGCTTGCGAGCATCCAGGCCCCCAAAGTATACACATTATTCTGACCTACATGTCCTACTAATCTGTGTTTTTACTAAGGGGTTAACTACTTGATGTTATGTAACTTTGAGATGCGAGCTTGCGAGCACCCAGACCACCAACCTATACACAGCATTCTGATCTATTTGTGCCAATTCATGTGCATTCTACTTGTGCGAATTCATGTGGAGGCAATCAAACCACAACCACGCCAATTTGTTTCAACAAATCCTCACCAACATCGGCAACTTCTGAAAACACGGTAATTCTTTTTTTCCTTCCTTTTTTTTAAATAATATAATTTCTTCCCACAGCTTGAAATTGTCACCAATTCTACTTAAATATGTAATCTAAATAAGAAGGAGTGCCTAGAAACATCGGGCGGGCGTGTTGAAGACAAATTGGCTGGGGGGGGGGGGGGGGATAACGGAAAAGAACCAACCTGTCTATATTATTAAACGAATCATTAGGTAGGTAGGTACCTAAAGTGTCTGCATAGGTGTAGACGCCTATTGAAGAGAAATTAATAAAATTAAACCTTCGGCTCTTTGACCCCGCTGGGGGAGACCCCCAGACCCCCCGGATGTTATTACTTAGAGCCCGTGGCTAAAAGTCAAGAAACATGGAACATGCCTGGCAGAAGTGACCAAGTAACAATTATGCTGAATTACTTTGGCACATAAACGAAAGAAACTCGTAAACGAGTTCCACTATCCGCTTTACAAGCAGATACCTTGTTACTTGGATATGTCTTTGATTGGGGATTTCATAACGGTTGTCCTCAAGTTGTCCTCGACTGTTGTCAAGAGGATGAAAATGTTTCCTATGGAGTGGAGTAAATGATGCTATTGCTTTACGTTAAGAATATTGTAACCGGCTTATTAAAATTGTTTATAGTGCTATCAACTTAGTTTTGGAATGTAGCCAGGTACGTAAGGAGGGGGAAATTGGTAGCTTGAGATGTGAACATTTATCACATAAATCAAGCGCTTTCCAACGAGTGGCGAACGATTTTTGTGCGATGAAAACTGCGGAAGTTCCATTCCCCTTGCAACGGCTGGGTTGTACGTGAAAAACACTGAAATTGTAACACAAATTTTGCGTCACGGAAATTTTTGGTTGACCCCCAGAGCAAAGACATATCCATGTCAATAACACACCTAAAGTTTCCTTACACGAGCTGATGATGCAGTGCTGTGACTTTCAATGTGTTTTAGCTGGTTAAAGGCAAAATAAAAGTTGGGAAAAAAAGTGCTTTGCGCCTCGCTGGGGGCGGACCCCTGAACCACCCTTTTCTGTCACTTTGAGCCTCGGTTTAAAAGTAAAGGAGCATAAAACATGCTTTTCCCTCTTACGGCTGGTTGCTGATTCTCTGGATGGTGGGTATCGGGACATTCCATCCTAAAGAATTTGGATCCACCGCTACTTTCGTGACACTTTTTTTTTTTTTTTTTTTTTTTTTTTTTTTTTTTTTTTTTTTTTTTTTTTTTTTTTTTTTTTTTTTGGGGTTGTTTTATGGCAGTTAGGTCCCAGTAAAAGCGTGTTCCACGCTAAAATGTCTTCAGCATCCAGGGTGGTAGGTAAAGGTCTGAAATCTATGATATTTACTTGTAATAACCCTTTTCGGGTAACTCAATTCCCGGATTTGAACGCAACAAATAGAAAACGTTTGTGCGGAACCTCTACGCAATGACGGATTAACAGGATTTCGTGGGTGGGGGCGGTAGTCCTCTACCGGGAAGACTCCCCACACCCCACCCCACCGGAAGTTTTCTTGAAAAAGATCTTGACAAACGAGCAGTATTAGAGGATTTAGACCTACACTTTATATTATCAATCATTACAGTAGGTAGCCTTTCCATTATTATGGTTAGCGTGGTAGTGAGGGGATGAGATATTGGTTTAGGCTGCTTTTCTCATCGTTTATTTGACACTTTCGCCCATTAGGGCCTCATCAGGGAGTTTGAGTTTACATATTGTTGTAGCATTCGTTTATTTCGATATGTTTATTTTGGTATCCGTCTCATTTGGAGTGTGTCGCATCGGGTTTATAGTCATTATGATCCTTACTATGTAGTAATTAGTCGTAATTTTGTGTTAAAATGTGAAGAATAAAACCGATTCGCAATAATATGAGAGCAGGCCTCTTGGCTACATCATTTCCAAGAGGCCTGCTCTCATATTATTGCGAATCGGTTTTATTCTTCACATTTTAACACAAAATTACGACTAATTACTACATAGTAAGGATCATAATGACTATAAACCCGATGCGACACACTCCAATTGAGACGGATACCAAAATAAACATATCGAAATAAACGAATGCTACAACAATATGTAAACTTAAACTCCCTGATGAGGCCCTAATGGGCGAAAGCGCTAGGAGTGTCAAATAAACGATGAGAAAAGCAGCCTAAACCAATACTTTATATTATGTAAAAATTAACATGAAAAACACGATTTTTATTTGCACAAATATTAGCTTGGTTACCAAATGTCCAAGTACACACACACAAAAATTAATAAATGATTATAGGTAAGTCATTTTTTTTGGCAAAATTATATTGCAAAATGCAGGGAATAAAACATAAAACGCTGGAGATATGTAAATCAATACTACGTAATAACTTCAGTCCTCGTGATGTAATATTATTTATAGATAACACATTTATATTATAAACACAGGATTAAATAATAATACACTGACACCACCCGCGTAAATCCCCTATTGATACGCACTGACACCACACAAAGTTTGCAGGCCTACTAAAATTCAAACGAACATATTTGTAAATAGGCCGTGACAGATTAGTAAAACCAGTACCTACCATCCCAGTTTCTCCACAGTTCCTTCATCTACGAAAACATACGTGATAAAGAACGGAAGTTAGTGAAAAACGTTGTCTATTTTCACGAAAAATAAAGAGTTACAATGTTTCGACGGTTAGGCGAACATCAATAACAACAATAACAATAAGAGTTATTTTTCGTTGAAATGAACAACGTTGTTCACTAACATCCGTTTTGAAATGGGTTTCCACAACTTCGTCGCGAGTTATTTACCTGGTTCGTACATACTTGATGGCGCAGTTTTCAATCCTGGGAGTTTTGGTTTAAAAAATTGCGAAACCTCGAAAATCGATAGTAATGAATATTGCTGTACTATGACCCTAACTAATAGCGGAAGCTACTAGAAATAAAATAAATTGAGAAGAAAAAAATCATTTTGAGGCCTAATCGTTTAATTATTGATGAAGTTAGCTAAAAGTAATAGTAAGGTGATCTTGGTCTAATGGATAGTACTTTTGCATTAATTTTATCAAAACCCACGTAATATAAATTTTACATTATATTTAGAAACTAGGAAGGTCTAAATGACGGTATGTTACTCGGCTTTCAAGTTTCACCGCCATTTTTAAATAAAAACTCATTGTTTAAAATTATACAAATTGCTACCAAAGGTTAAAAAAGAAAATCGATATTTGCAGAGGTTTGCGGAATAAAAGGGTTGAAAATTCTAATTCTGCATTAAATTCTGTAAAGAATGCTTCTAGTTTCGAGACTTGACATACCGGTACTTTTTTTTTTTTTTTTTTTTTTTTTTTTGAGAACTTTTATTATTACTTTTTTCTACCTGAAACACATTAGTCGAAACACTGTGTGGTGTGCTTTTTTTCTGTGCGTTCCCTGGCAAGAATTTTTTCTTCTGCCTCTCGGGGGGAGGGGGGCTCCCCCCCCCCCCCCCCTTTAATCCGTCCCTGCCTCTACGGACATTATTCCTCATAAATCTAATATTCATTTTTTCTCCTTCTTCTGACCATGTTGGCTTGGACTGGGATGTTTCTCCTGAAAGTTTTAACGAATAATATTCTTAAATTTAAAATAATAATTTCTAATTTCCATTTCTTCATATCACAAATTGGATATTAAAAACCAGTGGTATTTTAAAGTTGTCAGTTTAAAAAAGCATGAGTACCTACCGTTTTAAGTCTCGAAACTAGAAAGTATTCTTTACTGAACTTGATGCTAAATTTGAGTTTTCAACTCGTTCATTCCGCAAATCTATGGAAATGTTGATTTTTCCGATTTTTAGAAGAAATATGCATAATTTGAAGCAGTGAGTTTTTATTTAGAAATGGCCTTGAAACGTAAAAACTGAGTGAATAAAAACCCATTCATTCATTGCCCACTTACCTTGATTTTGCCCTTGTCCTTCATCTTCAACCGCATTTATATACCTTTTTAAATTGAAAATAAATACCCAATTGGACCAAATTAACTGTCATTCGGCCATATCCACCAATATATATCCAATAATCAAATATATCCATTTGATTAATATCCAACTAATCAAAACCTTTAATAAGTCAAATTTTCCTTTCAATAAGTCAAATTTTCCTTTAATTTGTCAAATCACCGCATACTTTAATGCTAACATCTATACGAAATTGAACACGGACTTGCCCCTCATCCACTCATGATCAGGGCATTTCATACTTCACCTTCACTTATGTCATCCAATCATCCAAAGCAAACAGACGAGCCCCCCAAACAAACAACAAACACACATCGCTCCCTCTGCTCTACATACAAGGAAGTGCGTACATGTTACTAATATTTCTAATTACTCGTGTTTGAAAGTGGATTGGCTGGCCGTAGGAATGCTGTAAAGGTTACAAGATGGAAGTTTGGTTTGACTGAGCGTCCTTGTCATGAAGTGCACTGAGGGGGAACAGTTGGTGAATGATGAAATGAATGAATAACTTGATCAACAAAATTAGTGAACTCCAACGAATTAATTAACTCTGAATGAATGAATGTATGTAAGTAAATTAATGATTGACAGACGCATCGATATTTCGTAGTTCCGTTACTATTTCAGTGCTTCAGAGCTGCGGTTAGTCGTATCTGATGAGTTAGTTGTTAATTTATTATATTAACGCCGATTCGTTATCATCCATTGGTTCTATTTCGTTCAAACTCGGGGATCAGACGGGTATACGTTCCAAGAAAATTTCCTATGAATTATATCGCTATTGGTGGAGTAATAAAAATTGAAATTAATCGACAGAGACAGATCTCTGAGATTATTGGACCGATTTTTATGAAATTTTCAAGGATTGTGCGGTTTAGCTCCCAGATGTTCCCCTATAAATTTTATTGCCGTTGGAGTAATAGTAGTCTGTGCGCATGCGCAAACATTAATTTCTTATAACGTCGACTTGTACATTGTTCTTTAACTAATTCTATACGTCTATGTTACAATACGTAAGGATGCTATAACGCCCACCCAACTTGGCAGACTTTTTTTTTTTTAATGGGAACCCCGATTTTTTTATTGCAGATTTGAATTGCAGAAATGACACATCATTCGATTTTTCAAGTGCGCGCAAACAGGCACAACTCAGCTCCAAAAGTGCGCAAATCCAAAGAGTTTTTGAAGATATTCAATGTCCTCATGTAATGCATGATTTCGGGGTATTTTTTTCGTGCTGAACCTCGTAATGATATAAGTACCTTTATTGATATTTGCAACATTAACCTGGGAAAACACCGAATAAACTACATTTTAGTACACTTGGTCCTTTGTGTAAGAAAAGTGCAGTTCTGGTTGGTTTTTCGGTGTTTTCCCATATTGGTGTTGCAAATATCGATAAATAAACATCATTGCGGGGTTCAGCACGAAAAAATACCCCAAAATAAAATATTTATCACAATTTTCACGATTCAAAAATTTCACAATTTTTGTTCTTTTAGAGCGGAATTGCGCCCGTTTGTGCGCACTTAAAAAATCGAGTGATTGGTAATTTCTCCATGAAGTTTCACTTAGAATTGAAATCTGCAATAAAAAATGGGGTCCCCATTTAAAATAACGACATTGATGTCAATTGCGCACGTTAGCGCACGTGCACAATGCGAAGTTTTCTCGTTTTTTAAATCCTGACAAAAAAATATCAATGATGTGGAGCATATCTTTTTCGGACATTTCTATTATTTTGATAATTTAATAAATATATTTTCAACAACATAAAAAAAGAACAACAAACTTAAGACAGAACGAAAAACCCCCCAGAGCAAAGACATATCCATGTCAAACTCGTAAACGAGTTCCGCTATCTGCTGTACAAGCAGATATCATGTTACATGGAATGTCTTTGATTGGGGATTTCACAACGGTTGTCTTCGAGAGTTTTAAACAAATCCTTTAACTTTAAACAAATCCCTGAGCCGCATGGCCGCATCCCGACTAATTCCAACTAAACAACGGTTTACTTATAGAAATGTAGAAAATAAACTGTGGAGAGAAGCCACTAATGAGTTATTAACAGTCGACTGTTGTCAAGAAATGAAAATGTTTCCTATGGAGTGGAGTAAATGATGCTATTGCATTGCGTTAAGAATATTGTAACCGGCTTATTAAAATTGTTTATAGTCCAATCAACTTAGTTTAGGAATGTAGCCAGGTACGTAAGGAGGGTGAAATTGGTAGCTTGAGATGTGAACATTTATCACATAAATCAAGCGCTTTCCAACGAGTGGCGAACGATTTATGTGCGATGAAAACTGCGGAAGTTCCATTCCCCTAGCAACGGCTGGGTTGTACGTGAAAAACACTGAAATTGTGACACAAATTTTGCATCACGGAAATTTTTGGTTGACCCCCCAGAGCAAAGACATATCCATGTCAAAATATTGAGATTGAAAAAAATATATATTTATTTTTTTAGACCCGGTATCAACGATTTTAGTAGGGGTGGGGGAACGTTTACGGGGACTCCATGTATTATCGCCTATCATTAAAGAAGATTAGTATTAGTTTGATGGGAGTTCTTTTTTGCCCAGCAACTAACCAAATTACCTCAATTAACTTCAAAGAAAACATTTAGGTGGTCCATTCATTCAGATGACCAATAGCGTTCATTAGTTCCTTTCGTTGATTCATCACTTCCATTTGAGGTGAGGAATTGGTTGACATTAGATGTACCTGCCTTGCATACTACTGGAAGGCCTAAATCCCTGAAACGAAGGAATCTTATCGCACTCGCTTCGTCTTGGGATTTCGCTAAGCTTCGCCAACCAATGGGGTAAGGAAAGCCAGGGCCATCAATTAGTTCCGTTGATTACCCGTTCATTAGAGCTGTTAATTACCCGTTGCTAAGTCAACATTGTTTTGAGATTGAATAGCTAACGCAGATCCTGATCATGTTGATCTGGGTGGGAATTGGTTTACCCTCCTGTAGGATTGTTTACACTCTAAAAACATTGGGTTCATGCATACGGGAATAAATCATTTGAAACTAAGTTACACTAATGGAGGAAAGTGAAAACGGACTTTCGATTTTTAAAACTGTGTAGTATTGATCTGAAACCAATGTCTAAAGAAAATTTGCTCATTTTGAGGTCTCCTCTCCGCTAGATCATCCCAGTTTGGTAATTGTGGAGTTTGGGGAGTTTGATTTCGGGCAAGAGGATATTTTTCAAATGTGGCGTGTTTTTTACCCATTTGGTGGAATTATATCAGAAATGATGCTTATGATTTCCCGATGGCTTGGGCCCGAAGGTGTTTTATAGAAGTTGTTATCCATTGACAAGCAAAAAATCATTACTGTTACCTTGAAAGTTTTCGAGATATCGATTTTTAAATGTCTCGCCCTTTGATACTACCCTTTAGGGTTGATAAAAATTGAAGCCGAGCTTTTAGGATCATCTAGACCCCAAATGTGATTTTCAACACACGTGATTTTGTGGAAATGATCTGAACGGCAAGCGCACTTTTTTGGATTCTACGCATCTTGTAACGTAAACCAACAATGGGGGGGGGGGGGGGGGGGGGGGAGTAACTTTTTTTTCTTTTTTGGTTTATTATTTCCAATAATAAGCCTATGTGATCGTATAGCAAACAATTTTTATAACCCCCCCTCAAACTTGTGTCATTTTACGTTTCAAAGTGGGTAGAATCCAAATTTGCAATGTCCGTCCGCCGCGCCGTCCGCCGTTCGCCGTCCGGGCCATAAAAGGCCTTAAGCCGCGTTTACACTAGCGAAACTTCCTCGCGAAACAGTTGCGCGAGGACGTTGCGCGAGGCAGACTCGCCCATGTAGACGCCCCTCCACTCGCGAAACGTTTCGGGGTGAGGACGCTCGCTGTGAGCCGGAGGGCAGTCGGTTTTGGTCCGCGCATCAAAGTGTTTCGCGCGAAACAAACTCGCTGGTGTGAACGCGGCTTTACTGTTTCGCGAGTAAAATGAACCAGGAGGATAGCTTGAAGCTCATCGAGAACTGAGGCTTGTCGAAGGCGGCTCACCCTACTCGCGCAACGTCTCGCTCTGAGTTGCGCTCTGTTTTGGGAGGTGCGAAACTTCTCTCGCAGCGAGGAAGTTTCGCGCATTGACTTAATCCTTTTTTTCTCACATAGACTCCACTTGGGGTCTAGTTGGTCCTAACTTCTCGCCAGCTCGATCGCTCCACACTCATGGGTGCTATGAGCAAAAAATAGGAGAAAAACGCTGCAAATTATTTCACAAAGGTTTATTATTTTTTCAATTGACTATGATCATAGTTTTAGTTGGCTTGCGTACGCCATAAGGCCCGTCCAGACTCCTCGGCGTGTCCTATTTCGAGTTGCCACAACCTATACTTCTATAATTATATACGCATGTTTATTTCTCGATTTGAGCTCCTATCTATTCAAATAGTTATTGCCTTAATAATATCATTATCTAAGTACGTACGAAAAGTCGAGAGGATATGTTATTAAATATGCGTAGGAAAAGCATTGGTATTAACACACAAATATGACCTAGAAAAAAACATATATTCATGCCTCGAAGGAACGCCGTACCCACCTCATGGTGCCGCGGTGTATTATATGGGTATAACACGTAAAATTAATAAATATCCATTCTCCTACACCCCTCTGCTACGCCCCTGGTCACCCCAGACACCACAAGGTGCCGCGGCGCCTCCTCTCACTCCACCCCCGCTCACCCCCCCCCCCCCCCCTCACCACCCACCGTGACCCCCTGCCAAGCGTGCCAGGCGTGCGTGCGTGCGTAAGTCTAACACTCAAAGCCTTGAAAAAGACACTTTTTCGCCCGTTTTTGGCCCATAGCATCTATGTGAGTAAATCGATAGGGATGGTTAAACGTTAGGACCAAGTAGACCCCAAATGGAGCCTATGTGCGAAATAACGGTTTTTTAAAGTAAATTCTTAGGCCTTTTATGGCCCGGACGGCGGGCGGCGAACGGCGGACGGCAGACGGACATTTCAAATTTGGATTCTACGCACCTTGAAACGTAAAGTGACAAAGTTTGAGGGGGGTTATACAAATTTTTTGCTACACGATCACATAGGCTTATTATTGGAAATAATAAACCAAAATCATTACTGCTACCTTGACAGATTTCGAGATATCGATTTTTAAATGTTTCGCCCTTTATTACTACCCTTTAGAATTGATAAAATTGAAGCCGAGCTTTTAGGATCATCTAGACCCCAAATGTGATTTTTAAACAAGTGATTTTGGGGAAATGCTCTGAACGGTAAACGGAGTTTTTTTTATTTTTATTTTATTCATTTATTTATTTATTTTATTTATTTATTTATTTTATTTTATTTATTTATTTATTTTATTTTATTTATTCATTTAAAATATTTTTTTGGGATTCTACGCATCTTGAAACGTAAACCAACAATGGTGGGGGGGGGGGGATTTTTTTCTTTTTTGGTTCATTATTTTCAATGATAAGCCTATGTGATCGTATAGCAAAAAAATTTTATAAACCCCCCCTCAAACTTTGTCATTTTACGTTTCAAAGTGTGTAGAATCCAAATTTGAAATGTCCGTCCGCCGTTCGCCGTCCGGGCCATAAAAGGCCTTAGAATTGACTTAAAAAATCCGTTCTTTCGCACATAGACTCCACTTGGGGTCTAGTTGGTCCTAACTTCTCGCCAGCTCGATCGCTCCACACCCATGGGTGCTATGAGCCAAAAATAGGTGAAAAAGTGTCTTTTTTGAGGCTTTAAGTGTTAGACTGACGTACGCGCGCACGCCTGGCTCGCTTAGTGGAATTATGAAAACATTGGCAGAGGGTCACTATGGGGGAGGGGGAGGAGGCGCGGCGCCTTGTAGGGATATTGGATATCGGATATTTATTACTTATACTCGTAATACCCATAAACATATTATACCTTAAACAAGCCATAGTATATTTTGTATATTATACCATACTATAGGATGTTATAAATAATTATCCAGCCCATCTAGAATGCAAGTCATTCATAAATTAAATTGCATTAATTCAGAGGATTGGAGTCCGAACCCTCTGGATGAATAGCTATTTACTTAGAAATGTTTAGGCAACACTTAATATTTAAAAGTAATTTCTCTAACAAAAATTTACTCATTGTATAATTTTACTTGAAAAATTTCTTTCTTTTATATGCTCTTTTCTGCACTCCTAGTTTTGCTGGATTTTTTTTTTTTTTTTTTTTAAATTTTTAATGTAGTTTTGTCTATTCATACTTTGCTGCAGGCGATAGTTTGTATTCATGTTTTTTTTTCTGATATGGAATCAAGAAAAGTTCTACAAAAGTTGATAAATCAAAACATTGATGAATTTCACCTACATCCTTTATTACCAATTTCCCAAAAAAGCAGAATTCAAAGATATTATTACAACCCCCCTCAAACCTTCTCATTTTACGTTTCAAGGTGCGTAGAATCCAAAATCTGCCAAGTCCGTCCGCCTTTCGCTGTCCGGACCATAAAAGGCATTTGAATTTACTTTGAAACCCATTCTTTCGCACATAGACGTCATTTGGGGTATAGTTGGTCCAAACTTGTCGCCAGCCCGGTCGCCCTACACCCACGGGTGCTACGGGTAAAAAAAAAGTGTTTTTCGATATTTTTTCTTTCATAGGCAAGTGGGGTGTCTTTTTCCAAGTAATTTCGGACGCAGAATCGACTGGGTTGGGATAGGTTGTGGCAACTCGAAATAGGACACGCCGAGGAGTCTGGACGGGCCTTATGACGTACGCAAGCCAACTAAAACTACGATCATACTCAATTGAAAAAATAATAAACCTTTGTGAAATAATTTGCAGCGTTTTTTTTCCTTGGTCGACTACAAAGGTTTATTATTGAAAAAATAAACCAATGTTGAAAATAATAAACCAAAACCAGTTAGCAAGAAAATCCTGTTGAATTTTGTTACATGATTCCTGAAGTTCGTTCCCATTACTCGTGTAGACGATCGACGTATACCCTGTACCACAGATGTACCTATATAAATATAAAATTCTTACTACTAATGGATCAGTTACATAATATATGAGAAAGGTACGATCAATAACGGGATTTCCGATTCAATTATTGATCTCTCTGATTATTTCATTGGTTAAATCACGTCGAGTTGGGTACCAACCGTTTGGCAGCTGCCAAGCCTCAATGCTCGAGCGACCGCGAAGCAATAGTGGGAACGGAGCGGCCTGACGTTAAATTTAATGAGACCGCTCAGTTTAGTAACCTGTGGTTCGGGATAACGAGCTCCATTTCATGAGTTGGTGAGCTCATGTTGACCGTTAAACAGGGTCCATTTACTATCTAGTCGTGGTCATCCCATATAATTTAGACATGAGCTTTCTATAATCATTTCTGAGACTGCACCAGTGATCTACGTAGAAAATATAGCTAATAAGGAAATAACAAACATCTTAATCATTCATAGCGTATTTAATGTTTCTCTCCTGCAACTATTACCATAGCTTTCGTCAATATTGATCATTGTGACAATCTACGTGATAGTCGTCATTCAATTTCTTATTTCTCTACTATATTTTTGAATATTATTTGAAGATAAATTTTGTTAAATGAGATACTTAAATTGAGCCCTGGAATTATTTTTAATACCAATTTCTTTAAATGACGCTCCAAAAAAGATATTAAAGGGAGGATTATCTGACTACTCTGTTGTCGAGATATTTATATTGAATTCAATTCAATTATGGTAATAAGATACTGCACTGGGGTGTAGGTATGTGAGGATAGCTAAATTGGTTTAGGTATGGGTATAAATCAATATGGTGTGAATGATAATTAATTTCTATACGCACGAAAGAAAGAGCTCTTACCTTGGGACAGGCCGAATCTCGAATGGCGAGAGGATTAGAACTACAATTGGTTCATTCAGCGTTCTGTGGAAACAGTTAGTTAGAACTTTTACATCGTACAAAGTAAAAATTGAAGATGCTTGTGATGGATATGGGTAGTTTCTCCTTCTCAATTCTTGAAAATGCTACAACTGAGGTTATTCCTGAGGTTACTCATCTCGACTTTACCTAATAAAATCACTGTTTCTCAACTAATGGGTATCTCATTTCCATTTTAATTCTCGTTTTCAGATTAAATTTCCTTCAAGGACAGATGGTGATTTTCCTATTTATCTAACTCCATTCATTCTCATGCATTAAAAAACAAAGTTAGTGTGCTTTTAGAAATCTGGAATTTTAAAAAATTAACCTCTTCCTTAAAAATAATCTTAGAGACCATAAATTTTCACAAAACCTGCTTCATCCAATGCTCTCTACAATGATACAGTGAATTTTGCTGCGCTACTTTACTAATGGGGGGAGGAAATCATGTTTTTAACTTTTAGTTATGTGTTAATCTTAGTCTCACTCTGAATAATTATGTTATATATCATCTATTAAGGAATTCTTTAAGAAAGAATTCTTTGAGATTCTTTAGTAAAAGAGCATTAGATTTTCTTTTTGATCTTTTTCTTTTATTTTTTTTCTCACACACGCAAAGATAGTAGTTTTTTTTATATATTACTTCAGTTGTATTAGTTGAGTGGATGGAACATCCATGTAATACAAGTTCAGCATACAAGTTGATGATGAAATAGTTTGATTTGTTAGTTTGTGTTTTTAGTACAATTGGTATTTTTAAGTATGTAACTTGAAAGCGACTCCACTCGTCAGCACAAGTTTCCAACGTACAGAGGGGTGTCCGCATTTTGTAACTAGGTTTAATATCCCTCCGAATTCTCTTTGTTATTTCTTTGTAGTTATTGTACTTCCAATCTCTAATAAATGCTTTTAAAAAATCGTTTATGAACCCTGTGTGAACCTACGAGTTTGGGGTCGGTTTCTACGTATCTTTTCATGATGAATCAAATGATAACACTTCCAGATCTCTCCAGTTCCGTTGTAACCGAGTTTTCCACTACTCATAAATTTTGAGTTGATTTGTGATGCTAAATTGTATGCGTTTTTTCGAGGTAAAACAATTTCATTCAAGTGTGAAACTCGGTTATAACGCTTAGGAACCCAACCCGACGTGATTTAACCATTAAAATAATCAGTAAGATCAATGATTAAATTGAGATCCAGTTGATGATAGTAGCTTTCTCACTTGTAACCGATCCGATAGCAGTGTGCATAGACAACTTGTATATTCATTACTGCGCATACCTGCAATAATCAACCGCACTTGGGTTTCCCCCAGTAACTGAATAGGTTGTAAACATTGCTATCTGGAGATCTGAAACTTTTACAGTGTTTCTGCTAGACCCAGACAAAAATTGTGAGTCCTTCTGCTTTCTACCCCTTTCAGTTATTATTATTATTATTATTTTTTTAATAAGTCAATAGGGAAACTTGGTTTTGGGATGACGGTCGTACCTAATTTTTAGGCCAAGGCTAGTTTCATCCAAGAACATTTTTGCCCACTCATCTGACTCCACCCTAAATTTCACAAGAAGTTCCCTAGGTGATTACTTCAAGTAAACCACCAACAGTCTAAACAAAATATACGTTTTCAGGAAAACCCATCTTGGTCCTCCAACACGTGCTGGGACTTGAAAAGATCGATTCACCCCCGCTCCTCCCACAATTTGCTGAGACGAAAATTACTGTCATTACAGAAGCACTGGCTCCACCACTCGACGAGCGAGGATGTTTTTGAAAAGACGCGGAGAAATTCCTGATTACTGAAAAGGCGCTGGTGGAAAGTTATCTCTGGTGTTGAAGGACCTCTCGAGGTATCAGCGAAGGCTTAGCCTTGTTAGTGGCCACCCGATTCCAGCCATTTTGTCTCTGCAGGGGAACGGTGGGAGAGGCGGCGGGGGTTTTAGAGGCTTCGTGAGATGATGAGAGGCCGTTCCCTCTTTAGGGAGAGAAAATACCAGATAAAAGCTCTGGTTAGAATGTGGGTGGAGATGAAAAGGACTCAAATCTAATCTGCTTCCACGTTGATTAGTCTTCCTGGTAGGGATACCAAACTGATCGGTGCATCAACACCACGACTGTATCCAATGAATTCCAGCACATAATTCAACTATGCTCGAGCTACAGTATATTAAAGACAATTTGCCCACGGTTTTTTGACATGGATATGTCTTTGCTCTGGGGAGTCGACCAAAAATTTTCGTCACGCAAAAGTTGATGTCACAATTTTTAATGATGTTCACGTAAAACGGATCCGTTGCTAGGGGAATGGAACTTCCGCAGTTTTCATCGCACAGAAATCGTTAGCCACTCGTTGGAAAGCGCTAGATTTATGTGATAAATATTCACATCTCAAGCTACCAATTTCCCCCTCCTTACGTACCTGGCTACATTCCTAAACTAAGTTGATTGGACTATAAACAATTTTAATAAGCCAGTTACAATATTCTTAACGTAAAGCAATAGCATCATTTACTCCACTCCATCGGAAACATTTTCATCCTCTTGACAACAGTCGACTGTTAACAACAACTCATTGTAGTGGCTTCTCTCCTCTCTCCAGAGTTATTTTCAACATTTCTATAAGTTAAGTACCTAAACCGTTGTTTTGTTGGAATTAGTCGGGATGCGGCCCAGGGAAAATAGATGAAATTATTTCATTTTTTGTTTTATTTGATAACGTTTCGTCCTCTTACTGAGGACATCTTCAGATCTTGGTGTGTCCAGGAAAAAATTTATTAACATCCGAATATAACGGATTTGTCAAATAAAACAGTGGCTCACCAAGTCAACTCAATGTCAAGAAAGCAAGATCTGCAGATGTCCTCAGTAAGAGGACGAAACGTTATCAAATAAAACAATAAATGATATAATTTCATTTATTAATGAAATATCAGGCTATCATGAACATAAAAATGATAGCGCCTGTATTGGAGAAATAACTTTAATAGTATGTATAGTATGCTTATTGTGGCTCCAAGAATAATAGAATAAATTCTTTATCCTACATTTCGTCGCCTACAGTCCAAAGTTAAAGGATTTGTTTACAACTCTTGAGGACAACCGTTATGAAATCCCCAATCAAAGACATATCCATGTAACACGGTATCTGCTTGTAAAGCAGATAGTGGAACTCGTTTACGAGTTTGTTGTACCTGTGATTGACACCCTATGACTGACACAGCAGTTCTTCTCCAATACCTAAATGTTTAAGTGAATTTAGGTCACCCTAAAGAGTTGGGAACACGTCTTTCAACCTATTTATCACATAAAGGCTTTCCTAGTCCGATCTTTCACAAAAAAGTCGAGAACATCCTTATTAATGCAGAACTGTATTCCGCGAACAATTTGTTTAGTTTGAAGTTTTGTTGATTATTTTTATCGTTCGCATATTTTGTGCCCACTTGTGTCGCCTAGTTTTTTTAATGTTTAATTTACGAGTAATAATAATAATAAAAGCCTTTATTCTGTGTTTTCCTTAAGGACAATATCGATGAGAGGCCGTTCCCTCTTTAGGGAGAGAAAATACCAGATAAAAGCTCTGGTTAGAATGTGGGTGGAGATGAACAGGACTCAAATCTAATCTGCTTCCACGTTGATTAGTCTTCCTGGTAGGGATACCAAACTGATTGGTACATCAACACCACAACTGTATCCAATGAATTCCAGCACATAATTTAACTACGCTTGAGTTATTGTATATTAAGGACAATGTGACTGGCCCACGGTTTTGTTAGGTCATCCTAAACAGCCTTTCAACCTATCAATCACATAAAGGCTTTCCTAATCCAATCATTCACAAGAGAAGTCAAGAACATCCTTATTAATGCAAAACTGTATTCCACGAACAATTTGTTTGGTTTGAAGTTTCATTGATTTTTTTTATCGTTCGCATTTTTTGTGTCCACTTGTGTCGTCTAGTTTTTTAATGTTTAATTTACGAGTAATAATAATAATAAAAGCCGCATGAGCAATGGCAGGGTGAGGTCACTGGTCTGCGTAGTGTCCTTCAGGACTTGAGCCCGGTGTGCCCTTTCGTAACCCTACTTCCAAGGAGGGATCGAATAGAGGTCAACCGGGTTGCCACTGGCCATACCCGTCTTACTCACAGACACCTGCTTAGTGCAGAAGCTCGAGATGTTGTGTGTAGGGGGTGATCTGTCCATCCGCCACTTTCTGGAGGACTGCCCAGCCCTTGTGGACCTCCGAGTCCAGCATCAGCCCCCTCAATGGGTTGACGTTTTATCTGGACCAGACAAGGTCCGATCCCTGTTGTTGTACCTGAGAGCCGCTGAGCTCTACGACGAACTGTGATATGTGATCTGTGATATATTTAAATACCTGAGGAGGTGATGATTTGAAGGACGAATTTCAATTTTTTTGGGTCAATTTATGGGTTTTTGCATGCTCTGAACACGATGAACTTATTTATTTTACGCTCCGTTAACTAGTTATCCGGTAAACTGGCAGAGGGCGCTGCTTGAAGATAAGTAAAAATCGAAAATTTCACCGAAAATGCTGTCGCCTGGTTAAGAATTGTACTAGAAACATGCTATTATGGTCGGATAATATGCTTTGGCATGTTCTGAACATGATTCCGTTTTTTTACTATAATTTTCCGCCGATGATTGCTTCGTTTATCGACCATAAACCTCAAATTAATTGTTGGGTAATAGACAAATTCACCCTAATTTTACCGGAAATTATGTCGCGTTGATAATTTAAGGTCCCGAAATACCTTGTGTCGATAAAAATTGGTATTTTCCAGGATACTCGGTACAAAGCCGTTGGTAATTTGGCAAGGACTTGAACCGGCATTTTTACTTATCTTCAAGCAGCGCCTTCTGCCAGTTTACCGGATAACTAGTGTACGGAGCGTAAAATAAATATGTTCATCGTGTTCAGCGCATGCGAAAACCCATAAATTGACCAGAAAAAATTGAAATTTGTCCTTCAAATCATCACCTCGGCACCAATTTAGATGTTGGTTTACGATAGCGGTCCATAACTGGCCAAAATCGACCCAGGTAAAGTGGTTAGGATTAATATTTTTTGCTAAACATTTAGGAGGGTCATCCTGACATACCGAGGAAAAAAACAATGGGGACAAGAAATCCCATAACTTTTTTTTTTTTTTTTTTTTTTTTTTTTTTGAACCACCCTAATGTATATAGTGTATATTTCCGGGTTGGTGGTAAAAGTGATCAAGTCCATTTGGCAAAAGTGTTCAGGAGAGCCTGTTGAAGTTCTCCAACACACGGACTGATGGAAAAATGCGGATTGTGAGCTTAAAATCAGGTCAAACCAAATAATTTCATGTTATGTGAGCTCAGTAATACCTTTGTTATGTGAAAGTAGTACCGAACCTTATACAAAATAAACTTACTTTTAATTGTCCCCGATTTTTAGTGAAAATTGTAAGTTGAATACTTTTACCTGAATAAAAACTGTTATGACTTGGACATGATCACTATAATAAAACTTCAAATTCACAGTAAATTTTACCAGTATTATCATTTTCAGGTGTTCAACCCTTCAATATCAATCCCTCGGGATACTAACAATCAAGAAATAACAAATTTTCATTAGATTATCCCTTACAACTGTCATTTGACTGACTTTACTTGTAAGCTAAAGTATTTCTACAACCACATTATGTAGGAGTAATGACGATCAAATGACAGTTGACATTTTTTACTTGTAATGTGTTGATACTTACAATCAGTTGCTGTACATGTAGATCTATTTGATGCCAATTGATCATATGTGATCCACTGGTTCATTCAGGTAAAAATAAATTTTTTTGGTTTTTGACATTTGTTCTCATAAGTTGTTTTGTTTTTCAATTCTCAGCTGTAGATATTGTTTTATAGTATCCGGAGAGACCAAAACCTCATTTTCTAAAAAAAAGGCACTTGATCACTTTTACCACCAACCCCACGATATAATGTATTTTACATCTAGTCTTAGATCTATTACTTTATTTTGGGTTTTTTTTTTTTTTTTTTTTTTTTTTTAATCCACTTTGGGGGCTAAACAGAGGTCATTTCTGTACCCATCATTTTTCCCCCTCCTGCCTGTGGAGTCCATAATGGCGCTCCTTTTTAGTCAAGGATGGCAACATGGCTCCCCTTAGAATCGTGCCACTTCCAGTGTCCCTTCAGACACTTTGTTCAATGCCGCTAATGACCTGGTTGAGGTGTGGCTTAAACCTTAAAAAAAAAAAAAAAAAAAAAAAAAAAAAAATCAGTAAATAAATAAATAAAATTAAAATAATAATAACAGCCTTTATTCTGAAATTACCCTTAAGGAAAATATACAGGCACAGATACTCAAAATACGTATCTATTAGGTATTATTCATGTTGCATTGCCTATATTGTTGGCCATTACTTGAATAAACATTCATTCATTCATACTACATTTGTTACGACCTCTGTTGAGTGCCATCATAGCATAAAGGGTTATGCTGGGATGTCCTAAAAACCTGTAAAGAAAATTCGTGCTAAGCGGCGGAATTGAGTCTCTATGATCGAGTAATCTGCACAGATCCACGTATTCCATCGTGTTCCTGTGGAATTGATTGTTCATTCGGCGTGCCACCATCATATTTCACATTTGCTCATTATTTATCTCCTACTTCATTTCTTATTGTGACCTCCAGCTCTCGAAATGGCTCCGTTTTGTCCTTCCGACCACACAGCTCGCCCTCTCCACGTCTACTACTGCAACACCCCCCCTTCCGCCATTGCTGAAATAAAACCGCGGAAGCCCCTTGATTTACGGGTCCCTGCTTGTCAGAGTCAAGTCAACCTTCCCTTGTTTCCCCAACTCCCCGACGATTCTGAAAAGAGACCACCCCTCCCATTACCCCCACCACCACCTCTACCTCGTGCTCTCTCCACCTCTAGGCTCATGGGTTATTCGTCAGGATTTACCATCATTTTCTTCAACCTCTGATTACCATTCGGTTCTTCAGTCCACCGTCCTGGAGGGATGGGAAACGAGTTTTTGAGCTCTTTCCCTTTACTGCTGTTGAACCCTTTTATGCCCATACGGGACGCATTCTTTTTCTCTTTGTATTAGCAAAAAATAAGACTTTTCATTTTTTCAAAGGACAAGGGAGATGGTGTCAGCTAATGGTCGCGATATTTCAAGCGAAGCAATAAAAAATGGCGTCCCATGGGGAAATAAAAAAAGCAAAAGCCAAACACTGCGGACCTCGTTCTCTTGGTTCTATGTTTTAAAACGAATGGGAGATGGTTTTTTGTGGGTGTGCTTCGTTACTGGTTCTACTTCTCAGAGTCAAATATTCTCTACTAAGTACAAGCAAAAACAAACACGCTAAAGGGTTCGAAAAATAATAGGAATGGGAATAGACCTTCTGTCGGTAATAAATTACACTTCTTGACATCAGTTCTCACCAAGGGGAGAGGTATTGTTTTACAAGATCCCACTTTCCGATTGCAAACGCAATTTAACTTACAGGCCCCCTCCCCCCTCTGAAATCGCTCTCAACAGTACCATCAATTATACGTGGGACATTTTTAGCCATGCGATTAATGTTTCTTATAATTTTCCACGAAATGTTGACAGAGATTTCTGTCAACATCTCAAAAGATTTTGTGGATTGAACCCATTTACTTTCGCTCAATTCATTTCAATATTCACTTATGCACCGACAACATTAAATCCTTCTAACTTCTGTAAATTCTATCTATTTCAACACTATAAGCACACTTTTTTCAAAAAATCATTTAGCGGAGACCCTAACCCAAGTTTGAAATACGTCCTTTGCCTTATGAAGTTTAAGACAAACTGTCCAATCAAAAGTTGGACAGTTTGACGCGCCGGAGCAGTAAATTCGTAACAGTAACCAGCCCCTTCTCCTATTTTCCAGCCCAGCTTCAATTTTAATTACCAAAATGATAAAAATATTTCAAAATTTCAATGACTAATTACAATGACATTAGACTTTTGTGCACGAAATTCGGAAGTTTTGCATGGTTTCTAATCATTATTATAGGTACTCTAAATGGGCATGCTATGATCATCCTATCATAATGTACTATCGTGAATATCCGCATCTATTAGTACCTAATTTTCCTCTTGTCCTTGTGCTTGGCTGCTAAACGATGTCAGAGTGTTATGTGATTAAGCTAGTTATACTTTAATTTAGAGCTCTTAATTTGTTGTTCTGTAATGGAAGGAGGTTTGTTCCTCATTATGGAGTGATAAAAAGCCAGGGATACGCATTATGATGAGCAGCCTTGTTGAATATTTGCCATCTTTCGGCGGAGATACCTCCAAATAACGAAGACCTAACACAAAAATATGAAGTAATTACATGTCTAGGTATTACACAAGTTTTCAAACAATTATAGTTTCCATCTGGCATGAGCAATGGCAGGGTGAGGTCACTGGTCTGCGTGGTATCCTTCAGGACTTGAGCTCGGTGGCCCCTTTCGTAAAACCTACTTCCAAGGAGGGACCGAATAGTGGTCAACCGGGTTGCCACTGGCCATACCCGTCTTACTCACCGGTACCTGGTTAGTGCAGAAGCTCGAGATGTTGTGTAGGGGTGATCTGTCCATTCGTCACTTACTGGAGGACTGCCCAGCCCTTGTGGACCTCCGAGTCCAGCATCAGCCCCCTCAGTGGGTAAACGTTTTATCCGGACCAGACAAGGTCCGATCCCTGTTGTTGTACCTGAGAGCCGCTGAGCTCTACCACGAACTGTGATATGTGATCTGTGATATATTTATATACATCTAGTCGTAGTTTTATTCCACTTTGCTTATTGTATTTTACATCTAGTATTTACATCTAGCCTATTTTACATCTAGTCTTAGTTATATATTTTATTTTTGGGGTTTTTTCAAATCCAATTTTGGGCTAAACAGTGGTCATCACTGTACCCCTCATTTTTTTCCCCCTCCGAGTTGCCAGTGGAGTCCATGATGACGCTCCTTTTAGTCAAGGATGACAACATGGCTCCCCTTAGAATCGTGCCACTTCCAGTGTCAATCTCACCGTGTTCAATGCCGCTAATGGCCCTTCTGGTTGAGATGCGGCTTGAACCTTAATAAAATAAATAAATAATAAATAAAAAAACCTCAAACCGTATCCAATAAGTATTATTCGATGTTGCAGTGCCTATATTGTAGACCTTTACTTGAATAAAAATTCATACATTCATACTCCATTTGTTACCACCCCAGTTGGGTGTTGTCATAAAAAAAATATATATTTTTTTAATATGTTCATTTTTTTTTTTTTTTTTTTTTAATGCCAACTCGCACGCATTCATTTTGGTTTGTTATTTTTAATAATGAACCTTTGCAATCAATCGAAAAGAAAAAATTTTCACCCCCTCAAATTTTGTAGGTTCACGTGAAACGGGACCTACTTGAAAAGATGCACAGAATCTAAAAATCGAAAAAAATAAATAAATAACCGTTCGCCCGCCTTATGCTATGCCGTTCAGAGCTTTTCTCCATAACTACTGGACCAAAGTTCCAGTAGTTCCAAAAAGTTGATGTACATACGTATTCCAGTTAACTGTAAATTTAATTGGAATTACACATTACGTTTTACATCGGGTTGTTGTCTGAAATATCGGGGTAGTCGAATTCAAATGGGCCGCTCTGGCATGATATTAGCGATTCTGTCAGTATTCTCAGAACTGCATTGAATTTCCTGAATGTCAACAGCCGTCGAATCCCTCTATAGCTGTGCAGTTTCGTTGAAATCCCGCTCTGAGCGCTAAATTCACGCTCCCATTACTCTTGAATTTCCGTCGGAGGTGCGTACCAGTGGGACAATGACGCCTTATCAATCACACTTATCTGAGAACACGGATGACCGACGTGGAATCGCGGGAGCGAAATGGTAGCTCGGCCATAATAGAAAATATCGATTCCTCGAAATTGCCTATAAGCGAGGTGCGGCTCAAATATACCCGCCTGCTTTTCATTGAAGTTCAAAGCGGCTCGCTGGATGACTGGCGCATCATTACCAATCGTGCGTGGAAAAACACAGATCCGGTTTGTTAGATTCGTTATGAGATCCAACGCAGCAACACTCTCTTTTCGAAATACAAACCAATGAGAGATTTTGGGCTTTTAGATCTCGCATCGAGCAGGTTGTAGGTACCAACTGCGTATTCTGGTTGACGGTTTGTTAGTAGTAAGCGGCGCACAATAAAATAGTCGACCGAGCTAGAGGAAAATTTGCCTCACCTGGGCCCTGTTGCACATTATCTTAGTAACTAATATTATTAGTTACAAGTACCCATAATTTGTTACTTTCGTTGCACAATCGGATTTTACAAGTATTAGCAATATTAGTGCAAATCGCTAATATTATTAGTAACTGGTGAACAATGGCTTACAAATTATTAGCGTTGCTTGAAATATTAGTCAACGCTAATAATATTTCTACAACCAAAAGATCTCTTGTAAAATTTTATGCAGTGTAATATTTCTTCGTTTGAAACTTATTATTTCGGACTTTCATGATGTTGGAAGACATGTTCGATTTAGGGGCTTACGAAGAGGATGATTTTCACACACACTATGGCCGTCGTCAAAAGGTCTTTAAACCCAGGATAAACTGATAAAGCGATTTTGAGTTTAAAGAGAGGTTTTGACTTGTCTTGTTTTGACAAGGAATCGGAAAATGCGCCAAACAATATATTTTAATTTAATTTAATTTTATCTATTACACACAGTTTAAGTTTTCGCTTCCCATCTTGCTTCGAAAGCATCTTGAAAAAGCAAAGACAAGCTCCTGCAAATAACAATGAGGTTACTGAAAGTATGATGACCTTGCGCATTATAACTACTCTTTTTTTTCAAACAGCGTTTTGTGCCTACCAACACCGGACAGCAGGCTAATATTTTCGCACCTAGACTTGCAAAATTCCTCTGATATTTAGTGGCTTGTGAAATATTGAGCAACAGAAAATATTAGTACCTACTAGTAATATTAGAACTTGTAGACTTGTAAAATGGACTTATATGTATTACTAAGCTATTGTGCAAAAGGGCCCCTGGGTTGCAGATTTTGTTTCCCTGTTCTATCTTTTAACTGCTAATGCTTTCTTTCGGATTTTAACAGAATGTGTTTTCGCCTTGGCATCCCCAACCGAAAACGAAACGTTTTGTGTTGACGAAAATGTGTTGCGTTTCTGTGTATCGAATAAGTGTTTCAACAATTTCTGATGATTTCCGCTTACAACCGAGTCGTTTCTAGGGAAATGGTACTTCGTCATTGTTCATCCAAAAAAATTCGTTGACCATTCGTTCGAAAGCTCTCGATTTATCCAACCATATTTGTTAACTACTACGAAGTGCGTGGCCAACAAGCAGAGGTATGAGCATGGTTATTTGAATAATTGTGTACACAGGTGATCATTCTCAATAATTGATGTTGTGAACATGATTTCAACCGCTTGTTAATTTCTGACAATCTTATCTAATATTAAAACGAGTTCCACTATCTGCTTTACAAGCAGATACCATGTTACATGGATATGTCTTTGATTGGGGATTTCATAACGGTTGTCCTCGAGAGTTGTAAACAAATCCTTTAACTTTAAACAAATACCTGGGCCGCATGGCCGCATCCCCACTAATTCCAAATTCCAACAAAACAACGGTTTACTTATAGAAATGTTGAAAATAACTGTGGAGAGAAGCCACCACAATGAGTTGTTGTTAACAGTCGACTGTTGTCAAGAAGATGAAAATGTTTCCTATGGAGTGGAGTAAATGATGCTATTGCTTTACGTTAAGAATATTGTAACCGGCTTATTAAAATTGTTTATAGTCCAATCAACTTAGTTAAGGAATGTAGCCAGGTACGTAAGGAGGGGGAAATTGGTAGCTTGAGATGTGAACATTTATCACATAGATCAAGCGCTTTCCAACGAGTGGCGAACGATTTATGTGCGATGAAAACTGCGGAAGTTCCATTCCCCTAGCAACGGCTGGGTTGTACGTGAAAAACACTGAAATTGTGACACAAATTTTGCGTCACGGAAATTTTTGGTTGACCCCCCAGAGCAAAGACATATCCATATTACCATAATAATAATTAATTTATAATAATTAAAAATTTATAATAAATTAAATTATAAATTAATTATATTATAATTAAATTTATAATAATTAATTTATAATAATAGTAATTTATTTATTTTTTTATGAAAGATATTTATGCATAGATCTGTCATCAAGCATTGAAAATCAGATAACTCAAATTTTTATAGCTATGTCCTTTGATGACTCGGGTTCTAATTAAGATACATGATTCGTTTTGGTCTAAGAACACTCAGTGAATCATCATGCCCTTTCATTTGATATATCATATGACTTAATTGGTTGATTTTAAAGGATTTATGCGCGGAAAACCTATTTGTATGGCTCTCGAAATGTTACTATAGACTTGTTGCCAACACGCAGTTCCGAGGCATTTCTTAGCGCGTTTTGGGTTTTGACGGTTTCGATCACCTGAGTGAGCTAAATTCTCTCCTGTTCACCCTTGGAAATTGAAATTTGATAAGGAATAATGGGCTCCTTCATGATCAGCTGTGTCCGCTAAATTCTCTCCTGTTAACTCCAGGAAGTTGCAATTTGATAGGTAGACTCTCGGTCATTAATAGACGATTGAAATGATGGGCTCTTTCATGATTAGCTGAGTGAGCTAAATGTTATCCTGCTATCAAATCTAGGAAGCTGAAATTTGATAGGGAGACTCTCTGGGTCACTAAAAGACGATTGAAATGATGTGCTAGCTCATGTTATATGAATAAATGAAAGCTTACGATGAGAAGGTTTCAAATATGGCGCCTTTCTACCCCTAACCCATCCGGGGGGGGATTCATAAATTTTTTTTCTTCTAATAGCGATTTGTTCATAACGCCAGATAACTTCTGGAACGCGGCATGTAGAATGTATTAGGATTTGCAAATAGAATTTTTCGTTAATCGGCCAAAATATTACAACATACCATACATCAAGTGCCTTCCATTTATTCAAATTTCCAGGGATTGGATCTTGTGAAAGTTTAATAAAATGAAAAAAATTGCTATACGCGGCTGGTTAGCAGATGCGAACTGCGACAATTCTTGATATTAAATAGTCTAGAATGACACTTTCGAAATTTCATTGGCAAATGAGTGTTAAACCACATTTTTCAAATCCACCAACACAAAAACGACCTAAGTATAAAGTAGACTTCTGCATAGAAAAATCCCCCTGCCTCCGCCTTCGATTGACTGACGTCATGGTATCCTAAAGGCGGGTTTTTACACCTGACGAGCATTGTTTGCGAACGTTAGCAAACTTTTACAAACACGCGGAGGGCCCTCCCCCATACCTGCGCACGCCCGAACGATCAGTATCTACGAGCATTCGACCAAGTTCCCAACAAATGTACACAAACATGGTACCCGTGGTCATTTCCCTTCTGAGCTAAGCAAGCGAAGAATTGATTTTTCCATTCGCTGATTCTGTATTTATTCACATTTTAGTGGCTAATTCTTCCCAAGCATCATGTTTCTTCAATTATGGTGATATTTAAGGTCCTTCACTTGGTACATCCCAATTAGTTCAAGGCATTTTTCTTTGTTCCACTCCATTACTAACCTAAAAACAAAACAGTGAAGACAATAAAAGCGATTACCAACTCGCACTCCGAAAAGTTTTGAAGATGATTCATGCAGTTATCCACCGGCTGCTCGTGATCTCGCACATATTCCGTTCACACCGAACGCACAACGAACACTGAATCTTTTGATGGTTCGTCGGTTTACCGACAAGTGGCGGAACGCTCCCGAACGTTCGCGAACAGGGTTCGCAAACTCTGTTCGGCGCGGGTGAGTTTGCGCATTACTCGCGATTGTTTGCAAACAGTGTTCACGATCAATGCTCGTTTGGTGTAAACCTGGCTTAAGAATTGCTGTTTTCTATGATGATGATAAGGTTGTTTTATCTTCTTCTATAAATATGTTGATCAGACACCTACGTTTTCAGTTAATGCTCATAGGTAGTCAGTTATCTGTATGGCGCAGCGTAGGTGCTTTCTGTTGCTTCAATACCAGGTCAATCTGATGAAACTAATGAGTGTTTTCATTCCTGGGGATGTTGTGAGAGTATTATCGCCGGATTTGTCACGGGACATACCGTCCTGCTAAAAATAATAGTGAACCGAAAGAAGTCAGTAACTCAGGCGGACTGGTAATAAACGTCGAGCCTATCGGTGGGTTAATGATTCGAAGGGCGGGCGAAGCCTCGGGCACCGTTTCCACCGCCACCGCGATCCTTCATCTCTTATCATCGCCGCACGTATTTGATGGTGGCTCTTTTTTCACATTCGGAATACAACCACGATAGATTAAACTCGAAATAACTCAACTAGGCACAATTCTTCACAGTATCATCCAGATAAGCGTTGTGTAAAAAATCATTGATAGCCCACGTGCTAGTATAACTTTTCATCAAAAATCCTAGCTTTAGGTTACACGATTTGAGTTCATCTAGGTAAAATTTAAGGGAGGAGCTCATAGACATGAATTGAGTCTGAATGGGCCTCCATGTGTGTGGACAAATGGATTTGTGTACTCACCGGGATTCATATTCATGTTTTTATGAATTTTATCGAATTTTCATAGAAAAAAGCTATTGCAATGCCTCCAAAAATGTTAAAACCAAAATTTTTGAAAACTTTCTCCATTGAAATCCGTTTTGAGACATTCTGGAACGAATCCTAGAATTTAACGCTTTTTCATATATATAAACATATGCTACTGTAAAAGCCCGAAGTGCGGAAAATTTTAGGATTTACCAGAAAATCCTAGCATTTCCCAATATTGTTCGTGAAAGCCCGAAATTATATGAAAAACGGGCATTTACCGCTTGACAGTTGGTTAATCTTAGGATTGACTGACCAATTTGGTAAATGCCCAAAAAACCTTGTGTGACTGAGGCATTTCGGACTTTTACCAATCTCTCTTGGCAAATGTGCGGATTTCCCACGACTCGTTGGTAAATGCTACAGAGGCTTGCATGCAGAGGCTTGTATTTCTTTGAAGAAATAAGCCTTCGTATCGCTGTTCGGAAACAATCATTGGTCGGCGGCCAGGGTTTCTAGCAATGCAATTGTTTTAAAACCCGTTCCACTAGAAAATGCCTATGCAAGGCAGCAAATTTGAAGTGCAACTCGAAGTGCCATAATTCTCTACCTTGTTGCAACATTTTGCAACCGTTCCTTGCTATCATTTTACTTGATTTTGCTTCGTGAAAATGAAGTTTAGAAGTTTACAAAGTTAGTACCGTTCACCTTTATTTCAGCTTTTATCGCCTAACGCTGGGAAATGTTAAGATTTACCACAATCGGTTTGTGAAAGTTCGAAACAAGAACTAACTGAAATAGTGCTAGCTTTTACCAAGCCTCTTGGAAAATCCTAAGATTTACTGGAAAAAGTCCGATTTGAGTGCCAACACTGGGCTTTTACCAACAATAATGGGAAATGCTAGGATTTTCTGGTAAATCCTAGCATTTACCACACTTCGGGCTTTTACAGTAATATATATATATATACTACAGCTGACGACGTCATATTTACATCTCACATATACATATATATATATATATATATATGTATATGTATGTGTCATTCCAGACGATAATTCTCCTTAGGATTGAGATAAAAAATGCCGTTCTTGTGCCAAAAAAATCAAGCTTTCCAAACAAAAGGATGAGTTTTGTTGGCCTCCAATTTTTGAGAACATTAAATTGGTCAAATTTCAAAAAGTGTACTAAAAAAAAAATCACTAAAAACGGCCAAAAATAGGTAATAATTTTTTGCAATGTTTCAGTCTAAACCAAATTATCAACGATAAACTAGGACATTAAAAAACCCCTACTGAAAAACGTACTTAAATTGCATTATTAATTGTTGAAAAAATCGTGTTCTGGTGGAATTGAATAACCCCGTTTCCACGATACCTACGTAATTCAAGAATTTATTTATGAACTCCATCTGTCAGACACGTACCTGGTAGGTAATCAGTTCGGTAACGGTTCCCACGAATAATTAATTGAGGATTATCATAAATCACTCACTTGTCTGACATTTAGGTTTGGTATTATTATTCATTTATTTGAAATTTATCTTTTTTTGTCGTCATAACATGGCGTTAAAACCGCAGGTTTTTTATTTATATCCGACTTATGGGTACCTAGCTAGAATTTGTTTATATAAAAATTTTATTAGATCATAAATACAGATGAGATTCAGCGTTCAATAATATTGCAACATTTTCGTGGAAAGCCTTCATTTTAGCCCAAAGAATAATTGAGAGGAAACGCGATTTGTTTACTTTGACAGTTCTGAAAAGTTCTCTTTGAGTTACGAAGTTTCTGTGAGATGTACTTCAACGTTGGTTCCTGAATTAGGTTTTCAAGTCAAGGCATGTCAGCTAGCAAACAACATCATTCTTACCATACCTGCCATAAATTATGTGGATTGTTTTGAAAAGTTTATTTAATGAATTTTGATTGCTTTAAGGAAGGAATATTTTCTTGGTTAAAAGATTGACTTGATTGAAGTTGATTGGCATCCATATTTACACGAAGCCATCGAGCCAAAATCATTAAAAAATGTATTAGCATTTAGTAGTGGAGAAACCTTGCATTTGAACTAATCCACACTAGAATACGCTTGCGCTATGTGTTGGAATAATCAGGCACTAGCTTGAGTGATACAGTTACTTAGTCAGGTATTCGAAGAAGAGTCCGAATAGGATTAATCTGTATGTAGGTACGTGTAGCTTGGTAAAGCTGATATACTGTGTTAAATCTATATCTAGTCTACACAGTTCTCTATTTTATATCAAACGCAAAAGTACAAAACTGAGTGATGTAAGAGATTCATGTGTGAACTAATAATATTGGGTACTTTTCCGTTATCCCCCCCCAGTCAATTTGTCTTCAGGAAGAAATTATATGATTTAAAAAAAAAAAAAAAGAAGGAAAAAAAAAAGAATTTTACCGTGTTTTCAGAAGATGCCGATGTCGGTGAGGATTTGTTGAAACGAATTGGCGTGGTTGTGGTTTGATTGCCTCCACATGAATTCGCACAAGTAAAATACACATGAATTCTTACAAATAGATCAGAATGCTGTGTATAGGTTGGTGGTCTGTATGCTCGCTAGCTCGTATCTCAAAATTACATAATATCAAGTCGGTAGTAAAAATACAGATTAGTTAGACATGCAGGTCAGAATGATGTGTATACTATGGTGGTCTGGATGCTCGCAAGCTCGCATCTCAAAAATACATAACCTAACATAACATAATCTAAGTAAGAAGTAATGCCTAGAAACATCGGGCGGGCGTGTTGAAGAAAAATTGACTGGGGGGGGGTTATAGCGGAAAAGTACCTAATATTGTATACTCGAGAGTGTCTTCTTTACGTCCTCTTGGCCAATAGTTGATTAAAGATCGAAGTCGGGTGGAGGGGTAATTTTCTTCTCACTATGATATATCGTACTTAGCTATTTTCGGCTTTATACCGTGTTGAGGGGCTTTTCCCTATAACCTGGGGCCTATTTCATAAAGCAGCAAGTGACAAGTTACAAGCCAATTTTATGTACAAGTTGTAAAAAATGAGTGTGCAAGCGTTTCATAAAGGTACAAATTTAGACTTGTAATGCACAGTGAAAATTAACAAGTGTACATGAGTATTTGGACAAGTTACAAGTGTTACCCCATCATTTTGAATAATTCACTGTTTTACAGTTGTAAAAAATGGCCGATTTTTAATTTGTAAACTTGTTATTTTCTAGCATTGTGAGTTGACAATTTTTCGGTGTAATACGTGGGAATCGCCTTCTGCTGAAGAATACAAACAAGAAAGAAGCATTCAGCGTAGAAGACGCCAAAGATTTTTTCGGCCACTAACAAACGCTCATTTCGGGGATATTTTTGAGTTTAACGACGATTTAGGATGTCTTCCGAGACCCTTGAAAGATTCAAATGGTGCGTGACCCTGTGCAATTTTCCCTGATCGATATTGAGGATCTCCCCCATCATTGAAGAACAAAGTGAAGTGTGAAGATCATCTCGAAGTTACAGATGCTTTTCCTAACCCAGCAACATTTAAGACTTGATGAATTGATTAATCATTTCCGCTGAATGAAGGAGAAAAATCCGATTATGCCAGCCATCAGAATAAGTTGAAATCTCCACTTTTCAGTTTATAATTTGTCTGTCTTCCAACCATTACATCTTGTCATGTACGATAAACATCCTATCGTGTACTATACACCGTTTTTAAATTATGATTCGCTTACAAAACCTCAATTTCAGCATCCCACTTCACGTTGTTCATTTCGTTTGTCCCCATACGCCATTTTTCTTTTCTGCTACTGTAAACTTAGCTTCTACAAGTGTAACTTTTCTAAACTTGTACCCACTCTTTGTTTTGGCAAAACACTTGTTTACTGTGGTGGTTCTAGTTTACCGTGCATTACAAGTAACTGTATTTGTTAACTTGTACACTTGTAACTTGTTTTATGAAATAGGCCGCTGGTCTCTTCGATCTTCCTCGCATGCCTTACATAGTGGAATGCAATTTCCTTGCAACATATAAAAGTAACAACATATCTCCGATTTGATTAAGACATCCATGATCTAAGGACGTGGTCTGTACATATTTCCTGTAGATAAATCTCTTCTTTTCTTTCTAATAAAACTTTTCCTCTTAATTTACTGGAATGAACGGTTTTCTACGATAAAGATTCAAACAAAACTATGTTTAGTACAAATAAGCAACAACTAAGTGAATATTACGTGCACTAGAAAGAACTAGTAGACGTAACTCGAATGAATTCGTCAGATACTTGGGACTCTTAAATTCGATCGAAACACAAAATGGAAGGTACACATAGAAGCTTGTTACAAAAAATGAGAAGAAAATGTTCATATATTCATTATATTGTTGGTTATTACTTCCTTTTTCATTCTGAAGTAAGAGTTTGAGAGTGGAAGTGAGTGAGGAGTGTTCCAAAAGTTTCCTGTTATTATGCTGTCTGCCAACCAATTTCGCCATCAGAATATCTTAAATGCAATACACCAACAATATAAGATAATAATAACTACAAGATAATGCAAGATTACCTGTATCACCAATGTTATCACAGACTATTTGTATTGGTAGCACATGAAGCATATTTTTGTTATTGCTGTTGTTGTATCTCTACCTCTCTTCTTTAATCTACATAACCCTATTCATTAGTTATTATCATAATTACTATCTTGTGCTGTATAACAAAAAAAAACTATGGGCAAAAGTGGGAAAATTTTGAGCTATTGATACACCTAGCATATGGACAAAATTACTGAATAGAAGGCAGTCAGTGAAATTCAAAGGCACTCAAGGAAGGTGATAAGCATGAAATTTTCTAATGTTTGTGTAAACCCCATCGAGCTGAGCAACATCCGTTCTTAAATTGGAAATATTGAAAGTTCCGTGAATGTGAATCATTTCCATCAGTTTTCCTTTCCTCTGGTGTGACTCTTTGTCTAGTATTTTGAAATTCTCAAAGTCGAAACTATGATAATCTTTAGTGTTTTGCTAATTCACTTTGTTTTGCTAATCCATAGTGTTTTGCTAATTCACTTGGTTAATTCACAAACTATGATAAATAGCGTGTTTTGCTAATTCACAGTTGTTTCAATTTTTCAGATCAATGTCTGATCTGTGCTTGGCAAGCCGATTTTTACCCCTTCTTTAGTTTGACCCACATATTTTTGCATTGTGCATTATTTTATGACTCACCTTATTTGCGATTGATTTGGATATATTTCTGAATGACCTTTAAGTTATAAGCATTGTACTGACATATGGCTTTCGGAAAAAGGAAGGAACAGTAGTATTTGTTGAGGGAGAATAAGCTATCATAGGCGCTCATCCGTTACTGTCCACATCCTCGACAGCAGAAATCGATTTTCGCCATAAAGAAAGTGGACAGTCCTCTAAAAGCTCGTCAGCTTTACATAAGTTGAAATTCATGAGTTATTAGTTCATTTGAGTCACATTCATAAGTTTGTCGTTTGCTGAATGTCAGCCGACAAACACTATTTGAGCAGTCTTCTTCAACAAGGTCTTTAGATTGAAAACGAACCTAATAAGTCTACAGATCAAGAAAAACTTCATTAAATCTATGAATCAACTGGGTATTTTCAGTTAAAGTCTTCCCTTCCTTCGATTAAGATAATTAAATTATAAAAAAAGGAAACAGTAGAAAGCTTTACTAACCAAAACTTTTCTAAAAGTTGGCAAGTGAAGTGGGAGGAAAAAACTCGGGTTCTCTCAGTCTTTATGTAATCATGTTTTAAAACGATAAACTTCCGAACTTTCATTCTACACGTAACTCTACGGATGGTATACCATCCACTTCAAAGCAAGTAGAAGTAGTAGTCTTGTTCCAGTTAAAAACAATAGTAATGGATGAATGTAGTTGAACTTAGTAAAGGCTCAAGTAGAAACTCGCTGTTCTAGATAGTTCAACATGGAATATAGTATGAATACGAAGCTAAATGTTGCTCTGGAAAAATCGACTAATTCTTGGAATGAGCGTTTTTGGCCGTTTTCCAATACAGTAAACTCTCACACAAAAGGGTTATTATTCGGCCATGCTTCCACACGAGACCACAACCAACGGACGGTTTAATCTATTTTGCGATGTACAGGCATTTGTGGGGGCGAGGAGGCTCTTTCTTGTGTATTTGGTGGACATTCATTTAAAAAATAGATTCATAATTTTGGTTTCAGCTCACGAAAATGCTACATTTTTTGAAGTCTGGTTGTCATACAAGCCCTTTTCCAGCTATGTGATGTGATTCTCTTATCACTTATTCCACTTAGAGGGACACAATCAACCAGAATTCGGAACAGTCCGCGGTTTGAATACAAAGCAGGAGAAACTTAGTTATTATTCATAAATACATTACCATCTCCAACGGTCATAACGAAGATGATAGGAGCGGACACCTGGAAACGCCAAGTTCTGGTTGGTCTACATTGATAGCTACTTCATGACCGTATTAAAAAAAAGCAAATTATTACAAAAAGTTCCAGTCATGCGTAAATTATCGTACTACATAATGTTACATTGTTTCGGGAATTGAGGACTTTGAGTTAAAAGAAAATGTTAACTACCAATTTTATGAAAAAAACTCTCTCAATAATATTCTGCGATTCAAAAAGAGATTTTGGATTTTTAACTGTTTTGGAGTTTTATAGATTTTATAATTAATAAGCTTTATTTGAGCAATATTCTGCTAAAAAATATAAACAACGATTTTTAGCCGTTTTTTGCTATTTCAAGTGATTTTTTCAGTACCTACTCTTTGAAATTTGACCAATGTAATGTGCTCAAAAATGCTGGCTAACGAACTCGTCCTTTCGTGTGGAAAGCTTGGTTTTTTGGCGCAAGAACTGAATTTTTATCTCATTCAGTTATCGTCTGGAAGGACATATGCTGATCATATCAGGACGACGGTCTGTTTCAACTTGCGCACAAGATATCCTTTGAATCCTCTAGTCTAGTGATTCACCCTTTACTGATGGAAGGTGAGGAGTGTGGAAATGGGAGAAGAGGGTGGAGGGTAGACGTGCCTTCACTACTCCGTGCCAGGGTTGCCATCAGCACGGTAATTACCGTAAAAGTACGGTAATTTTGATGCACGTACGGTGACGGTGGTAATCTCATTGCCGTACGCGAAAATACAGTAAAACGGAAAAACTTAGTATGAAAGAAATACGTGATAAATCGAGAGCTTTCCAACAGTGGAGAACGATTTGTGTCCGGAGAAAACTAAAGAAGTTTCATTTCCCCAGCAACGGCTTGGTTGTGCGTGCAAATCAAAAGAAAACATCACCAAACTTGTTTAAGGTTGCGTGACGTTTTTTTTTTCTTTGCGTAACAAAATTTCCGTAACGAAAATTCCGGTTGACCCGTCGACTAAGACATTTTAAATGTAAAAAAAAAAAAAAAACCTACCAAGTTCTGTCATTTTTGACTAAATTCATATGATGAACATCCAAGTCTTGTTGAAATATGCGTACGGTGAAAATACGGAAGGTTTCAGGATGGAAGTACGAGAATGCACGGTAATTTGGAAAGATTGGTATCGTAGTAATAGATGACCATGAGTTGGCAATCCTGCTCCCTGCACCCACAGTTGAGGTCGGTCTAAGTCGAGCTAGAGCTACCGGCGTAATATAGGTACTAAGATAATTTACGGATTTTCACGCTTCTGCTTTTATTGAGTGATTAATAACAACACTTCTTAGATCTTGAAAGTTCAAAGTTTCTTGGATGTGTAATAACTCTTTAGGTAGATACACGAAATGATTATGAACCCATTTGATCTTGAGGACGGAGTGATTGGGGATAGACAAATGATTTACCACTGGGTTCCGAAGACACAACATCCGAAGTTAGGATTATTCACACTGCCTTATCATCACAGTTTAATCATTTCGTGTATCTCTAAAGAGTTATAACCATCATCATACGATAGAAGCAGGTATGCAATACTTTATAATGAAGACATCAATCTTCGCGAATTTCATTCTCAAAGTGATCGTTCTTGGTAGGAATTCGTCCAAGGTCAGTTGAGAACGTTGAAAAATGGAGATAACAGAACGGAGGGGCGTCTGTCAGGGCTCTTCCTCCTGCCCTAGTCCAGCTAAGTGACTTTGAACTCAAGACTCTTCCTCTGTAACTGTGCGTGCGTGCGTGCACTGAAACTGAAGGACTTGAACTTGAAGGTCTCGAGAGGTGCTGCCACCCAGTGGCTATTTGAAGTAACTCGCCCAGAAAACGAAATGGAAAGGTTCCTTGCCCTACTTTACTCCGTCGACGTCACATTCTACGTAAACTAACACCTACCACAGCTGTTTTGAAGGTCATGGACTGTCAACCCCCAAAGAAGGCGAAAGTTTTCCCATCCTAACCAAATGACGACATCTGAGAAGAAGAACGAGCCTACCAGCTGCCTTTCCAATACGAGAGTTGGCCAGTCAACTTTGTGTCATCTTTTTCATAAAGGTGAGCGTATCGCATTCCAGTTTGGCAGTGTTTCTAAATGCTCTCTCATCGTAATGAGCCTTGATTTTATTTGAGGGAACGAAATTTCGAAAAAACTGTAAATTTACATGGGCTAGGTGAATCCACATTAACTAGTACGAGACAGTTGCTTACAAGCTGTAGTTATCAATGGGTGTACATTGAAAATTTTGTTTGATTTAGTCCAGACAAATTTTGAATGTTTGTATAATAGTTGGTGAAATAATTTCACAGCAATTTCTCATGATTACTACAGATCGACACTTGTGTTTTAACAACTGCAGTTAACCTGCCTCTAAATTATTGTCCTAGAGAGTGCATGTGGCCACCAATATTGTCGTACTATGTGGCACATTTCTCTTGATCCTATTGTTGCTCTACCAGTGATTTCTAGCTCATCATCTAATGTCAATAAATATTTCAGAAACCTGTTGATGTTCCTTTCTGTTATGATAATGATCTATCATTATTTTCAACACTCAGTTGAGGAAGCTATAGGTGGCCTAGCCTACGATTTTATGGGTGACGTTCTGGTCACGATTGTATGGGTGTCATCCTGGTCACGCGTTTACGGGTGACAGTCTGGTCCGATTTTATGGGTGACATTTTGGTCTCATCGTAGGCTTGTAAACAAGATTTCGCAGTTAGAAAAAGTTGAGCATGTTCTCAAGGCTATCCAAATGACAAGGTAGTCACTTATTGTGTACCTATGATACCCTGTGTTCGAGGCTGCAGTAGTTTTCTGCAAGGATATGATTTCACCATTAAGCACACGAAAGCTTCGCAAATAGCTAATTTTGATTTTTTCGGTCACCATACTATTGAGTTGATTTAGTTTTGACTCCTGAACCTTTTTCACTCAAAGCTTAAAACCTGAATCCAGTCGCGGATTCTTGTAACAATACGGCGTAAAAAAATTTGTTCCAACGCAGAAAAATCCGTCTTGGCAAAAGACAGGTCAAGTTCGTTGGCCAGCCCGATCGCCTCAGAATTTCAGGCTCATATTTACAATTTAGTGGCCTAAAAAAATGTTTTTTTTTTAATTTACAAAAGACATTCGAAGTATTTTTCAGCGCTGAGTCGATTGCAATCACTCCCAGGTCTCTAAGATTCATAAAAAACGAGAAAAATTTATTTTCAGGTGAAAAATGCCCACAATTGACCGAATTTTGACAATAGGGCATGTGGTGTGTCACAGTGGAAGAATTTTTTAGCGCCGAGACGATTGCGGCTACTCCCAGATCTCTTAAGAGTCATCAAAAAGCGAGAAAAATCGATATTTTATCATTTAATAATAATTAACAGGACGTTTCCATTTTTTCCGACCTTCACGTCACGGCAAAAATATTGATTTTCTATTGATATTCACGTACAACCAAGGCGTTACTAGGGAAGTGTAACTCCCTTAGTTTTCATAGCAGGAAAATCGTTCGCCACTTTTTGGAATGCTCTCATTTTATCATAACATCTCATTATCCCTAAGCATCTGTAGTGTCAAGGAAAGCTTATTACGCAAAGTTATGAACTAATATTGCTAAGTAACCATAATGAACGTGTAAAATAAATCACTATTCAACGATCTAACTGTAGAACAGTAGGTCTATCGTCCTTTTGACATGGATATGTCTTTTGGATGGGGGTCAAGGAATTTTTTTGCGACACTTTTTTTTCTCCACACAAAATGCAACGCTCCGGCACTTTAGATTTAACTCGAAAAGTGAAGGCTAGGTAGAAATCAGTGAGGTACTACCGAAATGAAGTACCTAATTCCGCCTTCCTCAACAACCGACATAGACTTCTGTTTTAGCATGGAACGAAAGTAGCGCGGGAGTTTTTACTATCCCAACAGAGTGGAAAGTAATGTCCACTTTTACTTTCCCAACATCCCAACAGAGTGGAAAGTAATGTCCATTTTTACGTTCCCAACATCCCAACAGAGTGGAAAGTAATGTCCACTTTTAGTTTCCCAACAGAGTGTAAAGTAATGTCTACAACTTTGACATATCCATGATCTATTGTTTTTCCCCTCAAGGGAGAAATTTATATATTTTTAGGTGGAAAATGCCCGTAATTGACCAAATATTTAAATCATTTTACTTGGAGTTCAAACTGGGCTCAATTGTCCATCGATAGCTAATGGTTCCGCCTTCTCTCCATAATGTTGTTGAACTGAGAACTAAGAATCTCAATCTGGTTCAGCTGCACAACTCCTCCGTCCTCAATAATCTGAAGAAGGCCACGAAAGTTAGAAATCCAGTTCCGCTGAACCATTTTGAATCCCACTGGTTTTGAGATGATATAAAACTTTTCGCTCAGATTGGACTTTATTTTCAAAATACAATTTATTTTAATTTAATTTAATTTTTTTTAATTTATAAAATGCTTTTATTTTGGGGGATAGATACCTAACATGTATGCATACATATTTCAAAAGTGACATAATAAAAAAATATAACAAAAACCGTAATTATAAATATTTTAAGAAAAATACATCTCAAAAATAGATCCCACAAAACCCACAAAGACAAAGTCTGTGCGTGGGCATTTTCTGCATAGATATTTCTTATGTATATACATCGTCTATCTGGTGCGTAAATATTTATACAGCATATATATATTATAGTCTATTGAATTACATGAGGAACAAAATATAACAAAAACTTTAAAATACAAAAATAAAAACAAAAGGGTGGAAAGAAAAAAAATAAATTAAATGAATAAAACATAATGTGGATAGATGAGGGTGTATGTTCTAAAAGTTCTGAGTTACCCAGATTTTGAGCTCATAACGCTTTTTAAGGTTGAACGGTGCCTACAGCAAGTGAGATGGAAGGCGATTTAATAAGTTGGGTCCACGGTAAGGGGCTTGTTGTAAATATAATTGACAGCTTCTACGAGGGACAACAAAAGTATTTGGATTTCTAGTAGTGTGAGTGGATTTTGATTTTTCGAGAAGGAACGGACCTTAAACCTTTTATACCAGCCAGCCAATGTTACTAACCTGCTCCCATACTACAAGATTTGTAATTAATAACTTGTTGTCGAGTATTTCTCCAAGTGGTAGACGGTGCACACTTGGACAAGTATTGGGCCTCCACGTCCATGAGCCCTTGCCACGGTTATGTATTTTGAAAAACGACCAGACAAACATCTCGAATGTTTGTTGGAGTGCAATTGAACCATGTTGCACGCGTTAAAATCGTATTTTGGCTTAACAGAGATTCCATATTTCGACAGAATTTCTCCAAGAGTTTTCTACCGTGTATATATATATATATATATATATATATATATATATATATATATATATATATATATATATATATATATAAAGTTAAGGCGGAGTTGGTTCAATTCCATTTCATCGTGAGTGCTTTACGATTTTTCTCTCAAGACCCTCCAACCCCCTTCGCTCTTTGGATTTTCAAATTTTCCAAGGCGGCACTCTCAGTTGCAACTGCTATAATTAAGCCCATTTATGAGAAAAGTTGGCACATTGAAGCGGCCCGACCGACGTCGGGTCAGAGAACTTCCCAGTTCCTCTCGCCGCCCTCACTCGTTAATATTAATAAGAAAACGTGACTGCGTTAGTGTCAACTCTGTCTAGAAAAATGTGCCCATACTTTTGTGTGAAATAGAATAATTTGTTTATGATTATTAAGAATGACCGCAGCATCTTGACTAGTGAGATATATTTCATTACTGTCTTTTTTTCCTTGTATTGTTTGAATAACCCTATTCTCACACTGATATCATTCCGACGCTTTGCATCAACTGTAGAGCTCTAACTCATTGAAAATACCGGAAGGTAGTACGCATGTAGCACACTGCGCCTGTTATAATCTCGCTTTTAAATTAAATTAGGTATCTAATAAATTTCAGTTTAATTCTATTCCAATGCTCCATATTTTACTTCATTCAAGTCACATGAACTTGATATTGTGTTGGTACGGATGATAACGTATAATTGTGTGTGTAACATCGTCCATTTAATTATATCGCGGGATTTCCTTTCACTTTACCATCCTTTTCATTTCATGACAAACCCTTGGTTGTTAATCAATTCTCCAATTACCAGCTCTGTGACAAAATTGACCGTGCATAGCACTCTGGTAAAGTGACTTACAGCCGTTTGTTATATGATATTATTCGTTACTGTTTCCGCTCGGATCTAAATCAAAATGATCCATCATATATATATATATATATATATATATATATATATATATATATATATCTATTTCTATCCACTCTGAAATATAATTCCTACCAATATACACTATCACCCCCAGTTAGACTAAGTTCCAAATGTCAGCATCTCAAGTTAAATAAGTAGGAACGAAATTAATCACAGAGCCTCGCTCAGCTGATTAGAATGATTCGTCAAGTGTTAATTATAACACTGCTCAACAAAAAAACGAGGCAAATTAGTATACAAAGGTTTATTATTTCTGTATTAGATAGCCCTTCTAGGCAGATCATTGGTCTATAATTATTATTAAGCCCCATATGTATCTAGTAAATGATCAAAACTCGGCGCATCGTGCCTCCCAAAAGGGCACACACCTTTACAGCTCAGGACCCCACAATTTTACGGTTTATAGTAGGTGAATGTAGAAAATTTTTCTAAAAATGTCAAAACAACATATCAATAAACTTAGTTAAACAGCAAGTTGAAAAGGAAAGAAATTAGCCTCAGAGGTCCCATCAGCTATTCTATGATCCTCCGAACCTCATAATTATTTTTGAGGTGTCCCGAACGAGCTCCATTAAATTTCAGCAACGTGAGTCGATTAGGAAAGAAATTAAGCCTCGGAGGTTCCGAAGCTGATCAGAATAACTCGAAAACTGAGAATATTAAAGCACTGTAAAGTAACCAGGTGACTCCGAAAGAGTAACGCTTAGAGCTTTGTGACAGAGTTCCCGTTAGTATTCCAGAGAAAGCGCTGCCGTCGCTCCGTTGGAAAACAACGGGCGTCGCACGCCTCTGCTCGTGTTCTTGAAAGGCTGAGTTTGGCGTTGGATGGGTGATCCAATACCAGGAAAACCAATCTACTCCGAACGTAGCACATTAATGGTATTAGCAGGAGTGGGTCTGGCGGGATACTGTCACTCTCCTCCACCTCTTTTTCGAGGATTTAGGGCCCCATTGCACCTCTAGGGAGGCTACCTAGATCCTTGATATGGTAGCAGAGTGTGGTTAGGATTATGGACGGCTAACGCCTAGTAATCCAATCCACTATTTTTGGGGCGTTAATGTTTCAGAAGAAACATGGCCCGGGGTTCCAGAAGGAATTCCCATTATCACCCTTTGGTATATAAATAATTTCATTTGTCTTTGACTTATAATTTCTCTTTTATTCCCCTTTTTATATTTTCAATTTCATACCTATAGTATACCTGGCCTTTGCCATTTTTATTATTCTTTATACCCGGGCATGGTTCCCAATTATTCAAGGGCATTGTTCCCAATTATTCAAGGGCATTGTTCCCAATTATTCAAGGGCATTGTTCCCAATTTACAGGGCTTAGTTCCCAATTTAAGTCCCCAATGTGGGCATATTCATTAAAATCTATTTTATTTTCCTAAAGGTACAAGTCTCCAAAGTTGAGCCACCGTTTATTCCCGATTGTTCCAACCTTTGATTGGAGGTTAATCACCTAATGAAGACTTCCTATGAAGATTCATTGACAATCCATAGGACCCCCCGTTTTAATTTCTCTTTTCCCATCCTCAATCGCCAATGCAGCTATTTATGAATGAGCATCAGTTCTCAGCCAGTAAACTATTCCACCTGGTTAACATACTTGCTCTTCAATGCACGGTAAACTAGAACAAGTGTTTCACCAAAACAAAGAGTACAAATGTAGAAAAGTCACACTGGTAGAAACTAAGTTTACAAGTATAGCAGAAAAGAAAAATGGAGAGTGGGGACAAACGAAATGAACCGATACTGTCGAAATGACCGGATACTGTCATCCTCCTCTACCTCTTTGTCGAGGATTTAGGACCCCATTGCACCTCTGGGGGGCTACCTATATCCTTGATAGCTTAGACCATCGTGAGGTTTCGTGAGGGCATGACTTTGATTTTTTTGCTTCCGAGTCTGCAAAGCAGCGGAAGCTTTGTTTGCACTTTCGAAAAAAAAAATTTTTTTTGCTCCAAAATAAAAAATTTCCTCTCGCATTTTGCGTTTCATAGCCTCTTGAACAAATTTGGTGTCGTGTCTGTCTGTCCGTCCGTCTCTCTGACATTTCCTTGCAACAGTCATAACTTCCAAAATTTCGATTGGATTTTAATAACAACTTTCAGGAATAGCATGGGTTTAGCCCTAGATGGTGGTACGTTCTGGGCATACGCGAACGTGATTTTCTTGTTACACTCATAAGTCCGTCAATGCTGAAAAGATTTTGGTAAGATTTTCAGGGATGATGCGGGGAAGGTCCCCCACGACATTCATCGTGATAGAATCAGCGGTAAGCTGTGCGCATGCGCGAGAGTTTGTCTTTCTATGTTTCCTTGCAGCACCCGCAACTGCTACAATTTTGATCGGATTTCAATGAAATTTTTAGGAATAGTATGGATTCAGCCCAAGAAGGTCCCCTATCAGTTTCATCATGATTGAATCCGCGATACTCTTAGTGCATGCGTGAACGTAATTTTCTTGTGACAGTCATAAGTCCGTCAATGTTGAAAAGATAGGTCAGGTTTTCAGGGATGATGCGGGGAAGGTCCCTTACGACTTCATCATGATTGAATCAGCGGTATGCTGTGCGCATGCACGAGCGTTCGTCTTTTTATATTTCCTTGCCACATCCATAACTTCCACAATTTTGATCGGATTTCAATGAAATTTTCAAGAATAGTGTGGATTTAGCCCTAGATGGTCCCCTATCAGTTTCATCATGATTGAATAAGCAATACATGGATTTAGCTCTAGATGTTCCACTATCAGTTCCATCATAATTGAATCAGCGATACTCTCAGCGCATGCGTGAACGTAATTTTCTTGTGACAGTCATAAGTCTGTCACTGTTGAACAGATTTTAATCAGGTTTTCTGGTTTTTGGTTGCCCAGCACTCTAACGACATGATCATGGTGAACCGGTCACTTCTGAAAATTTAATGGAAATTTAAATTTAATTTAATTATATATATATATATATATATATATATATATATATATATATATATATATTTTCTTTTTGCTCTAGGTATATGTGCATACCTATAAATTTTGTTCTTTATCTGTTTTTTAATTAGGTATTTTTTATGCTTTTACACAACTTCTACTTTTATTTTTGTGCACAAGGAACAACCTTTCTTTTTTGTAAATAATGTACACTATGAGGGGCGAAAGATTCTGTGCCATGTCCTTGGTTTTTTTTTTTTTTTTTTTGCATTGTAATCCACCTCACCCAGAGAGTTGCAATTTCAAATTTCAGCACCTTAAGTTGCGTAGGAACGAAATTAGTTACAGAGCTTTCTCTGCTTATTACAGCGGTATCTCAAGTTGCAATTATTCTCGTAGGTACCTACTCTACCACAACCAGAGAGGTTCCATTCAAATATTCTGCAACTTAAGCTGAATTGGAACAAAATAAGCTACAGAGCTGACTCAGCAAGTTAGAGTGGTGTCTTAAGTTGCATTATTATAATCTTACCATCATAATTATATGTTTGGAATGCAAGTTTTTCCCCCATTACTGAAAGGAACTATACCTACAGATGGACCATCTAATTTCTACCTATAGAATGACCAATCCAAAATGTTACTGACTACAAGGCCAATAAACAACTGGAAAATGCATCCACATCGGTTTATTATTCTTGTTTCAGAAACCCCTTATCACAATTCTCCCGCGGTCTTTAGATTTGAATGAAACTTGATCCATTAGCATAATTTAATTAGATATCTGGACAAAAATAAAACAGTAGGTAGGTATAGATCCCATTGTAAATCAGCCTAGCGTTATCGTTCTTTTCTTGTCAGAGAATTTAATTGTCTTTAGCAAGATTAAGATGTACCTACCACTTGAGGTAATGAGGACCATGTATTGTGCGCTTGCACAATCTCTTCTAATTTTGAATAATTTAATTTAATTAGTAAGGCCATCGAGGATTTGAATGAGGTTGTGTTTATTTGCTTCAATTAGAGAGAGAGAGTTATTTACTTCAAGTATTCATGTTCTGTTATTTTATTCATGTTTGAAAGAAAAAAAAGGACCTAAGTTCCGGCTGACGGATTTCCATGCCGTAATGTTTGATTTAAATAAGAAATTATTGCAATACATATCTTTGTATGAGTATAATAAACTTTTTTCTTCTTCTTCTTCTATAGATCCCATTGAAACGTATTACCAATTACAAAAACAATAGAGACTTTTGTGTCAGAACTACACAGAACTCAAATTGGTTTTATGCTTATTATAATTGCCCATTATTTAATAATATCCAAACAAAGTATGATTAGGTACATATATCGAATAATATTGCACGGTGTTGATAAACGAATTATGTTGTGTGTTACAGTGTTGAGTGAAAGCGTGAGCGATGGGGTCTACGTTGATGAAATTGATGTTGATCATCGCCAATCTTGCTTACATCAATCCACTACCTGAAGTGATCCGGATAGGTGAGTGCCAAGTGGTTTCGATGTATGAATAAATTAATGAATTTTTATTTAATAAATCTTGAATTAACTCGCAGCGTTTATTACTTCGAGTTTGATATTTTGTTGTGTAGGAATATGTATCAATCTACAATTTGATCGAATGTGGATTTAGTGTTTTGTGGAGAAAGTTTTAATGTTGAGGTTTAATGTTATACCTACTGGGTGTGATACAGGTATTGGCACCGAATTTCGTGAACATAGGCTCAGTAATAAATCAGCATGCAATATAATGTATTCAACGGATTTTATGTCTTCTCTTTACAATGTATTAATTTTGAAAACTAAATTACCATACCTATTTAATTTACACTTTCTTCTCGGAGTACTGTAACGCCTCATCTCAGGAAGCCAACTTACTTACCACAGACAGTATGAAACATCATAATGTTATTCGGTAGTTTGGTAATGGATATAAAGCATATTCAAATTAAAAATAAAAGTTTCAGTCATGCAGCATGATCGTACGAGCGAATGTTGGTAAATGTTTGTACTATATTATGCTAAATTGTTTTGAAAATTTGAGCACTTTCAGTAAAAAGAAACTGTTAGCTACTAATTTTACGGCAAAACTTCGTTCTAAATAATATTCTGCGATTAATTTTTTTGTTTGTTTTAAGCTTTATTTGCTATTTTGTCTATTTTTTGGCAATTATTAATGCAATTTAAGTACATTTTTCAGCATAAATTTGTCCTTAATTTTTTAATGTTCTAGTTCATCATTGATGAACTTCTTTTGACTTATGAAAAAAAAAAAAAAAAATGTATACACCTATAAATTTAACAATTTTTAGCCGTTTTTACCCATTTTAAGTGATTTTTTAGCACATTTTTTGAAATTTGACCAATTTAATGTGCTCGAAACATACTGTCCAACGAACTCATCCTTTCATTTGGAAAGCTTTATCTTTGGATATATATATATATATATATATATATATATATATATATATATATATATATATATATATAACGATGAAATATCTATCTGGTTCTATTGAACTATATGTAAATTAATGTATGAAAGAAAATTTCACAAATATAAAGAATAGAGAAAAAATTCTGATATTTCGCTGATTAAGCTTGATCATAGAAAAAAATTTGAATGGGCATTGTTTGCATGACGATGCTTGTTAAGAGTCTTGTTGCTTGCATTCATGGATTAGGATGATTATGATTTCATATATATATATATATATATATATATATATACATATATATACATATATATACATATATATACATATATATATATATATGAAAAAGCGTTAAACTCTAGGATTTGTTACAGATTGTCTCAAAACGATTTCAATGAAGAAAATTTTTCAAAAATTTTGACTTAAAAATTCGTAGAGCCATAGAAATAGCTTTATTTTCTACGAAATTCACTAAAAGAATCCTCCATGAATTGTTGGAGCCTGAATTTCACACAAATAAAGCACGGAATGGGTTATAATGAAGAAACGCTCACTTGTTGAACTGGGATAGTAAATCAGAAACCTAACCGTTTGACTGCCTTCCCATCGTTATATTATTTAGTAAAATCGTTCCCCCATCTTGCTATTCGAGTTTCTAGCACTCCATAAAAGTTGTACCACCAACTCTTTCTTCACCTGTCAGCACCGGGAAAAGTTAAGTAAGAAATATGCGGGTCTGAGAATGAAATACGATTATCTGCGAATGTTCCGCACCTTACTTAGTTCAATAGATCAAACCTTTTTTTCCCTGATCTAAATTGAATGTCGCAGTGTTGATAATTTATACCAAGCAACAAGTATGAGCCGTAGGAGAGTGTGCAGCGTTCAGTGAGTCTAAAATTTTAGTATGCACATGCTTGAGCCATGGGTCCCCGCTCCGAAAACGACAGGAAAAAGCGTTAAGGAAGTATCACACTAGCATTTTTTCCGCATTTTGGTTTATTATTTCCTATAATAAGCCTATGTGATCGTGTAGCAAAACATTTTTGTAATCCCCCCACAAACTTTGTCACTTTACGTTTCAAGGTGCGTAGAATCCAAATTTGAAATGTCCGTCCGCCGCCGCCGTCCGGGCCATAAAAGGCCTAAGAATTTACTTAAAAAACCCGTTCTTTCGCACATAGACTCCATTTGGGGTCTAGTTGGTCCTAACGTTTAACCATCCCGATCGCTTTACTCGCAAACTCCCATAGATGCTATGGGCCAAAAACGGGCGAAAAAGTGTCTTTTTCGAGACTTTGAGTGTTAGACGTGTTAGACGCACGCCTGGCACGCTTGGCAGGGGGTCACGGTGGGTGGTGAAGGGGGTGAGCGGGGGGTGGAGTGAGAGGAGGCGCGGCGGCACCTTGTGGTGGCTGGAGTGACCAGGGGCGTAGCAGAGGGGTGTAGGAGAATGGATATTTATTACTTTTGGTTTATTATTTCCAATAATAAGCCTATGTGATCGTATAGCAAACATTTTTATAACCCCCCCTCAAACTTTGTCACTTTACGTTTCAAGGTGCGTAGAATCCAAATTTGAAATGTCTGTCGGCCGTTCGCTGTCTGGACCATAAAATGCCAAAGAAATTACTTAAAAAACCCGTTCTTTCGCACATAGACTCCATTTGTGGTCTGGTTGGTCCTAACGTTTAACCATCCCGATCGCTTTACTCACATAGATGCTATGGGCCAAAAACGGGCGAAAAAGTGTCTTTTTCGAGGCTTTGAGTGTTAGACGTGTTAGACGCACGCCTGGCACGCTTGGCAGGGGGTCACGGTGGGTGGTGAAGGGGGTGAGCGGGGGGTGGAGTGAGAGGAGGCGCCGCGGCACCTTGTGGTGGCTGGAGTGACCAGGGGCGTAGCAGAGGGGTGTAGGAGAATGGATATTTATTACTTTTACGTGTTATACCCATATAATACACCGCGGCACCATTAGTTGGGTACGGCGTTCCTTTGAGACATGAATATATGTTTTTTCTAGGGCATATTTGTGTGTTAATACCAATGCTTTTCCTACGCATATTTAATAACATATCCTCTTGACTTTTCGAACGTACTTAGATAATGATATTATTAAGGCAATAGCTATTTGAATAGATAGGAGCTCAAATCGAGAAATATAAACATGCTTACATAATTATAGAAGTATAGGTTGTGGCAACTCGAAATAGGACACGCCGAGGAGTCTGGACGTGCCTCACGACGTACGCAAGCCAACTAAACTACGATCAAACTCAATTGAAAAAATAATAAACCCTTGTGAAATAATTTGCAGCGTTTTTTTGGCATTTTTAATGCCTAAACGTGAAGAAGGCAAAGTGATTTTTTCCAAGGTCAGCTGTGAATGTTGAGGAGGAATAAGTGCAAAAACTGCGCATTCTGGCGGAATGCATTTTTATTAAATCTGTCAGGTTAGGGCTCCTAGGGGTTTTTCATTGAATTGTTACCTCCCCAAGGGTTATGTTTAGCAATTTTTGCGTGGAGGTAAAAATTAGAACATGTTCTAATTTTCCTAAGTGAGTTTAAAAATGCTCCGCCAGTATGTGCAGTGGTCGAAAAAGCTGACCTTAGAAAAAAGCACTTCATCTTCTTCACGTTTAGGCATTGAAAATGCCGAAAAAATGCGGAAAAAATGCAAGTGTGATACGGTCTTTACACAAATATGACAAGAACGTAGCGCGGGGTTTTCTATTGATTTCCACGTACAACCATTCCGTTGCTGGGAAAGTTTAACTCCCTTACTTATTGTTCCACAATAATCGTTTTCCACTTAAAACCTCTCAATTTATCACAACATTTCATGATCCCTATGCCGTTGTAGTGTCAAAGGAAGCTGATTTATACCGCCGAGGTTCTAACTAATAATGCTTTGTATGTCTTGTTTTTCTACCTTACAATCCCTAACCATAAATATTTTTCACCTATTTCGCCGATTCCATGAACGGTGAAAGTGAGAAAGTTCCAACTCGCAAATGTTTTTCAAAAAATGTACAATATGGAGTGTATTGGATGATTAATACTCGAAACAAAAATGTAATGGAAGCTAAATGAGGGCGAAATTATCGGATCGAATGGTAATCCTTATTCCATGCCTGTTTTCTGTTGAATTTACGATCGTCTTGATTCAACAGTTTGGTTCGTTTGCACTACATGTATTCGACCTAATTGGATACTCTATAATGCAGACACAAAGTCAACTGTCGACCGCGTTGCCGCTAATTAATTAAAGGTTTCTCGAGCCACTACCCAACGATAACTCATATTTCAGATGAGGTTCAAAGCGCACTATGGCATGCGCCTGCTGTGAAGCTCAGTTTGAACCCTAGGCCAAGGTAGGCTCTGCAATAATTGAACCCGACGCTGAAATCCCTGAGAATTTTAGAGTTTCATTCCAGATTCAAGCTCGTACCTATGCACAGGTAACTTATTGACTATATTCTGGAGTTGCTACGGACATTTCAATGGGCCTTGCAAGGACAACAGTGACTCGAAGACTTAAAGACATTCAGATTTTTTCATGACCTCAAATCCCTAACTCGAAAATCCTTCGTGGTTCGAAAATGTTGAATTTACGATCACCTTTGTCCAACGAGTTGGTTGTTTGTAAAACTTCAAGCTACTTAAATAATCCAGATTTCAACTGTCAGTCGTAATGCCGACAATAAATTAGAATTTTCCCGAGCAGCAAAGATGAGAATCACGAGGAAAATCGATTGCATGCGCCTGCTTTGAAGCTGGATTTGGACCCCCAAGCCTCCTTGGGATGAATGCTAATTAAACCCAACGTGAAGAACCCCTGACGCCGTGTCCTACGTGGACGACCAACGAGCGCGAGCGAGCGACCTCAAGTCGCTCGCGCGCGCCGCTATAGTGTCCACAGTAGGCGTCCACAGTAGGCGTCTAGAATCCTTGCGAGGTTACCTTTGCTTCGTGCTAAGTGTAAAAATTTTTTCTATTTTTGCGATATTATGAACGACTTATTTCTTTTAAATAATGCAGCAATGCTTTATTACTTGGCGAAAAAGAATTCGTCGAGACGGAAGCTAGTTTCGAATATTTATTCAATGAGGGAACAATAGGTACGGTGGGTTTATTTATTTATTTATTTACAAAACGGGTGATGCCCAATTACAATATTAATAACAAAATAAATTCGTCTCTTGATGAGGGAACAAAATCGGTGTTACAGAAGAAAGAAAATAAGTATAGGTATATGTGTAATTATAAGGTCAAAATAACAAACAAACACTTCTTGTAGCTGAGATGAGTTTAGGGGTATGTGGACAGAAGTTTTCAGGGTGGACGGTTTCAGGGAGTACGCAATATTTTTGAGCGGAAGGTTCGAGATGGCTGGTCATGGAAAAAGTATACAGGTAATTAGTAGTGGAGAAATGAATATGAAAAATGGGTTGGTTACGGGAGTAAAAAGCTGGAATATGTAGGTTGATTTCGGAGATGAGTTCGGGACAGTCAATTCGGTTATTCAACAAGTTGAAAAGGAACAACACGTCAGGGTTACACAATTTGTTCCCGCAACTTAGGGCCTTTTTTTGCTTACTCCAGGATGAAAACATCCACCTTCGATAATATTGTTGAACATATTGAAGGATAATTTAATCATCAAGTTACCAATTTTCAAAGGCCCGTAGGAGCTGAGGAAAGATTGATGTTGACAATCAGGCAATTACAAGACTAGAAGTAATGATTTAGGTATTTTCCGTCCCTTTGGTCCATTTAAATTATTTGTTAAATAACCCCCTTTATGTATGGCTAGACATTATAATTTAATAGCAGCTGAGAATAATTGCCTTGATATATTTGTCAATAGTTTTTCCGTATTTAAAAACCACATCATTTCCTATTGTTCTAAATTTCCAGCCTGGTAAAAGGTACTATTATTATCTTTTGTGTATTGATTTAATTTTTTTTCTACTCTGTATAAATTTATATTTTCATTACGGGCTAACTAGCCCGTAAATAAATAAATCAGTAGGTACGCACGTAATAAATTATGAAACATTTTATTTTTTATTTAGTTTATTAATCGTTAAGAGAGTTCTCTTTTCGAGAAAGCTCCCTTATCAAAATACTTTGGAACTCATTCCTAACTTTTAGTTTTTCAATTTCCCCCAGCTTTTTGAAGTACCTATGGGAGAAGCGATTAAAAAAACAAATGTGTTTTCGTCTTCTTGTTCCACTGTCCCAGCCATTTCCAGGGAGAAAAAATGAGAGGAATACGGGAAGACAAACAATAATTTGAACACAAAAATGTAACCTCCCGGGAGAGCGACCAAAATCAAACTGGTTTGAAAATCAAACCCGAGCGTGCGACCCGACTCGCGGCGTCGGGCGGTGGCACGCAGGACACTTCGTTCGGTTAACCTTGTTTGAAATCAGTTGGTCGCTCGCTCGCACGCGCGGGTCGCTCGCTCGCGTTCTTTGGTCGACCACGTAGGACACGGCTTGAGCGTTTGGAGGTTTTATTTCAGATAACAGCTCGTAATATTCACAGGTAGCTTCTAATCTAGGATTCGAGAGGTTACTCTTTATGAAGAGTAACCTATAGTGCTAAAACAGTGCTACGGTCATTTCAATGGTACTTATGAGGAGCACATTGACTCGAAGACGTCAAAGACAAAGACAAATCTCACAGAGACAAAGACAAACCTCAAATCCCTGACCCTTGTCTTATGTTTCTGAAATGTTGAATTTGCGACCACCTTGATTCAACAGGTTGGTTTGTTTCAGAGGGGTTATAATAATTACAGTAATAATATAGTATATACTTAGAGGTAATGCGCAGTAATAATAAAGGAGAAATGTCGAAAAGACTGTAGTAGAATAATCGAAGATAAAAGTATGAGAGGCTCGTTTGATAACGCAACTCTGCAACCTCTCCACAAGTTGCATGGTGGGCTCGCTTCTCGTTTGTGATCGCTGTCAAGCTGCGCATTTCAAAAGGAGTTTGCAGCCGCCCACCGTTATACCTGTTGTCAAAAATGATCAGGATAAGGGTCAAAACGAATAAAAGTCCTTATCGCCGAGCTTTCGGTTTATATAAAACCATCATCAGGGCTCATGAATCTTCTATGGTGTCAAAATATAGGACATGGTCATGGATTGTGAGTTAAATGTCATACCGAAAACAAGAACTGGTTGCAGTTGAGGCTGAGTATAACAAGGGTTGGCACAGTACGGAACCTCCTCCTCGGTTCCTCGATCGGATTTGACCTCAAAACGCTTGCCCTTCAAATTTTCTTTCGAAACATGATTTGGGAGTATGTTGGGATAATAATTCAGCAAAAACTGAAATCAAACATTGAGCCGTTTTTTTAAATTCAGTTTTTGAATTTTTAATTGATACTTTAATCATGAAAATACGCTATAATCGCCAAAATTCAAAAAACAAAATTATTTATGTGTCATCATACAATAGAATCTTCATCTAGTTTTATAGTTCTGACTTATTTTGTGATCAAATATATTTAAAAAAAAAATAACATTTCAAGGAACAAAATAATGATTATATTTGCATGAAGCTCTTAATAAATGCCTGTGAGTATGCGTGTAGTATGTGCCTGTGTGTCTAAGTGTAGGTACGCTTGTGTGTGAGTTTATAATGATTCATTATACAAATTTTAACATAAAATATACATCTAAATTGAATAGCAAATAAAAATAATAGCATTTTAACATTTTACATATGCAGAGAATTACATTCGCATACAGCTCTTGAAAAACGTTGTCCATACTCAGAATTGATTCGCGATACTTTATATTTGGCCCACATCGCAGAAAAATCATGATGCACGGCCTCCATTGCCTGTTCACTGTAAAAGCCGAGGCCATTTCCGTGTTTGATACAAGGTTCTTCTACATGAAAGAAAACCGTATGAACTTTTGGAGTGACTGGAATATCCAAGGATAAATATGATGCTTTGAATTCATTGACTTTTGGATCCAGCCTGACTGAGAAACATGCTTTGACTACTTCATTGAACTTCTGGAAAGCATAAACGAATTCGTTCAAAGGAAATAGTTGCCGCATTTTGCTAGAGAAACTTGATTTGTTGCGTTCAAACTGTAGCATGGGTTGTTTAAAATACGTTGATGCTTTCCAGAAGTTCAATGAAGCAGTCAAAGCGTGTTTCTCAGTCAGGCTGGATCCAAAAGTCATTGAATACATCAATGAATTCAAAGCATCTTATTTATCCTTGGATATTCCTGTCACTCCAAAAGTTCACACGGTTTTCTTTCATGTGGAAGAATTTTGTACCAACACGGAAATGGCCTCGGCTTTTACAGTGAACAGGAAATGGAGGTCGTGCATCATGATTTTTCTGCGACGTGGGCCAAATATAAAGTATCGCGAATCAATTCTGAGTATGGACATCGTTTATTAAGAGCTACCCATGTTACTCAGCCTCAACTGCAACCATTTCTTGTTTTTGTTATGACACTTAACTCACTGACCGTTTCCTATATTTTGGCACCATAGAAGATTCTTGAGCCCTGATGATGGTTTTATATAAACCGAATGCTCGGCGATAAAGACTTTTATTCGTTTTGACCCTTATCCTCGTAATTTTTGACAACATAAATATTGTGGGTCTATCATCTCTTTCTCCACCGTTATACGCACTGGTAGTAGACACTAGACAAACGGTAGGGGTCATGAAACGAAGGACCTGGGAAACCTCTGGTAAGTCGTCGTCATCCGGCGACCGCCTTTCATTTAGCTCTGGCAGTTCCTCTTTTGTCCGCCCTTGTTATTTGTGGTTATGTGCGGTCAGCACGCTGCTGAAGTCATCACAGTGGGAACTGCGAAGAGGGGAAAGAATTAAAACCTTCAAACGCTTAGTTTCTAACTGAGAGAATCGTTTAACGGAGCTCACAATAATAGTTCAGTAATCATGGTGAAAATCAAGGCTACAGCCATGATGAGGAACAAAATGATCGCATCGATGAAGAGTACATGACATCGAACGACGACATGAAACAACTCAACAACTATCAAGAGTATATCACTTCAGTTGACGAAATTTTAGAACAACTTGATGAGGAAAAAAAAAGTCATGCAGCATGACTGAATGAGCGAATTTTCTAAATCACCTATCGTGTTATAATATGTTGAATATTGTATTGAAATTTGAACAATTTCAGTAGGAATGAATTGTTGAAAACCAATTTTATGGCAAAAAAACTCATACTAATCAAAATTTGGTGTCTCAAAATATTCTGGATTTTTAGGTTTTTTGCAGTTTTTATAGGTTTTTCAGCAAATATTAATGCAATTCAAGAACTTTTTTCTGCATAATTTTATGCAAACATGTTTTAATGTCCTAGTTAATCTTTGATAATTTTGTTTTGGCTAAATCTCTGCTTAAAATTTTTGGCCGTTTTTATCAATTTTTAGTGATTTTTTTAGTACATTTTTTTAAATTTGACCAATTTAATGTGTTCATGAATAATTGTTGGCCAACGAACTCATCCTTTCGTTCAGAGCTTGATTTTTTAGCCCAAGAACGGGGTTTTTATATGAAAGTCTTCGTCTGGAATGACATATATATGTGAAAACGTGCAAATTTCAGAAGTCGTTTGAGAATGCCTCAACGCATTGCAATAGCATTATTTTCTACGAAAATTCGCTAAAAGACCATGAAGCTACAGAAGAGAAAAAAGATGTCTTGGAAATGATTGTGGGGTAGGTATGTCATTTACCACATGAAAATGACTTATACTGAAAAAGCTAGTCATTACGGGGTAACACTATTTATAGCGAGCCTGCGTTCTATTAAAAAAGTGGCTAACACGACCGACGAGTGAAACAGGAAAACAGTTAAGATAATGCTGATAATAGTAAAGTGGCCTATAAATGTTTTGATAGCTATATTTAGGTACATAGGTATAAGTATATATACCTATATTTATATTTTGATGGATAACGAATCACATGTTGTGACCAGGACTCAAAAGTTGTTCACGTGTACCTATTACTCTCGACATTATAATTGCGTTAGTATATTTATGGTTTTAATAAATAAGTAATTATTGATAAGTGGTGGTGTAAATAAATATTATATAGGTACTACATATTTTATACCATATATATACTGTTCATGATTTTATCATCATGATCACTACTGTGATGGAATGTAGTAATGTAGGTAAATATTAAACTTTGAATATGCTTTCTACTTGTCCCTTGAGCCACAAGTGATTGAACAGCTATCCACCTCCTTTTCATATAGGTACACAAATAAAACAGTTATGAGTCGTACAAATTTCCTAAATTAGTATGTACTAAAGGCCTGTTAGGGCTTGGAAAGCCCTAATCTAGTCCGTATTACAATAGTACCTAACAGGAACCCAGCACATTATAGTAACGATATAAGTCCTACCTATTTGCGGCGATATGTGACCTGGTGCAAAGCTAAGGCGATGTTAATAAATGATTTAAAAAAGAGGAAATAACGATCAAAATGTAAGTAATGTAATAAAATAAATACCACTAGTTGAGGTGGTCCTCGCCACTATGAGACTAAACAAAAAGTTGAATCGGGGAATTCAGAATTTGGGCATGGTGAGATGATGGTGTAATTCTATCTCGAGTCTTCTTCGTTTCTTTGTAAGCGTGTGAATCTGCGCGTCCGTGTCTTCTATCTCCTTCTTTATGACGTTGATTGTATCTTGATCGGTATTACTCGTAGATGTCGAACTGGTGTTGAGTTCGACACCAGCCCAAACAGAAGGACATGTTGTGTCATGTCCTATAGTATCGTTCAGAAATAACTCTCCTAGATGTTAGTAACTACACTACGTTTCTTACTTACCGTGGCAACTGTTGTTACTGCCACAGCCTAATAAACAGAGAGTCTCCTTATCAAGTTTCAACTTCCTACAGTGAAGAGGAAAGAATTTAGCTCACCCAGCTGATCAGAAAAGACCCCATCACTTCACTCGTCTCTTAGGGCGGAATCCATAGTCGCACCATGAGATAAGAAATTTCTTGACTCAGGCCAAGGTCACATCTGGCTTGAGGAGGTGAACTGGTATCCATAGTCAAAAGGTGCAGGCGTCGAGGCCGGCCTTAGCTGTAATTTTTCTCAAGGTGGCTTGGAGGAGGGTTGGAGTCTAGAGCGAGCAAAATGAGGTTCTTCCAACTATTTTGGGCATTCCATGCTTAGTAAATCACGATACGTGGTGATTCCATGCTTGGAATTCCATGGTATTTGTTCGACGCAACCTTGGTGAGGGCAGAAAAATGAGACAACATTTGTGAGTTGTGTTATGTGTGACAGTTGACACTTGACACACGTTTTTCGTCACCCCATTACTTCACTCGTCTCTTAATGTCGCAGAGAGTCTCCCTATCAAATTTCAACTTCCTACAGTGAACAGGAAAGGATTTAGCTCACTCAGCTGATCAGAAAAGACCCCATCACTTCACTCGTCTCTTGATGTCGCAGAGAGTCTACTTATCAAATTTCAACTTCCTACAGTGAACAGGAGAGGATTTAGCGCACTCAGCTGATCAGAAAAGACCCCATCACTTCACTCGTCTCTTGATGTCGCAGAGAGTCTACTTATCAAATTTCAACTTCCTACAGTGAACAGGAAAGGATTTAGCTCACTCAGCTGATCAGAAAAGACCCCATCACTTCACTCGTCTCTTGATGTCGCAGAGAGTCTACTTATCAAATTTCAACTTCCTACAGTGAACAGGAAAGGATTTAGCTCACTCAGCTGATCAGAAAAGACCCCATCACTACGTTTCTTACTTACCGACACTTTTGCAACAAACTTGGGGCCGTGCTGATTCGGAATTATATATAAAGACCGTTCAGAATTATATATTTATAAAGTCCGCTAAGTTCTTCAGTTTCAATTTCTTCCTTCAGAAATAACTCTCCTAGATGTTAGTAACTACACTAAGTTTCTTACTGACAGTGAATTGATGGCAACTGTTGTTACCGCCACAGCCTAATAAACAACTCTCGTCGATAAGGACTGCCTAGAACACGATCAAGGCGGGTTTAGAGACGACGAACGGCGACACTTTTGCAACAAACTTGTTGCCGTACCGAATGAGCAGTCTAACACTAAAATCGGACCGCGAAGTTCTTCACAGTTTCAAAGACCGTTCGGAATTATATATAAAGATAGTATTTTAGTCATCAAGGTATATTAAATACACTGAAAGTCTGTGAAAAACTTAAACAAAAATCTTATACTGCGTGAAAACTAATAGGTGGAATGGAAGGCAGGACGCTGTTGCATAACCCTCGATTTTTGGAAAAAACTCTGAATTACTCAAGGCGAAATGAATTTGGTATTACGTTCCTCGTTTTACAGTTGGAACGACCTATTCAAACAGTCTCAAAACAGGCGCATGCAATCGATTTTTCTCGTGACTCTCATCTGTGTTGCTCGGGAAAACTTTCAATAGTTGCATTACGGCCGAAAGTTGAAACCTATGTCAGCATTATAGAGTATTCAAGTGGATTGACCTTGTACAAACATTCAACCTGTTGGATCAAGGTGAACGTTAATTTAACATTTTAGAACCACGAGGGATGTACGAGAGGTATTTCATGAATAATACTGAATGTCTTTGAAGTCTTCGAGTCAATGTGATCGTTACTAGGGCCACTGAAACGACCGTAGCAACTCCAGAATACTAGACAATAAGTTACTTGTGCATAGGTTCGAGCCTGAATCTGGAATGAAACTCTAAACTTCTCAGGGATTCTTCAGCGTCGGGTTCAATTACTGCAGAGCCTTCGGAGGTCCATAGGTGTGCCCTTTGAACCTCATCTAAAATGTGAGTTATCGCTGGGTAGTGGCTCGAGAAACCTTTAATTAATTAGCGGTAACACGGTCGACAGTTGACTCTGTGTCTACATTATAGATTATCCAATTAGGTCGAATACATATAGTGCAAACGAAACAAACTGTTGAATCAAGATGATCGAAAATTCAACAGAAAATAAGTATGGGATAATAAGGATTACCATTCGATCCGATAATTTCGCCCTCTACGACGTCATTTAGCTTCCATTGTACTTTGTTTCGAGTACTTGATCATCCAATACCCTCCATATTGCACATTTTTGGAAAAACCTTTGAGAGTTCTTACAGCCCATGGAATGCATGATACAGGTTGTATCAGACACGACTCGCCAGAGTTCAGGGATCGATTTTACCACCAATTTGCAACAAAAAGTGCCTCTTGGACGTTTTTTTAGAAGCCTCGTTTCTGAGTAATTTCACTTTTAAGATTTTTTATGTGTTTTTGATCTTATGTCACTAAAATGGTCATAACTCCCTTAATTTGATGAGTAAATTAAAATTTCATTACACCCTATGAATAGAACGTTAAATTTCCAATCCCCCTGATGCCAAAATCAGAATTTTTAAGTAACTCCGATGGCTAAAAAATGAGGTCAGATTCATAATTTTGAGAAGTTGACAAAATTTCACTGTTTTGAATTCGCTTATTGGCTTTTTTACTGCGATGCTTTTGAATCCTCTACACCAAAGGCATGCAGGTACATGTACAGAGGAGGAGTATGTAAAAAAGGTACATATTACACAAGGTATATTATTATACTATGTTATTTAAGTTTTGGGTGTTATCTTAAGTTGTTATCTAACGCCGTTGTGTAGCGCACAAAGTTGTAATGTCGTCGTGGGACGTAATGGCTCGGGTGCCTGTTTCTCGTGAACTCTACCATCTGTCTACGACCCATGGCTGTAGCTATGCTGCTATTGTACACTAAAGGTGTCCGTCCACTAGGTCGACAGAGCGGTGCGGTGCGGCGCGACTCGAGGTTCGTTGAGGTTCGTCCACTTTGGGGCGGATTTCGTTTTTTGATCCGTCGTTTCGCCAGTCCCGCGTCATTTCGCTGAACAAACTGGGGATCTGATTGGGCGACTATGTTTAGATTGCGTCAACCTCAATCACAGGCACTTAAAATACTTTCTAGCCTCAATCATAGCGAGGTGTTTTTGGTAAGGAAAAAAAGGGAGGGAGAGGAGGGGGTGCTTAAAAGGAATAATTTGGTCATCACCGAACGAACTGGTGATCTGATGTTCGGACGAATGAAATTGGACGTTCTTTTGGGTCACCTATCAAGAATATTTTTAATCTGAAATATGGGGGGGTTTGTGGAGAGGGAGTAGTGGTTGATCTCAGTAGTTTGGTCCTAAAAGGTAATTTATAAGTAAGTACTTCTAAGTAAGGACTTGTTTGAATCAGATTCATAGGGGTGTCCCAAAATGTTATCGGTGAGGGGGGGCTTGCGTATATTCAAGTCAACCTGTGCAACTCAAATTGCGAAAACTTTGTGCAAGCGAAAATTTTTCGCTTTGACCTTCGTCCACTAGGTCGATGGGGCGATGCTAAATGTTTCGACACACCCGCGCCGCGCCGCGTCGCGCTGTCGACCTAGTGGACGGCCACCTTAATAGGTAGGTAACAGTAGGAGTTTTTGATAACGTATCTGATCAGGTTGTAAGCAGATGTCTAAGCTGCGAATACTAATGATATGGGTCCTTTAATATTACAAGGTATTTGAGCACTGAGAAACAGAAGAGCAGATAGTATTGTAATTGTTGGAGGAACTAGAGGAGTAGTGAGGGAAGGGAGGGGGTTCATCATAATATTCTGTGGCTTGTGTATGCGCTGGAGGCTCGCGCTACGCAACTGGTTTGTTTATTCGTGTGTCTAATTTAATAAGGTACTCCGTAATGCAAACGTAGATTTCAACTGTCAACTTTGATTCTGCCAATTAATAAAAGTTTCCCCGAGCCACTACCTAACAATAACTCAGCTCGTAGATGAGGTTCAAAGGGCAAATCAATGGGCGGCGCCTGCTGTGAGGATCAGTTTTGACCCCTGGGCCTCGAGGGGGTCCGCGCTAATTAAACCCGACACTGAAACGGTTACAGTGAGACTGCTATTGGGTGTTAGTGAACTGGCCGAGGCCTACGGGCAGCTTCATTAAATTCGACCAGATCCCGTTGAATGGCTCGAGGGCTCAGCTCGCCGACAGCGACCGCCGTCCAACGGAATTAAGCGTTTTCTTCGTAAAAGGGGCAACAGCGCCGGATATAACGGCGTCGAGGGTCAATTCACGTTCGGGTAATCAAGTTTACCGGGGAGGGGATGGTAGGGGGTTGATTGCTATATCTCCCGGTCTTCTTTTAAACTCTTTGTTTAAATCACATCCCCGATCCCATCGTTCCATTGGTCGGTGATTAGTGGGATACGACCAACGGTCAACCCCAGTTGTGTCCATTCATTTTAAGTTGGCCTCGAATCAATCAAAAATAATTTCACTGTGACCCTTTGTGTGACGCAGAATCCATTTCATGAATTCTTAAAAGTGTGTCCGTGCCATAAACCACGGGTCCCCACTCATAATGTGACGGGTGAGACTTGTGCACTCTGCGATAAGTTTCACTTTTCGATATCAAAGATGGAGAAGCTCAGATATAAACAAACAAGAAATTATCTGTATTTCCATGAAGTGGAGAAATGTGGCTAAAGCAGTATGGACAGTGTCTAGGAGAAAATGGTTCAAGCAAATCTTGAGAAATTGAAACGACTGCCAAATTTTATTTTCAATATTGAACCTTTGTAATTTTAATTAAAATTTTCTCATATAGGTATGTTTTCTGAGGTGCTGAATTTGCACTTTGGCACTTCAAAATCCACGAACGCTCCATGTCAAAAATTAAAAATAAAACATCTCTATCGGATGAGAAACTTAGTTGTTTCTGTTTTTAATCCTTTGATTCGGAGAAAGTAGTCCAATTTAAAGCGTTTATCCAAAACACAGTGAGTGTAGAGGTTGATTATAATGTCTTGTTTATAATTTATACGCGTTGTAATAATATTAATTTTACCTACTTCAACTGATTCGCTTCTAAACATGGAAGTGTAACCACAATAATGGCGTAAGTAAAACATAATATTATGCGAAGGTTTGATTTACCACCCGGCCTTATGTTTTGTGCGTATTCACAGTGGAAACGTAGCTTCCCCTAAAGAAATATCAAATAACCCAACAGTACCTATTAAATTAATGTTGAAATAGAATTCGCGCGGTGAAGTGACACTCATAAATAAATTAATTATTTTCCTACATAAGAATTTCAATTTTTATTTTGGCATATGTTTTGTTTTTCACGAAATAAATTTCACGCAGTAAAACGAACAGAATAATGGAGTCGGAAAAATGAGTTCATTTTCAGGAAAAATAACAAAAACGCGTTCAAGTTTCAAAAAAAATTAACTTCTTTTCGTGTTATCGATTGAAAAACCAGAGAATATGGCGAGACTAAATTATTAGTACTTACATCAGCAGACTTGAAGCTTTCGAGAAACTGTTTTCGAACTTTATAAACATCACCCTTCACTCATACAGGTTGTCTCACTTTTGGGAGCACGACCAACTAGGGTTCAATTCTACCACTAATTTGTGACTTTTTTTGTGTCCTATAACACATATTCTTTAATTGACGCTACAAACCACTTTTTCGCCTTCAAGATTTTTTTCGCGTTTTCGACTTTGTGCCACTAAAACTGTCATAGCTCCCTTAATTACCAGTGAAAACTAAAATATGATTAATCCGTTGGATTTTAGATTTCCCTGATGCCTGTAAAAAAAATTTTAATTGAATAAATGGGTGGACAATTCCAAAAATGTTCACTTTGTTATAAGTTTGCCTCTCGAAACGTCCTAGATGGAAATTTTCATTCTGTAATCCTAAAAGTTGCATCACAATCCCAGCTTTCCAACAGTGTAGTCAATGATTTTTATATCACTTAGGGTAGAAAATCATGATTTTAAGGATGCAAAAGGTCTTTTCTTCGGGTGAAAATCGGCGTTTTCACCAGAAATTTTTTCCAATATTTGAATTTAGTTTGACATTGGATTTTACATATTTTTTGACGCTGAATCGAATAGTAAAACTTTCAGATCTCCTCGACAAACAAATAAGGGCTATTCAAGCCCTTCCTGGGTTCAAAACAGGGTACAAGAACTAAGCCCTCGAATCATTTGATAACTTGAGTAGGTATTTTTACTGTTATATGACATGTTCAAAATGTCTTCCGTTTAGTACGAACCCGTAAACCAACGGCATGTCCGCGTACTCCTGATTTGAAAAAGATACCATGGTTTTCAAGCGCAGAGTAATAAGCAACTACCTACCTACGACAAGGTTGACTGTTCCAACAATCACAGATGAACTATTGTACCTTACGCATATCTAATCTCAAACAGAAAGCTTTCCGACAATAGTCGGAACGATAAAAATTAGGTAGGTATGTTAACGAATTGGGAGGTGTGCGAGTCATTATTAACTTAGATCTCCCATAATGGTATGCTCACATGAATTTAGGAGAAAATATAAACGAGATTGGGCCCTTCGCCCTAAGGAAAGGAGTTGAAAAGCCCTTATTTGATTGTCATGGAGACCTGTTAGTGTTACCATTGGATTAATCGTAAAAAATATGTAAGATCCCATGTAAAACTAATTAGGTAAATAATTTCTGTTGAAAAACGCAACGTTTTTTGCCCTAAAATCGTATTTTATACTCTAATAAGGTGAAAAAAAAAAGAAAAAAATGGCTAGACCGTTGCAAAGCTGGGATTTTGATGCAGCCTTCAGGTTTACAGCTTGACGATATCCGTTAAGGACATTGCAAAAGACAGACTTTGGGGGAAAAAATTGAAAATTTTACAAATTTGTCACTTACGGCTTATTTTTCACCCGTTCATTCCATTTGAAAATGTTTGAAAAGGCATCAGGGAGATAGAAAATCTAACGCTCTTTCCGACGGTATAATGAGATTTGAGTTTTGACTGAAAATTAAGGGAGTTATGATAGTTTTAGTGACACAAGGTCGAAAACGCGAAAACAATTACATGGTTCGAAGACGCACTGATCAGCTGACGAGCCTAAATGGCTAATTTCTTTTTAGAAAGACCTAAGCTGCATAAATTTGAATTGAAGCGTCTTTGGAACATGTAGGATGTAATAACTATGTGCGGAGAAGATCTGATCAGCTGAGGGAAAGTATTTTACTAATATACCTACTATATATTATTATACTGGGTTGAATAATCTGACCAGTGACTTGCTTATACAGAAATAATAAACCCTTGTTTTTTATCGAGTCGTTCAGTAAGCACAATCTAGTAGTTTGAAAAGGTTAGATGACTCATGTAAACATCGAGAAAACAAGAGCGGTGCATCAGAGTTGACGGGGGGGCGTTAAAGTGATAGATGGGAAAAACAAGTCGCAACTCGGTTGGGAACGTTTTTGCAATGCTAATTCACTTGTAAACCAGCGTAATGAATTCCGGGGCTCAATTGAACGAAATCACAATGCATAAATGTTCTTTCATAAATCCGTCAACTAGTGGAATTTTGTGGATATACCTGTCCCCTATCAAGGGTGAAACTAATAACTGAATTTCAATTGGTAAAAACGACATGGTAATGTGATTTTTACCCCGTAGAGTCGTACAGCATGACATTATCAATGTGTTTTTTATGTACTGTAATTTACTAATGTCATTTTTGCATCCGAGTCTACCTAAAGGTAGCGGAAGTATTGTTTTCCATTTCGGGAGAAAAAAAATTTTGTTGTCCAAAATCAAAATTTCCACTCGCATTTTACATTTTAGACCATTCTGAACAACTTTGGTTCCGTGTCTGTGTGTGTGTGTGTGTCTGTCGTGTGTCCGCAAATCCTTGTAATAAGCTTATTTTCCACAATTTTCATCCGATTTGGATGAAATTTTCAGGGGATGTGCGGGCTAGGAGGTAGACGATCCTCTATCAGTTTCATCGTTCTTGACTCAATACCTCACTCTGCGCATGCGCAAACGTAAATTCTACCAAGCATCATTTTCTCACGCCCTAGTCGTCCGATCTCGCTCAAATTTGGAAGATAGTTGGGGAATGACAATTTGATCATCCTACATCAATTTCAACATGGTTGTATCAATAATAGCTACTGCACATGCGCCAATATAAAATCCTTGTTATAAACTTATTTTCCACAGTTTTCATCCGATTTGGATGAAATTTTCAGGGAATGTGCGGTCCTCTTTCACTTTCACTGTCAAATCAATACTTCACTCTGCTCATGCGCAAACGTAACTTCCATTATGCTCCATTTTTTCACGCCCTAGTCGTCCGATTTTGATCAAATTTGGATGATACTCGTAGTTGGGGGATGACGATTTGATCATCCCATATCAATTTCAACATGATTGTATCATTAATAGCTACTGAGCATGCGCCTATGTGGAATCATTGTAACAACCTCAATTTTCACTTTTGGTTTATTATTTTCAATAATAAGCCTATGTGAACGTATTGCAAAAAATTTTTATAACCCCCCCTCAAACTTTGTCATTTTTCGTTTCAAAGTGCGTAGAATCCAAATTTGCAAAATTGAGTCCGCCGTTAGCCTTCCGGGCCATAAAAGGCCTTAGAATTGACTTAAAAAACCCGTTCTTTAGCACATAGACTCCATTTGGGGTCTAGTTGGTCCTAACTTCTCGCCAGCTCGATCGCTCCACACTCATGGGTGCTATGAGCCAAAAATAGGTGAAAAAGTGTCTTTTTCGAGACTTTGAGTGTTAGACTGACGTACGCGCGCACGCCTGGCACGCTTGGTGGAATGATGGAAACATTGGCAGAGGGTCATGAGGGGGGAGGGGGAGGAGGCGCGGCGCCTTGTAGGGGCATAGTGGCACGTCACCAGGGGCGTAGCAGAACGGCGCCAGGGGCGTAGCAGAACGGCGCCAGGGGCGTAGGATAACGGATATATATTACTTTTACAAGTAACACCCATATAATACACCGCGGCACCATGAGGTGGGTACGGCGTTATGGGCAAAGCGGAACGGTGCGGCGCCAGGGACGTAGGAGAACGGATATTTATTACTTATACTTGTAATGCCCATAAACATATTATACCTCAAACAATCCATAGTATATTTTGTATATTATACCATACAATAGGATGTTATAAATAATTATCCGCCCATCTAGAATGCAAATCATTCCTAAATTGAAATTGCATTACTTCAGCGGATTGGAGTCCGAACCCTCTGGATGAATAGCTATTTACTTACAAATGTTTAGTTCTTAATATTTAAAAGTAATTTCTCTAACAAAAATTTACTCATTGTATAATTTTACTTGAAACATTTCTTTCTTTTATATAATCTTTTCTGCACTACTGGTTTTGCTGTTTTTTAGTTTCTATCTATTCTCCCACTTGTATGCACAGTATAATTCATGCAGTTAAAACTCCAACCTGCTGAACCACAACTGCGCAACCTAATATTCCGCGGTTAGGATAACAATGGGCAGTAGGACTACAGAACACTTTAGGACCAGGTCATGCATCACCACAACTGCACGACCTAATAATTATTATTCTCATGTTAGGACAAAATTCACTCATCTCAAAATGCACAACATTCAAATGAATATTGATGGAAAAATATGAGTGATATGATAGTGTAAGCGTAATAGGGTGGTGAACCTCCGGTCGTGTGGTAACGAGACCTAGGGAGTACCTCTAGGGTGGCGTGGAAAACTTCCTACACTTGTATTGCTTTCGAATTTTATGTTCTTCCGAGGCATGAATATATATTTTTTTCTAGGTCATATTTATTTGTGTGTTAATACCAATGCTTCAACTACGCATATTTAATAACATATCCTCTCGACTTTTCGTATGTACTTAGATAATGATATTATTAAGGCAATAATTATTTGAATAGATAGGAGCTCAAATCGAGAAATATAAACATGCGTATATAATTACCTATAGAAGTATAAGTTGTGGTAACTCGAAATAGGTCATGCCGAGGAGTCTAGACGGGCCTTATGATGTACGCAAGCCAACTACCTAATTGAAAAAATAATAATCCTTTATGAAATAATTTGCAGCGTTTTTTCATCCGATTTCGATGAAATTGTCAGAGAATGCGCGGGACAGTTCTACATCGTCCCCTATCAGTTTCATTGTTGCCAAATCAATACTTCATTATGCGCATGCGCATACGTAAATTCCGTTATGCTCCATTTTTTCACACTCTAATCGTTCGATTTCGCTTAAATTTCGATGATCGTTGGGAGACGATGATTTGATTACCCCATGATATCAATTTCAACATGATTGTATCATAAATAGCTACTGCGCATGCGCCAATGTGAAATACTTGTAATGACCTTAATTTCTGCAGTTTTCATCAGATTTCGATTAAATTGTCAGCGAATACACGGTTTACGTTGTACTGGGTCCCTACACCGGTTTTTTTAATAGTCGATCCATGAAGAAAATGTAGCTCCTACTCTACTCTGTGGTAGCTCCATGTGTAAATCGCCCTTATTTTGTCACCTACAGACACCAATAAGAATTTATTATCATTATTCAAATATTATTAACATGTGTACCTTGGGTAATTTCATCAATATGTAGTTCTTTTTGTTTTCTGTATTCGCCAACTTGGATGAGACACTTGTACATGATGTTTGCTGCAGATCTTTCTCTCCAATATATTTTTTGTCTGGGTCGGGGAGAGATGAAGTGGATCTAATCCGTAGGATTTCCGTGTTCCAGGAGGCCTGTTCCACCCTGCGGACGACAAGCAGGAAATAGCGTTCAAATACGCCGTCGAGCGGATCAACGCAGACCGGGCAATTCTCCCCCGCTCCCGCCTCTCCGCTCAGATCGAGAAGATATCCCCCCAAGACAGTTTCCACGCTTCTAAGAGAGGTAGGTTACTTTAAGAAGATAAAACTCTGGGATCTGTTTCAGTCCTTTTCAGAGCGTTCATGTTCATGGGTTAGCGTTCAATTCTGTATGTATTGCCAACACGTTAGCGGGCATGGTTTCACTTCCGATACTCTGGATATTCCGATAGGAAGATCGCCTTTCACGATACAACAAGAGTCGAATTTCTTATAATTATATATGAAGAGGAAAAGCTTATTTTATAAGAAAGGAGATTAAAAGGAAGAAGGTTTATACTTCCGATAAGAGAAACGGTAATGGGAAATTCCCGATAAAAGTAAATTCCTGGTGTAAATTTCAAATTTCGTGTGATTCCACTATTTACATTGGGGATTTCCATTATTAATATTAATCACCCACCACCTATCACCTATTGTACCTACGTATACAGGTACGTAGTGCTGAAAACCAAACGACCATATCGCGTTGGGGGAATATGTTCCATTTAGCAATAAACATTAGACCTTGGAACAGTTTGTTTACAATTTCATTGATTTATTTCGATGTTAAATATAATTTATACTCCAAACTTGCTTCGGCTAACTTCGCACTTCGTCGACTCTCATCTGCAGTATCATTTTCTGTTCTTCGTATGGCCTTTTTTGCCCTCTTCATGAGTCATGCATATTATATGATTGTCATGTGGGGTAACACTTCTAATTGGAAGAAAATTTTCAAACAACAGAAAGCAGCTGTTAGGATTTTATATGGTTTGGGATACAACGAAAGTTGCAGGGGCTATTTTAACCCAGCCTTTACGTGTTCAGCTGCATTAAGATCATTCACAAAAATCCTGGATTAGCGCCTCGTGGATCGGACAAGCATAGCTACTTGACTCGATTTCGAAATAATCTCCATCCTCCCGTGACCCGACTGACGAATTCTTTGAAGTCCAATCCTTTGCAGACCGGTGTGAAACTCTATAATTGTTTACCCGAAACTGTTCGTGAGATTCCTGAAAAGCCATTTATCAAAAAACTAAAATCTATTCTCCTTGATGCTGAATTATATGCTGTTCAGGATTTTTTTACCATCAAGTTTTGATATATGACTGCAAATTAGATGATGTTGAAGATGTCAGTTTATTTATTATTAATTATTATATATCCGATGACGTATTAGTGTTGAGGAATATTAATAAAAGTACTCAACCTAATGAATAGTTTTTAAGTGTAAACAAATTCAAAATCTGTGATATATATCTGTAAAATCTGTTTTTATTATTGTTGAGTTTATTTTTATGAAAAAGTTAATTATTTATTCCGGTGTTATTGGTGGTATTATTATGCTTAAATTAGACGCATTACATATGGACTGAATTATATTATAACGGATAAGTGAAATGACAATTGTAATATACATTTTGACGCGTTCTGTACCAAAGCATTGGTGTTTGAATAAAGATTTCTGATTCTGATTCTAATTGTAATGATAGGTTCAAGAAAATGCTAGTTAGAACATGATGTTTTATCGTGACACTATGAACGGATCCTAGTCAGTTATGGGTCAGCAAACTTTGGAGGGGCTGACCTTTTCCATTATCGTCCCGCCATGCCTCGCCTGCCGCGTCCAAATAATCTGAAGTTTTACTAAGGCCTGATGCACATGAGCTGCAAAGTAATCGGAACGCTGAGATTGTTTCTATCCTATCCCTTTGATACCCATCTGAGTTTTGTGCACATGAAAGATAGGACGCGGCGTCCTATCTCTTTGGTACCTGGGAAAATTATAACTGGGTGGGGATTCTTTCTTCTTCAGTGTTGTGTGTTGTTTCTCCCGAGATGGATCTCAAGTTAAAATTTATAAAAAGAAAGTTTTATTTTCGTACTTTGTGTTCAAATACATTTATGAAAGTGACCATAAAAGAAGATGTTGGATTCATCCATTTAACGATGCGAGGTATTTAAAAGACGCTTTCAACACTATTTTCATAGAATTAAGGGAGGATGAACAAAAATTCTTCAGTTATTTTCTAATGTCTATTCGTTCATTTTATGAATTTGCTGTAAGAATCAGCAATGCATTAAAAGGACAAGAAAATGCAGGGAGAGTTCCCGTACCACCTTGGAAATGATTGCCGAAAAAGCACCAGATAGAACGGACGCAGCGATGGAGCGTGCACTGCCCCTATGCCACGTGTGTACTAGTGAAACGCAAGCAATAGAAAATGACGCAGATAGGGGGATAGACCAGCGGCAGCCCCGATACCTATCGAGATAGGCCGAGGGTATCGGATAGCTATCGGCGTCCCTTGTGAATTGGTCCGTTACTATTCGATTGAAAACAATCTCACCGTCCCGATTACTTTGCAGCTCATGTGCATCAGGCCTAGACTGTGTCCTGCGTTGCTTTACCGCGAGCGTAATCGGAAAGGGCTCACCGGTGGGTGCTTGGCTCAAACCGACCACCTGGCCTCAATTTGAATAATTGAAAATGACGCCTACTACAATCACGGCCATGGGATTCATTGATTACGCTTCAAGCTACCAGGGACTACCTACGAAAGTTAAATTTACTTCTCTACTCTGTGAACAAGATTTTTCGAAATATCAGAAACAATTCTTTCGTTCTATATATCTGTCTAAATTTTTTTTTTTCCAACAAATAATTATATTTATATATATATATATAGGTTAGCATATGAGGGAGCGAACATCTTTCCCAATATATATATTGGTACGTTGGATCCTCCGCATCTTGAAGCTTTATAACGTTTCTCTATTCGGACAGTTCAGATTATAACAAGCTTTATAAAAAAGGCCTTCTGTCCTTAAATTGGTTTTTTAATTAAACTCCAACGTTTCTCCCCAGGAACTGGGGCTTTTTCAGGGAGATTAATATTCAAAAATGTAAAATATCTACTTACTTATAGTTTTCTTTTTGCTGTTGATAATAATCGAATTTAAAGTTATGGTTTTTTTTTTTTTTTTTTTGAAAATCAAATTTAAAATTGTTTAATTTTAAATGTTCCCAACCACGTCTACAACTATGTCGCCAACTTTTCAAAACTATCTCAAAACGCAGGCCCCAGACATATATCCAAGAAAAACATAACGTAAACAATTTTAAATTTGATTTTCAAGAAATAAACTCATAACTTTAAATTTGATTATTAACAACAACAAAAACAAAACTATAAGTAAGTAGATAAGTATGTTAGATTTCTGAATATTAATCTCTCTGAAGAAGCCCCAGTTCCTGGGGAGAAACGTTGGAGTTTAATTAAAAAAGTAATTTAAGGACAGAAGGCCTTTTTTATAAAGCTCGTTATAAAATCTGAACTGTCCGAATAAAGAAACGCTATAAAGCATGGAGGTTAGGCCGTCAAACCTCTTCCACAAGTTACAACTAGCTTATGGATTCAATGTCAAAAAATTGACAAGTCAGTTCGTGAACATTTCTAAAACTTCAAGAAGGCAATTAGAAGACCGAAATTACCTAAAAATGCACCGAAGCAAGAATACTGTACCCAACCACGTCTAGAACTATGTGGCCAACTTTTCTAAACTATCTCAAAACGCAGGCCCCAGACATAGTATGTATAAAATAAAAAAAATAATAAAAAATAAATAAATGAAAAAATCGTAAACAATTTCAAATTTGATTTTAAAAAAAACTCATAACTTTAAATTCGATTATTAAAAACAACAAAAATAAAACTACAAGTAAGTAAGTATATATTTTACATTTCTGAATATTAATCTCCCTGAAGAAGAGCCTCAGTTCCTGGGGAGAAATGTTGGAGTTTAATATTGAAAAAACCAATTGAGGGATAGAAGGCCTTTTTTATAACGCTTCTTGAAACTTGAAACAACAAATATTGAGAGGGGGTTACAAAAAATGTTTTCTTCGTATATTACAAAGGTTGTTACTGAAAATAATAAACCAATATTAAGTAAGTATTTGAATATATTTCGAGATAGGTAATAATTTGAAAAACTGCTAGTGTAGTTATATAATTATTTTCCACAAAGAGGAGGCTGATTAGCCAGTCAAATCTATGTATCCGTCTCTGATGCCCTGGTAAAATTTCAAAATGTGGCGAAAAACTAAATGTGTATTGAAGGAGGTAATTGCTTCAACTTTTTGCAGTTTATCGAGGAGTCATGTATACTCATGAACATCACGCCGGGCATCATCCTTCTTTAACATACGTGTTGAATATGAACAAGCGGTTGAATATTATTTTCGCGTTGCGGAGTTTCCGACATTCATAGCCGATCCATTTTTCATCGATCTTTTCTGGATCTCTACATTATTACTATAAGCTTACGTGGGGCCAATACCTGCTCCCTTGGTTACGCCAAGTTTTAATACGAAGATTTGAATTTCAAATGACCCCGAGCGATGCCACCATATCTTCCCTATAAACATTCAATATCGACGATGCTCTTCCTAGTTTATTCGTCCGCCCCTCACATCTAATCTAAATTTGAAATTTTCCATCGTTGAGGAGTTGGACTGTGGAAGGGGGTCGACCACTTCAGGAACTCGATCGATATATATCGGAGTTTATCCTCCCAAGTACACTCATTCCATGTAGTCAGCATTTTCAGCTTTATTTTATCTGCTTCTCGCTTGAACTTTTCACAAACTACACCGATGTGGGTTAGGTACTTAACTACCCTAATATTCTCATAGGGTATTTAGCGGATCGTCAATAGCTAGGTATTATTTCTGTCCATAATATCTTTCAATATCTCATATAATGCAAACACGACCTGTTGAATCACGAACAGTATATTAGAATCATAGACTAAATATTGGATATCATACAATATTAAAAACTCTATCATTATATTCAGGGTTCTAGGAGGTGTCAGTTTTCTCTCCATCGCTGCAAAACCGTGCCTTATTGTGCGGAAATCCCCATTCACCACCAGAATGAAGATACACTTAAAAGTAAGAGACCGATGCAATCTCCTCTGGGTCTAGTGTCTCAAAAAAATTCTGAACCGTCTTGCTTTCTGGGCATTCGAAGACCGGATGGGAAGCTGTTTCTTAGGTTCATTATTGAAAATAATAAACCAAAATTAAATCCCACGTCAGCTCGCCGATAAATCAGCATCACCAGGGAAGATGATGATGATGGGAGTTGCGCAAAACATGGAAATATCTCCAGGTGTTGCAGATTCATCGGCGAGCTGGTTTTTTTTAAATCTAAGTACCGGATAGCAAGCTCATAATAAACCCGATGATTGAATTTTTTTAGGTCGGAACTCTTTATGAATGTATGAAGAAGAAAACAAGAAAAAAGTCCAGTCATGCAGCATGACCCCATGAGCGAATTTTTGAAGAAATCTTCCACATTTCAGTCGCTATTGATCGTGTAGAGAAATTTTAGTTTATGATTTTGATAGACAAACATGGAATCAAATTATTAAAAATAATTAGGAGGTACTCATACTTTATTATTATTAAACTAATCTTGTCCGAGTGGAGGCCTTGCGATTAACGTTACTGACGGCCGAACGGAGCGAGGCCTTAGGTCTGCGTGCTAGTATGTACATAAATAGAACTTCTTCATAATTTCATGGCTGATATTTTCTAAGCCACAGCCAGTATTAAAACAGTCATCAAGTCCTAAAACAGTTGAGCGTAAAACATTAAAGAGAGCGACCGAGAGAATCGGAGGACGGAATATTTCACAGAGTAAACTCATCAGTTGTGATTACTTTTTTTTTCTTTTTTTTTCTTTTTTTAACAAGCACCTACTACCTACGTTTTAAACAGCGTGGTTCTAGGATTGGTTATACAGGGATACTTCCATAAGAGTAGTTCAATCTTAATTTGGACAATGTTTCATGCAAATATTACCGATTTTTACAACAAGCGAACGGCATTATTTCGATTTTTGACTGATTTTTCAACTTTGAAATTTTTGAAAACTTGATACACATTCTTCTAGGACATTTTACACTTATTCCGAATATACCACATGTTAGTATGCTGAAAAAATTATTTCGCACAACAAATCGCAAAAAACAGGCTATTTTGAAATTTTTGACTACATTTTTGAAAATTTCAACCCGAAGATGTAATCTGATCATGCTGGCCAACGAACTTGAACTTTCGTTTTGTGTCCTTAACATTTTAAAATTTGTTTGAAGTTTCTAGCACAATTCTACGGACAGTTATCGTCTGGAATGACACATACATACATAAAAAAATGCGTTAAACTTCAGAATATGATTCAGAATAGCCTGAAACGGATTTCTGCATTAAATTTTTTCAAAAATTCACATTCTACACATTTTGAGGCGAGAGAAATAACTTAATTTTCTTCGAAAATTCGCTAAAATGAATTGATGACATAAGTGGACGTCGCAGAGGTGCTTCCCTGGCCGTCGCGGGGGTTAGTTCGTTCTCCCATAACGTCAGTCAGTTTTCTTCACACCGCTATTTCGGCCGCTTCCAATCATCCAATATTTCAAGATCTTACAGCTGATGGAATAAACTAAAAATAAAGAAACACACTCCGCAACGCGTTCTCTTCTCAGTCTGAGGAACTTAAATGCTTGCATACGAGTCTGCAACACATTGGGACATTTTCATGAGTGTTTTCTTATTGTATTTATTACTAGGCAGATCTCACCCGCGCATTGCACGGCGGGGCGTACAGATCACACAACACGGTAGTGAAACACAAGGTAGTGAAGTAAGGTTGTTAGTTCATGTCCCCAAGCATCAAAATAAGAAAACAGTTTATTGTTCTCTACGCAACACTGTGAGTCTATTTTATTTATTGGTATCGCGTGAGCAAGTTTTCGTGACGATTTTCCAGTTTATGTGCCAGGGCAAAGACATGAAAATGTCAATAAATAAGTGAATTTGCCCATTCCATTATTGAGTGAACTGATGAAGTCGCAACAAAAGCCATTTGCAGGCTCACAACGTAGTAATTTTGGGACTTTTTTTAAAAATAAATAAAAGCCATTTATTAGCAAAAATGAAGTATACAATATGTAAAGTATTAGATACTTGAAAATGTACGTTTCACATCATTTACAAAAACATTTTGGCAATTTCTGACCTCCATAATTTTAGGAAATTGTCCGGAGATCAGGAGTTGCATGTAAAACTAATAATACATACAATTTTGTAGTAGGTATCTCCCGCCACCTGGCGCTCAACATTAGGCGCTATCACTATCTAGCGGTAGTTAGATGAATTTAAAAGTATCGCCCTAGCGGTAGTGGTTAGACCTAGACACGGCTACCCAGTTTAGTTTGACGTCGCGCATGTTACAGTTGTCTCGAACTCGAATATTATTTTATGTTTTATGTGGTCAATGAATGTCTGTTTTGTAATAAACTATTTTAGTAAGTGCATCCGGTGTCATTTATTACTACAGTTTACTCTAATAATCAATAAACCAAAGAAAAATTGAAAGTAGACAGTGGAAATAGCGAAAAAAAGCAACAAAAAATTTACTAAGTAAAACAGGAGGAATGTATAGTAATGAATGAAAAAAGTTTAGTTACGGAAGATTAATATAGGATTCAGTCAAGTACTGCTGCTTTAATTGACTAAATTTGTCAATAGGTTTGATGTTAAGAGGTAATCCTATAAAAATCCTGGGACCTAAAAAACAAAAATGCCTCAAATAAAAATCATATTTGGGGTAAGGGATCGGTATCATTATAGATGTGTTATGTAGAGTTCTTCCATGTAATCGAGGGATTTTTGGAAGTTGACACTTGAAGTACTATTGAAGTAGAATAAAAACGTAAGTGAGTCTAGGGGGGAGTATTCCAATTTTTATAAACAATGGTTTACTATGGCTCCGATATCCAGTTCTAAATATAAGTCTCAATACCGACTTTATTGCCACCTCAACTGACCTAAAAGTAGTTTGATACGCCCCGCCCCACACAGGAATACAATAAGTTAGAATAGAGTAAATATATGCATGAAAAGTCATTTTTAGGGCAGATAAGGGAAGAAATTTATTAAGAAAAGAAACAATGAAAGAAGATCTTCTGATTGAATTGCTCACATGTAGGATATGGGTTTTCCATTTCAAATGTTTATCAACCAAAACACCCAAATAACGTTGACAATCCACTCGTTGAATGCGAGGGCAAATGCAGGGAGTTGAAAAGCAAGAACTTGAGCGGACATGGAAAGGGATCTCTGGGTAACTCCTGCTTGTTGATCGTCGTTGGTTTCGAGCATAAGTTAGAATGTAGGAATGTTTAAGGACTTCTTTCCTCTGATGAAAATATAGCTTGATTCCGGAAGCTTCTTTATAAACATACTTCAGCAAGAGGATAAACAAATATAATAAATGGAGGAGGTAGATTGTAGACAATGTTTTCGTTCCGATATTACTTATTCCTTATTTGTGTCTTAAATGTGTTGTTTTAGAGATGATGTGATTCCAGCGCGCTAGGTTGAAAACGAGATCGATAGCCAAGTGCCCCTTTCAGACCGGAGACACTTTTGAAAAAGGCCTCCTTTTGCTCCGTCCACCTCGCAGGAAAGTCAACATTTTTGTTTTCGCTTGAGATTACCGTCCTGGCACCCGCAGACCCCTTTCGAAAGCTAAATATTTTAGGTGGAGCCTTCCCCCTACGCTCCCGAGTGCAGTGTGTTTGTTTTTGGGCGAAAACTGCCCTGTGGATGTAGATGGAGCCAGTTCAGCCTTTCCCCCCACACCACTCCCACGCGTTATAACATACGAGAAGGTTATAACATAAAACGGTTGCTTTCCCCTCCCATTTCGATCCAGCTTCTGGGGTCAGATATTGTACACCCTAAAACCAACTGCGTATGGTGTAAGAGAGAGAAAAAAAACGAACTCGCCTTTTGTCAAACATTTTACTACGAGTATCGAAAAAAGAATTGAACGACAAGCATTCATACATATTGCCAGGAAACTGAGACAAATTACATCCCATCTGATTGGACGACTGCCAGCATTATAATTTTGTACTCTAGAGGGGAACTTAGTTCTTGCGAAGTTGATTTCCTTGCTGAGCACGTCGTAAATTTCCTGCCATCAAGAATCCAAGCGACAAACGTTGATGAGATTCCTGACGATTGAACAATTTCACGGTGACGAAATCTTACGTCAAAATATCTCAAATTGTTGTTAATAAGTCTTATGAGCACGATGCGTGAAAATATAGCTATTTTGACAGATTCAATAGATATTTTTGCTCTTGTTTTTCTTTAAATGAATTTCTTGAATGATGAACAATGTTAGATATAGGTACTTTTTTTTAAATTGACAGTAGGTTTTATTTAACCCATATAGCCATATCAAATTATCATATTATAGTACATTACATCTTATATAATCATTTATTTATAGTTATATATCATTGTTATTATATCATCATTCAAATATTTATGTAGGTAGTTCATCATTATTTTACAATTTCAAATTATAGTCATCAAATTGTAATCTTAACTTTCAATGTTAGATATACCTATGTAAAATAAAGAAGTAACATTATACTTTAAACAACATGAAGCAAAATAAACTCCTTAATGCGCTGTTTGTGATGCATTGATAAATTATTCCACAGTGATCGATGACAAATCAGTACATGAGAAATAAGCGTGAATGAGGGAATAGTAGCTATTGACGAGGGTAATTGGTAAATCCAATTAGAATTGGATTGATAAGTTCAACTAATCTGAACTTTTTACTGAGGGATTGGCTACTTGATGTTATGTACTTATGAGATGCGAGCTTGCGAGTATCCATACCACCAAAAACATTTTTTGACGTCATAGCTCACCCCCACCATCTGTCAAAACTGACAGTGGTTCTCAACCTTTTTTGGTCTGTTGTGTCATCTACTGACCAAAACATTCTCTTGACCTCACCTAAGACTCCAACTACTTGGAAGCGAGATGTCATTATTCAGTATTAGCTTGGGTTCTTGTGACGAATTAGAAATCTGCCTTAGTCTTGGGCTTACAGCGAATTCCAAAACTTGAATTTCTTATAACGTCCATTTCTTTTGATCTATTGGAGCATTAGTTATACATGAGTTTCAGGATGATTCTTTATGAATGCCTTATGAATTTTATCGCTATTGGTTGAGTAATAACTATTGCGCATGCGCAACACTAAACTTGGTTGACACTAGAAAAACTTCAAGACTAATTTGCAGGGATTGTGCAGGTTAGCTCTTAGTTCAGTTCGTTCTTATTTACTGAGATGGTAAATGCCGTTGGATTTTCGGTAGGGTGTATATTTTGCATATTAACACATGTACTCAAATATTACTGCATTCAATCATTTTGACTCCTACTTTGTTCTTCAACTAATTCTATACACCTATGTTGCAATAAGTGAGGATGCTATACTGCCCACCCAACTTGGCAGACATTTTTACCTGGTAGCTATAAATTCTGACCTTTTTTTTTTAGTTGATTTCTAGGAGAAGTATGGTTTACCTTAAGCAGGTATACCTATAATTATATGCTTATATATAGGTATATATATTTATATACCTATAATTATTTGCTTTCATATAGGTATATATATTTATATACCTATATACGCTTATACCTATGCCTTTCTTGAAATTCTGGGCATCATATAACCAATCCCTCTGGCATTACACGTTCTAATGTGTTCCAATTATGGGGACTTACTTAAGCAAGGGACTTGGGGACTTTACCATAAGCAGGTATACCTATACCTTTCATGAAATCCTGGGCATCATATCACCAATACCTCTAGCATTACACATTCTAATGCGTTCCAATTATGGGGACTTGACAGTTTGCGATGCGAGCATGCGAATTTGTGAGGTCCAATTTCCTTCCAACAACAACCACTTGCCCCGGTATCGCCACCCAATTCAATTTTCCAGCAAGCATTCCACATGATTCGGTGACGTCAAGCTGATACCGTTTACCTCGTCAACTCGCCCCATGAATTATGTCAACCTTTGAAATATAAACGCTGAGTTAACTAATTTACTGTGTAGCCGTAGGGGCCCGAACGTGAGGCGAGGCCGTTGTTTGCTCCTCCCTTCTAACCCAACACCATAACCTTCGCCTGAATCCGCCCCACCCCGCACTTCATAACCCCTCTTTCGTCGCATGTTTAAACTGACAATTTTATAGGTATGTTTTCTCTATCCACCTTCCGAACTAAAACAACAGTTCATCCCCGAAACACAAGCAACGTGGCGTTAACTCTGGTCAAATATTTAATCTGTAGCTTTGGGTTTTATTACACGGTAAACGATTACTCTTAACTCATTACTCGAAATATTAAGATATCATTTTGAGCTACCAGTCATCCCAGTTTGTTAGGTAGCTATCAACAATACTTAGGGATCTATCAACATAATACTTAGGGACGAAACTAAGGAACTCCTTTGTCGCTTCAACCTATCAGATACATTTTCGCTCACATCTATGTGGTGCTGTACATTACGGTTTCTAACCCCAAATTAGGTTGGTACCAGGTTTTACCATGGATTTTCAATATTTTCATCATGTAGTTTTCGATCATGTTTCTACTCATCATCCCCCTTATGGGGATGGGAAAAACTGTTCCTTCAAATGCTCAGTAAATAGGAAAATCTACTGTACATTCCTAACAAAGGTTGGTACCATCACCGATTTCATATTTTCATCATGTATCGATCATGTTTCTACTCATCAATGGTAATGCTCATGGAAAAACTGTTCCTTCAAATCATCGATTTCAGTAAATTGGAAGGTATTAACTAAATTAGTCTCCCATCCGATATGATAGTGAAAATTCACCAACTGTTACCAAAAGCTTTAATATTTCTGTATATGATAGCCCTTCTGTGGAGCTCATAGTCTATTCGTATTGAGATTAACCGTTACATTTTAACGGAGCATAAGGCACCTGCATCATTATCTACGTATAACTACACAGGCGTAGACACCCACAGGAATAATGAAGTAAATAAGGTAGCACTTTAAGGTTTCATTATAATAAACCTTATTTCTTGCTAAGGATATTTTTCTTTAAGATATCAGATGGTCAACTGTCGTAGGTTATTCAACTATTATAATGCTCACACCAGTTCTCATTCATACTCTTGTTTATGATCTTTTTTTCTTCGCTGGAAAAGCGAACGGAAAACGCACGGCGATCAGGAAAACTTTCCAGTTTCATTCATCGTGATCTCTATCAAAAACAAACAAAAAACTAGATATTCGTATTGCGAAAGTTTTTGACATTATGATTGTTTAATATTTCGAATCCACAATTTTGCCCTCTAGGGTTGATCGAAAGTGATATCCGGGATTCAGTGCCGTCGGTATGTGATTTCTGGTATAAGTAGGTATTTCTATAAACTTAGGTCCAATAGTTATAAAAAAAAAGTCTGGGACGGAGGACTAACGGATTATTTGTCAACTTGTTTGTTGTGGTTCTGTACATCTTTAAACGTAAACCGACAAATTTTGTGATGGGGGGTGAAAATTAGTTTAATCCATCATCGTAAAAGGAAGGAGAGTATGAAAGTATGAAGCCAAATACGTACAAATGTTCCATTGCAGTATCATCATTATGACGTTCACCTCCCACTACTTCTCTAACTGCGCCAAACATGTGGAAATCACATGGATAAAGGCCCGAGCTGGGGGGGGGGGGGGGGGGGGGGCACAGTGGGCAAAAGTGCTATTCTGGCTGGACAATTTTATTTTTTGGCTCTATCTTATAGAAAATCTCACGCTGAAACCCAATCAAAAATGGCTCCTTAATGCGTTTTTCGTGAAAAAACCTCCAAAATAACACGTTTTTCGGATAGTTTTCAAATTGTCTACTACATATACAATTCAAAACGATTTTCATTGCACAGTTAAGTGATAGAAGATAGAGGATTAAATTTTGCGTCGATTGACCACCAGAAATTTCTGAACAGATTGATTCATAAGAGAGTAATTGTATTTCAAAGTTTTCAGTACCCGAAAAATACCAGTTATTCGCAAATTAAGGATAAAAGTTTATGTTTAATCGAGTTTCTTATTAAAGAAAAGTTGTGGATAATGCAATTATGCGTAGATTGACCAGCAATTTGTTTTATTTCGCCATGTTCTGATCATATATTACATACGGGGTCTAATGATTCTAGACCAACTAGCGACCTGTTAGGGCTTGAAAAGCCCTAATCTAGTCCGTATAACAATTGCACCTAACAGGAACTCAGCACATTATAGTAACGATATAAGTCCTACCTATTTGTGGCGTTATGCGAACGGCGACACTTGGGGCCGTCTAACACTGAAATCGGTCCGCGAAGTTCTTCACAATTTCAAAGATCGTTCAGAAATAACTCTCCTAGATGTTAGTAACTACACTACGTTTCTTACTTACCGTGGCAACTGTTGTTACTGCCACAGCCTAATAAACAGGGAGTCTCCCTATCAAATTTCAACTTCCTACAGTGAACAGGAAAAACTTTAGCTCACTCAGCTGATCAGAAAAGACCCCATCACTTCACTCGTCTCTTAATGTGCCAGAGAGTCTACCCATCAAATTTCAACTTCCTACAGTGAACAGGAAAGAATTCAGCTCACTCAGCTGATCAGAAAAGACCCCATCACAACGTTTCTTACTTACCGACACTTTTGCAACAAACTTGGGGCCGTGCTGATTCGGAATATAAAGACCGTTCGGAATTATATATCAAGTCCGCTAAGTTCTTCAGTTTCAATTTCTTTGTTCAGAAAGTCAGTAACTTCAGTTCAGATGTTAGTAAATACACTACGTTTCTTACTTACCTACCGTGAATTGATGGCAACTGTTGTTACCGCCGCAGCCTAATAAACAACTATCGTTGATAAGGACCGCCTAGAACACGATCAAGGCGGGTATAGAGACGAACGGCGACACTTTTGCAACAAACTTGGGGCCGTGCTGATTCGAATGAGCAGTCAAACACTAAAATCGGACCGCGAAGTTCTTCACAATTTCAAAGACCGTTCGGAATTATATATAAAGATTATCTGCGTAGAAGGGCTATCTAACACAGAAATAATAAACCATTGTGTAATAATTTGCAGCTTTTTTCTCCATGACAACGCCCGATTGAAAACGGAGCAAAAGAAAAATCCTCACACCGCGTTCTGAACAAGAAAAAGATTGGAGCATTTTTTCAGAGAGACTCTTGAACGTCCCCCTTCAGCCCTGACCTTTCGCCATGCGAATTCCACAGGTTCGGCCCTGTAAAATAAGCATGATGATTCTGCAGTGGAAACATTTGTGAGGAATCGGATTCATATCATACCCCCACTCTTTAAATGATGATGATGATGATGATTAAGGGGGTTCGGAAAACGTCCAAAACACTGGGAAAAATATGTTACAAAGCTAAGTGATTATATGGGAAAATATTATTCTGTAAAAACATTTTTATCTTGCACAAAAAAAGGAGGAAAAAAAATTAGGAAAATTAATTCTCGTTTATATTTGATTCACCCTCGTATAACCACTTAGGCAAGTATTATGTCAATGTTTGACCACGTGTTTAAACTGACAATTTTATGTATGCTTCCTGCATCAACCTTCGAATTAAAACAGGAATTCATCTCCGAAACAGAAGCAACGTAAGCTAGCTCTTGTCATCTAATGAATTTGTAGGTTGGAGCTTCGTACATTATAGGCAATTAGTTCTAATCCATTACACTGATTATTGCACCGGTTATTGCAATTTGTCAGTTAGCTTTCAGCTAATAATTGCGATACGACTAGAAGAAAAAACAAGAAATATTCACATTTTCCCTATCAACGTTGCAATTTGAATTTGACATTTATTTATTTATTTATTTGGCAAAACATATTTATAAGAAAATCAAATAACAGAAGTACTTGACAATACTAGTAATAAACAATTTATAACAAGATACTTTTTTTTAAAAAGTAAACATTTTTCAAGGTCACTAAATTAGAACTAATTTAATCAAGGACTTCAAAAAATCAAATAATTTGCCCACCAAGGCTTAAGTTCAAAAGAACTTGTGTCCCCTGGTGGAGTCTTACTCTTAATAAGAGGCGCCCAGCTGTACAATACTAGACTATACCTTCTACACTACACCTTAAAGTAAATTATAAAAATAAAACTGGCGGAAACAGGAATAACTACTTTATCAAAATAAAATACCCATAACCGAGATGAAAATAATGTTTAAAATTAATTATGAATTCACTCATGAAATACAGAACATCAATTCCCTATGGTCAGAAAGAATCCCCGATATACATCTTTTTAAACCATTTACGTTGGGGAAAATGAACAAATTAATTTTGTGTCCATATAAAAAGTTCAAAGCAGCATTGTACGAATTTACGATGCAATTCTGTACGACAGCGGGGTAAGGAAATGTTAGATGTTGAGGCAGTTCTACTGAAGGAAACACTAGATAGGTGCTCGAGCCTAATACCGGTTTTAAAAACAAGAATACAAGACTCTATCAGAAAAATTCACGTTTCGCGTTGAAAAAGATATTTACATCTGCTCGAGCCTAATGCCCGTTTTAAAAACAAGAATACAAGACTCTATCAGAAAAATTCACGTTTCGCGTTGAAAAAGATATTTACATCTGACGTTTAATACATTTGCCGCCATGAGCGGTTTGACCATCAAAGGAACGTTTGAAAGTTAATAAGACAAGGGGCCAGTTTTTCCAAAGTGTCCTACTTAGCTGAAAATCAGTTGAAGTGTGATCTCAGTTATTAATGTTTGATAAATTGATTCAAAGATCATGGGGGGAAAAACGTCTGCCTAGTTTGGTTGGCACATAGCTTCCTTGTTCCAGTAACATGAATGTAGAACATTGAAATGATATGAAATTTTCCTTGAAGGTTCCTTAGGAGTTTGAGAAAAATCTTCATTCAGGCAACTTTGTCTTTATTATCTCTATATTATATCCATGAGCCTTTAGAAACATACTACCTACATTACACTCTCAAGAAATTAAATTTTTATTTTTTGGACACCTTGTTGTCTTACCTCTATACAATCGGTTTAATCATGAAATTACGAAGTCTAAGTATTTTGCAAATTCGTTCTATTTTCATTTGCGTCATAGTTTAAGTTTATGAATATTTGTAATTACGTTTTTATTGAAAAATTTCTTCGAGAAATCTTTCTTGAAACCACGAAAATTAAATATAGGCTTAAGAAATTCCAATGGTGAAAAAACCATAAAATTGATCCAAAAACTGGTGACCGGCTCATTGCCGTGGTGCGTCCGCAAGTGTGACAACAATGGGCGTGCCTGGATGAAGGTCAACTATACAGATTTATAGGTAGAAGTTCAAGATTTACCTTACGCTAACACACGGCGTTGAATAGAGAAATTCGAATTCTGATTTTCAAACTTCATCAACTTATGAAACATTGATTCAGCAGCTTTAGGAAAGTTTAGCTTTGTTCATAGTTGTTGGTCCGTCATTGTGCACAGTTCTCTCTGAATATGAAGTTTCTAAGCTTCATAGATAGATGTGTAAAATATCTTGTAAGTACAAATAATTTTATTATTCAAGTTTTCCTCTTTTATCATTCAAGTTTCCTCTTGATTTATCATTCAATCCTCTCAGTTCATTCAATCCTCATCATTCAATTCATCATCCAATCCTCAACTTGATTTATCATTCAAGTTTCCTCTTGAGCGCTGGTATGAGTAATTTCCATCAGCCACTAATTATTCTTTACCTGGCAACATTGTTTACTTGGTTAAACAACATGAATGGCCGATAGTAGAGGACGATGCGGTCAAAGGAAGAGTTTAACTGGAGCAAGAAGTGACCAGACAGTGGATTTAACGGAATTCGCTAAGCGGGATTTCAGACCAAGACCTTGCGGCGGTGGCTCCCAATATCCCCCTCGCCCACCTTCTTGGCCCATTGGCTCGTTCCTATACAAACTAAAGGGTGAAGTGGATGAAGCATTCAAAGTGAGTTATGATTCAAAATCAAGTTGGATCTTCAATTCAATCATCGTTGCTTGTTAGTGGTAAAATACTCATAAAAGACCAAGATCTATCACTACTAGAGTTTCATACAACATAAAATTGACTTCAAAGTGGTGATTAAGATAAAACGCCAAAGTTAGCTACGGAATCATTCTTCTGTTAGTTATCTCCAACTATGAATGCGACCCTAGCGGCATCCAAATGAACTAAGAATCTTATGCCATTGAAATTGCATTTATACCTGCCATTTTAACATGTATGTTTTTGGGCTGGGTGTCTTGCGAAAATTGTCGTCACATTTTTGAAACGAGACAACCAATCAACAACTTCCTTTAGGTAGGTACGTTATAATGACTTTCCAATAACAACTCTCTGTTAGAGAGTTCTTGTTCTTCCCGTAATTTTCTACCCGTGTACGCGAAAAGACTGAAATGTGTACCAACTGCGCATGCACGAATTCACGCGTCAACGCGTAGAACTACGCGTGTACGGGAAAAAGACCTGGAGCAGGAAAGATAGTTTGTTAAAAGTAGTTTATAAACAAAAAACTGTGATATGTACCTACTACATTAGTATCTACTAATGAAGAACAATTTTGTTGTTCATCTGCATGAATAGGGTCCGCTCCAGGACCAAAACGTCGCAGGACAATTAAACTATAAGGAAGGCGGTAAACGAGTTCCACTATCTGCTTTACAAGCAGATACCATGTTACATGGATGTGTCTTCGATTGGGTATTTCATAACGGTTGTCCTCGAGAGTGGTAAAAAAATCCTTCAACTTTGGACTGTAGGCGACGAAATGTAGGATAAAGAATTTGTCGTCTAATAAGCATACTATACATACTATTAAAGTTATTTCTCTAATACAGGCGCTATCATTTTTATGCTCATGATAGCTTGATTTTTCATTAATAAATGAAATTATATCATTCAGATCTTGCTTTCTTGACATTGAGTTGACTTGGTGAACCACTGTTTTATTTGACAAATTATCTACCTACAAAGATCTAGTCGAAAAACGTAAAAACCTCTGATAAATATAATTGTATTATCGATAAATCAAATTCGTAAATTATCGATAGTTGATTATGATGATTGTTGATATAATGATGATTGATGTTGATGATTATTTGAACAAAGTACCTACTTCGTGCCGACAGCCAGATGTCCTGTTAACCTACTTGGGAGTAAATGCAGTCGTTGATACTTTTCCGATTTTAAAGGTAGATGATTGCCATACCTATTCTTCGTAAGCATTCTATCAAGTACATTTCGTACTACAAAGTTGATATCTACCAACTAGAGATTCAGAAAACGAGCAGGTTTGTGTTTAAATAATAAGTTTTTATACAAAAGCTGTTATCAGTTCAATGACGAATTGAGTAGGTTGGTAGTAGAATTTGTGCTAGGTACCATCTCACATCCTGGAAATTACCATTTGATAAAGCAGCGAAGGCACTCAGAACGAATTATTCCACGAGGCCCGATTAAGTAAACTTATCGGGAAATTTTTCATTTACCTACCAGGTATACTTTCACTTCAATTTTCTAACCCTCCGAAATCCAATCGGCTTCCCTAGTTTTCTAACTTGGAAAATTTCCGAATTTATTGCTCATTTTCTAGTTCCTGGTTTCCAGCCCTCTCATTTTCCAAAGTGCGAATTTTCGGTGTTGTTGATCAAGTTATCAAAAAATACATCTCTACTCCCACCATTTGTGGCATTTGGGAATTGTCAACTAGTAAATTACCATTTTTAAATTTTATTGGGAAATTAACAATTTGACCATTGTTTGACAACTTGAAATATTTGGACTAAAAGTAAAAACCAGTCATGCAGCATGATCGTATGAGCATATTTTCGTAACTCATCGTATTTAAGTAGGTGATTTTGAAATCTGAATTTTATGGGTGAAGTACGTCTATAGGTGGTCCTCCCTTAGAAAAATCTAAAAAAGCGGCCTTTTGTGTGTGTGTCTGTGTGGATAAATCTTTAGATACCTATTGGATATGAGTATAATACTTGGGACTTGTTGAATTATGTATGATTCTGACGACTTTCGCTTAATATTACAGCTGGAACGGTTTAAATTAATAAGATAACATAAAGAGGCAGTACCCGGGCCTTTTTAGTGGATTTTTTGTTGTTGTAAATTTACGCTAAATTTTGCATCTCGTTCGATCACTCATGCTCATGACACGTTGTCTAAATTTATCTTACCACCTAACTAGTACAGTCAGTTTGACAGTTAATTCTTACCCTGGCGTCATTCCCCACCCTTATATTCTCTAATGCCATCACTCTCCCACCTTCCCTTTTTTCCAAATCAGAACGAACTTTCATACTTGTTCATATGAGCTTCGTTCTCAGTGTGCGTTCTGCGAGTTCGGAACGGTTCTGGGCAAGCGCAGTCGAGTTTTGTCGTTCGCAGTGCCAGAACGCCCAGTCCGGAACGCCAAGAACGCCGAGTTCGGCGTTCGCAGTGTTTTGCGAACTCAGTTCCGAACGGTTCTGACAGTTCCCATTTTTTTCCTGAACTATCAGAACTCGAACGCAAGGACGTAGTTAACGCATGCGCATTTCACAATTTTTCGGATCTCGTAGAGTAAACAACTCTCTTCTTCATCATCGAAATCATACTTAATCATACTTTAGTCTCTATACGTTAGTATAAGTACCTATTCCATGATCGAAATGTTAACTAGCTCGTCAAGTTCGGAAAGCGATAGTTTCGATGATGGTATTTGGTTTCTAAATGATGAGGACGAGATTAAAGTTATAGTTGGATCTCGTCTATGTCCACGAAACTCACATTTTTTCATGTATACTCCTCAGTCATCGCGGAATTTATTTTATTTTATTTTTATTGCTGTGGGGTAATACTTGAGTAGTATTCACGGGCATAATAAGTAATATATTCACGGGAGCTAAAAATATTCTGAAAAGGAGCACCAGAAGGTAACACGAGATGAGTGAGGTTACAAACAACAACACAGGTTATTCCACTTCCAAGTTCTGAAATCGTTCGCAGTTCCACACAAGTTCCGGAACGCCCCGGGATTTCCCTTCCCAGTTCTGATGAGTTCGAGAACTTTCAGAACGCGCACTGAGATCGAAGCTTTAGTGACTGAAACTGAGATCCAACTGAAAACTCTTTCTTCCTTCATCGAACTTTCAAAATGTTTACTTACTTCATCAAGAATTAGACGAAATTTCACGGGTGAACATCGTCACACCACAGTCAGCGATCAGGAAACACTCGAAAGAGCTAATGATTAATATCCAGTAATTGCAATAATTAAGATATCTATAATCAAGGTATTAATGAAGGTAAACTTGAATATATCTACTTAGAATAGAAAGGAAGAAATAAGTGTAAGGAATTTTAGTCCGAGAAGATGGGAATTTTCAGCCCCACCAGTTGGAAAATTTTGAGCTTCACCCCCTCCCCACACTTTGCTGATGCGACGGCCCTGCGAACCAATAACAGTTGGGCTAGACAGTGCATACCTAATTCATCTACAGATTGAGCCTCTTGGTTTTAGATCAGTTTTCTCAAATTGATCATTTAGTCTGCAAGAGATTGAGGAAGCTTATTTATGTATACTCCTACTTAAGAACTTATTTAATTCCTAAGCTCATGCGTATAATGTATTTTTCATTGGCTCAGTCAGTTTTGCTTTATGGCTTGCCAGTTTGGGGTAGAGCTTACGCCTCATCCAGTATATATTTGCCAGAAGATTCTAATTCGAGTTATTACGAAAAGTAAATTCTTAGAACACACTGGTCCACTGTTTCGTAACTAAAAATTCTAAAATTATGTTATCTCATAGATCTTACTAATGTAGAACAAGTTCTGAAAGAGAAGCGGTTTGTGTATCCCATTCATGAAATAAAAACAAGGTAAATTAATAGCAAGGCAAATTTTATCTACCACATGTGCACAAAACTGCCTATTTCAATTCATATTTTTTAGCTGGAAGTAGAATATTTAACAATCTGCCTTCTATTGTTAAAAATGATTTAGTAGATCAACCTAACCAAGTGCATAAAAGTTTGAAAAATTGGTTTCTCAAAACACAAGATAATGATTAATAATACTCATCTGTGTAAATAATGTAATATCATCTAGATTGTAATATTTTACTTGTGTAACGGCACTTTATTTATTTCTTCAACATGAAATGATTATTTTTGTATTAAGAATTTAAAAAATGTAATATTTAAGAACCTACAGGCTCATTGCTAAAACTCGTTTTCCCTGGCGCTGGTATCACCCATTAGGAAGACTATATTTCTTTAATTTATTGTAGGTTAATTGTTTTGTCATATTTTCAGAAATAAATACATTTTCATTTCATGTAATATATCTTCACCCTTAGAAAGTAAATTGTTATAACGAAACTATCATTAAAGCTGCGTGTATTATACCTACGCTTTGAAAGACGGAAATTCACAATCCCGAACATAGGTGATAAAATAACTCTTGAGTTAAAAGGAAGTCTTAACAACCAGAAAGCCGAACTGCTGCAAATAAGCAGTCAGAGCGGTACAGGCAAGTCGAGTTTTACTTGGTTTTACTTTTCCAATATACCTGCCCTAAGCAATTGCGATTAAGGTGTTCCCTTTTAATTGTCCAAAGAAGTTCCGAAAGGTATTGAGACAAGAAACTTCACAATGGGAAACCAGCACACGCTGGGGTCTTTTTTTAGATCGTTTAGTACATTACTAAATAAGGTCAAAGTTATCTTAGTTAGGTTTGTATTGTCAAAGTTAATTACACTTTACTACTTGCTGCTGCCGCTTATGTAACTTTTGAGAATTGTAACTATTGTCTTCTTGAAACAAGTAACATAAATCTTTCCAGTGAGAAGAAATACTATGGAGTGGGGGGGGGGGGGGGGGAGTGGTTGTTAGTGCGAACAAGGAAATTATTAGAGCCAAACGATTACTGGAATTATGAATGCAGTGCTGCCAACCCAATCAAAAATCAGCAAAAATAGCCCTAATTCACGAAACAATACCCAAAATCCCCAGGAAGAACCAAAAATCACCCAAATTTAAGGTGCCGTTAAAAGCGATTTTGGACACAATATTGATCACAAAGTGAATTGTTAAATAGGTACCTAATAAAAGGTCATATAACAAGAAAAACAATGTGAAAGAAATTAAAGAGCGGATTACTTATTACAAAAAAAAAGGAGAAACTCCGTTACCAACAGTAGGCAGGTACTTATGGTGAATCATGTTGTCAATAAAAGAAAAACTTGATGGGTAACTTTCACACGAGTAATAAATTTACATAGTTACATAGAATAGGTTAACATCAACATAACATGGCTCACCAAAAAAAAATGTAAAACAACAAGTATGACTAGTAAGTAAAATTTGAAAAAATACAAGTACACCCACAGTACATAATGTAGAAAGATCCATTTATTTTTCCTCCAAAATTTTGGAGAAAATTATTTTTCTTGGGGTTCAAACTCCTTCCCTTTCCTACATCAACTCTCGTCTGATTTGGTTTGGCTAACTGACGTTCGTGCCTGACACTGTCCATGCGTATCATTTGTCGTTTTTCTGAGAACGGTCTAGTGGCGGGATCATTTTTTCATTTGTAATTATGGTGAAATTCACCTTTGATTTATATGTAAGGCAGTAAAAAAATAATAAAAATCAAGGATTGTCAGTGAAGCGCAAAAATCCCCCAGAAATCCCCTCTCACACTTCAAAGGGCTCTGAGAGCCCTTAAAAATCCCCCACGTGGGGATAATTCCCCCGCGTTGGCAGCACTGTACGAATGTCTTCTCTATGCATGTGATGATACGTACCTACCTATTATCTTACAAACACATGGTCAAACTTCAATGTTCGTAACATGCTGCAAATGCCAATGAGTTTTTGAGGGCAGATGCTTTTGTCTTGTGAATGCAATTTATTAGACATTAATACTTATTCGAAATTAAATTGGTGTCATAATTTCAAACAAAATGATTTTACAACTAAGTTTTATGTGTGGCTGTATAGTAGTTTTAATCTTTAGGTAAGAATGATAATAATAAATGATTGATCGAAATTCCATATTATTTAGAACTGGTATACACTAGTGTCTCTATATTTTATCATATTCGGGTGAAATGTAAAGGCATTGTATGGTAATTGCACTTACTGAAACTGGCTGTTTTTTGTCTCCTTCAATACTTAATTAATTAAATTTGGAATTATATCTACCTGGAACAATATTTAAATATAAATCACTATTAATTAATCATAAAAAGTCAAACTTTGCAAATTAAAGCGGAATGAGGTTTTAAAATTATCATGCAGTTCAACAATGGAACTCAACTTTTATCTCGAGTTACGGCAAAGAAGCACGGAAATTAATAACGTTTGGAAAGTTTCTCAGGTATGTAAATCACATGAGGGGATTGCTTAATGGACATTGTGCCACTCTTGCGGACTGCGTTCATTGGGAAATATCCGGAAATTGTTTGGAGTACGTAGTGAATTCAATTAACGAAGCTCTGAAAGCTTGTTCGGTGGAGAGCAATATTGTAGTTGTAAACGAATTATTCCTCACTTGAAAAATACAATTAATTAACACTAAGTGCCAACAAAGGCTCGTTGCCTCTAAAATGGAACTCCCGGGAAGCAATTAATACCAATAAAATACCGGTGACGCGGAATAATTGAGCATGGTACTTATTCCGATGCCAACCCAATTACGTGACCAAGTTATAATTAGTCAACAATGTGAAATTATTCATTCGTTAAATGAAATAACTGAATAACTAATTAAGTAAATAGCATTAACTCAATTTTTGAGTTATTTATTGTGTTCAATACAACTATCTACAGAACGCATGTTGTTTAGCAATGCTCATCTGGAACTCACCCTTAATGTTGTCCAGCTTTTCTCTACGAATTGTAGTAAAGATCCAATCATCAAATTGCTCTGTGCCACTGGGCAATTTTTCGTCTTGGAATTTCTCATTTTTGATCTACGAATTTAATTCTGCACCCTTGAAACTGCCAACTGCAATGCTGCAAATTTTCTGCTCAGAACTCCAAATGGTTCCGACGAAAACCGATAAAAAGAAAATTTATCTACAACATAGGTGAACGGTACTGAGTTTCCCGGCGTTGGGTCAAAAATTACATATGGGGTCTAGTTGGTTAATGCTAATCAGTCACAACGTCCGATAGACGCTACAATAATTCTCATTTTTGATCAGTATTGATGGGATTGATAGTGAGGGGAACGAATTGTAGAGCGAAAAGGGGTGACACAAGGTATCAGCAAGGGGAAAGTCGTGTCAACCACCATGTTCCTTAGTTCCTTCGGCCCCTACCGCTCCTAGCGGCGGGCCTTGTTAGTTAGGAGCCCCTAGTTAGTTCCTTGGGATAACCACGACTACGCTTTGATTATCTCGCCAATCACTGATGATTTGGGCGAAATGAAGCTGTAGATCTGAAGTGTGATGCAGCTGCAACTCTCAACTTTCAAAATATGATTGGAAGATTGTTGAATCTGTTTGTTTTCTACCAACCCATTTGATTTATTGGTAATTTCGTTGCTTTCTTATGTTAATTTAGTTATAAATAGATTATGTTCCACAGACTACATTTAATAATGGGGAAATTTCATTAGTCGGAATTCCACACTAGGAAGATCACCACAGATCATCACACTAGGTGATGCAATAGTGCTGAGCCCCCTCCCTCCGGCAACTGCGGGTGGGGGCAATGATGTCATCGTGCAAATGAATTTCAAGAGCCGTATTACTGGTCAGATACCCATCATATAGCACCCATTTGGAAATCTCTCGCTCAGATCTTCCTATTGAGCAAATAAAAAGTAACCATGAAAATTTCCCATTAAAGACCAGTGACCTGCATATGTGGGCTGTCCTCTACAAATATAATGAACCTTTGTGTAACTCTACCTAATTTGCAGCTTTTTGACCTTATAATTATTTTTTGACGCTCCAAAGGATCTTATTTGGACGAACGGGAAAATGAAAAATAACTCATAGCAAAACTAATTTTTGATGGAGAAACTCCAGTCAAAGTTTCATTACTTTTCATTTTTGCCTATTCTAAAATGTGAATTTTGTAACTGTTGACAGTCTGTCACCTGCTGAGGAGCGGTGTTGCTGCCATATTCGGGCCGCAGTCCTCCCAAACAGCGAGTCACGTGCAGTCCATTTGTGACACGATGGAGATCCCACACCTAGAGACGAGATGGGACTACCGATTGCGCAGGGAAAGTTGCCTGGTGAACCTGTACCCTCACCCTACTGTTCTATCTAAGGTAAGCGTTTCTATTTAGTCAATGAGCAATTTCCTTATAGGTATCCTAAAAAGAAAGTTGTTTTACAATTTCGAATAGCGAATATGTGTAATAAAGCGAGAACAAAGGTCATGGTCGTATGATGAGCCAATTTTAAAATCATCAGGGTTGGTTTTGTACGATCCAACAGGCAATTTCCATGGATTCTTCATGAAATATTTCGTTGCCTAGGTAAGTTAGTCATAGGTTGGGAATGAAGAAGCAAAATAACATGGGCTACCTAAAAAACATTAACTAAAAAACTCGTAAACGAGTTCCACAAAGCAGATACCATGTTACATGGATATGTCTTTGATTGGAGATTTCATAACGGTTGTCCTCCTCAGTAAGAGGTCGAAACGTTATCAAATAAAACAATAAATAAAATAATTTCATTTATTTTCCCTGGGCCGCATCCCGAATAATTCCAACAAAACAAAGGTTTACTTATAGAAATGTTGAAAATAACTGTGGAGAGAATCCACTACAATGAGTTGTTGTTTACAGTCGACTTTTGTCAAGAGGATGAAAATGTATCCTATGGAGTGGAGTAAATGATGCTATTGCTTTACGTTAAGAATATTGTAACCGGCTTATTAAAATTGTTTACAGTCCAATCAACTTAGTTTAGGAATATAGGCAGGTACGTAAAAAGGGGGAAATTGGTAGCTTGAGATGTGAACATGTATCTCATAAATCAAGCGCTTTCCAACGAGTGGCGAACGATTTTTGTGCGATGAAAACTGTGGAAGTTCCATTCCCCTAGCAACGGCTGGGTTGTACGTGAAAAACACTGAAATTGTGACACAAATTTTGCGTGACGGAAATTTTTGGTTGACCCCCTAGAGCAAAGACATACCCATGTCAAAAAAACCCAACTATAAAGATGTGCAATCTTGTATTGTGTGATAACAGGAGAATGCTGCATCTCGTATTGCAGTTTGAATGGGTCAGATTAAGGGTGGAAAGGGATTTGGGGGAGTAATTTACTATTACAAGTGTTGTCCTTCTCAAGACTTTTTGCTCAATGGTGTCGGGCGCAATGCAGCAACTGGGATTCCTAACTAGGTTCACGAGACGTTTTCGTGACCCGAGGCCTGTAAAATCATTGTACTTTTCTCTCGTCTGAAGCAATCTGGAGTTTTTCTTCGCAACTGTGGAATTCTCCTTATTCAACTCATGTCTCAGCCATTGAGTGGGTTCAGATGAATTTTTGAGGTTATTGGGCTATCGTTTCGGCACTGAATCAACTGTTGTGGATTTATGTCATCGAATTGCTATCAGATTATCAGATCTGCGAGCTGTGGTCGATTTGGTGTTCTTGGCTAGGTTGGTGAGTAGCAAGATTGATGCGCCAGACCTGCTGAGCAGGTTTCAGTACTGACCAAATTTTCAGTACTGTTCCGTCGCTCGAACTACGGAGAAAACGGCCCACTCACAAGGATGCCAGCGTCCTTTAGTAGCAACACGACCGATGACATCGACTCATTTGCCGACAGTCACCCGAGACCCCACATTGAAAAAAACATTTGTTGCTCTCACCAGATCAGTTACTGTCAATTAAGTGCCCGGGAATCTCTTTTGTTCTATTTATATATTCTGTATTCAATTTGCTAACCTCAGTATTGTCAATGTTACTTCAAAATGTCGTATGTTTCGTCCCACTTCATCATTCATTCATTTTTTCTCACTTTGTCGCTCAATTTGATTTGGCTGATTCCAATAGCTCGGCCAGGATCTATGTTCAATTTACCTGTAGGCACCTACTTATTATTAATAGGGAATATATCTCGTATTGTATAAATGAATAAATCCGAAAGTGGTAACGTTTCGAGTTGAACTAGTTCTGTCTTTTTGAACTTTGCCTGCCATAGTAAGATCTGTGCAGCTATTGTCATTTGAGGAGAATTTAGGAACGTGCTTCGAAGACAATGTTCTTTAGGATTCTTGAGAAGGATCTAATGGCCAAAGAATTAATTTTCTTGGCTTCGTTATCCTCAGCCCCCCAGATGACCAATTGGATATTGATTTTTTCTTCGTTCGGTCCCATTGGCCTTCAGACTCTTCTATTGCGGTTACAAATTGGGTCTATATCTCTTGTTCGTTCTTCTTAGCACCTCGGGCATGGCATCTCTTTGTCGCGTTCCGGTGGAAGTGTTCTTCGGCCGTTGAGAAGGGTTCAGGGAGCCCTTCGAATCAATCTGTCCGCTGGTCGAACAAGCCGGGTACTTGGCGTGACTGAGATATCCCTTTTCTCGAAGCCCTTTTCCTCCTTCGCTCACCGCCCTCACGGCCCATTAGTTGGGATGCTGTAATCCGGGTCGGGCCCCCACTGTAATAGCAATGGCAGCCCTTTGGTTTCTACTAAAATCTACAAATCATTTGACTTTCTCAAGTAGTTACCAATTCTGCCTTTTAGCATGGAAATTGCTTCAGCCCTGACCTAACTTCCCTGGTGAACAAATTAGCGTTACGCAGTAGTGAAACGCAAACTTTTCGAGGTATCTAGGAACGAAATCTGTCACACTATCTAGGAACAAAAATACGACCCAAAACCTTCTTTCTAATGTTTTTCACTTACCAGTCGTTGCTAGGGAATTGTAACTTGCTCATTGTAACAACCGTTCACCACTCGTTGAAAAGCTCTGAAATTGTGACGCGTCGCACCACATCACATGCTGCCAGTTTCTCAACCCTCTTTCTAATTATAACCACCATGGTTGATACAAACTATGCAAACTAAGATGATTGGAGTGTTCGGTTTGATTAGCTACCTATTGTGACGAATGAGATGAGTTCACTCCTATTCACCCTAGCCTATTTCAGAGCAAAACAATGTGCTAAAGTTATATCAGAAGGTTAAAAAACGCTAAAAGTTATAACACAAAATTTTATTATTACGCAGACCACCTTTCTATAATTATCAAACGAAGTCTACTTTACATATATTCACATAATAAATTAGGTATCTGATTATGCCGGCATAGGTCTATACGCCTACCGATACCAAAGAGAAATTACTGTAATTAAATAACATACCTACACTTTCCCAGTATTTAACACAAGCTTACCCTCCAACTAAAAATTGATTATACAAAATAAATCACTTACCTACGTTCAGAAGTCTACGTTCTTATCTACGGATGAAACCAGTTATAATAAACCAGGTTTCGTACAGTGAAAATTCAATTGGAACTGTGTCAGCTGATAAGAGCATCGTAGTTACAAGGCGATATTAACATGACTTACTTGACTTATTTCCTGTAACTCCTCAAGAGGAGCAAAGGGCCAAGACGAAATTCCGCCATTCCTCTCTATCTCTGGCCAATGCCTTGATCTGGTTCCAAGACTTCCCCACTTTAGCTGCTTCCGCCTCAATAGATCGCCTCCAGGTCATCCCTGGTCTCCCGCGTCTTCGATATCCTTGTGGGTTCCATTCCAGCGCCTCAAAGTGTGACCAATCCACTGCCACTTCCTCCTCTTCACCTCAACAGCAATGGGAAGCTGTTGCGTCCTTCTTAGCAGCTCATCATTAGAAATGGTGTCGGGCCACCACACACCGAGGATCCGCCTCAAGCAGCGATTGACAAATACCTGTAGCTTCCTCGATAGATTGCTGGTAACTTTCCAGGTCTCGCAAGCATAAAGGAGTACCGACTTAACGTTTGTGTTGAACAGTCGAAGCTTCGTCCGCAGAGAAATATTTCTATTTCTCCATACCGGGTATAGCTGGACAAACGAACCATTTGCCTTCCGAATCCTGCTCTTAATATCTTCTTCGGCACCCCCGCTGGCATCGACCATGCTACCCAGGTACTGGAATGAGTCCACCTGCTCTATACTTTCCCCAGCAACCTGCAGCTTATCTCTCAGTGAAACATTTACCCTGATTTCCTTCGTTTTGTTAACATTTATCTTGAGCCCTGTGACCTCCGAGTACTGGTTAAGTTTGTCAAGCTTGAAAGACAGATATTAACATGGAACATGTTTTTGCCATCATAACCCGGCCATACATGAGAAACAATTACAGTTACGCGACATATAGTGCGTTACGCTCCTATTTTCTGATGATTATCGCTTGCAACCAAATCGCTGCTACGGAAATGTATCTTAGGCGTTTATCATCGTACAAAAATCGTTCGCCAGTCGTTGAAAAGCTCTCGATGTACCGTATTATGTTAACCACTGCGCAGTGCATGTTCAACAATCTGAGGTATGAGCGTAGTCGTCTGAATAATATTGTTTATATACAGGTTATTCTTCACAGTTAATTTTGTAAACATGATTGCAACCACTAATTAGACTGAAAAGAAGCTTGGAAGTTGAAATTTGATAGAGAGACTCTCTGGGACATTAAGAGACGATTGAAATGACGGGCTCTTTCTTAATCAGCTGAGTGACCTAATTCTCTCCTGTTCTCCCAAGGAACATGTTGTTGCCATGTTTGATCAGTTATTATTTTTTCGATCTCTTGGAATTAGATGTGAGAGGTATAGAAGAAATTTTGCATTCTCTGTTTACAATTCTTTACAACACCGTATATTCCAAGAGATGATAATTCATAGGCTGTTAACTGGATTTCCAACTACCTTAAGAATAGTATCAATAGCAAGAATAAAGAGATAGGAACTTAAAACGCCACCTTAGGGAACTCCGATTTCCTTTTCATATGAAGATGATAGTGATAATTTATGAAAATTCGCTCATACGGTCATGCTGCATGACTGGAACTTTTGAGATGCGAGCTTACGAGCATCCAGACCACTAAACTATATACATCCTTCTCATGTATTTACACGCTAGATGGAATTGGTTATAGCGTGGGGACACATACGGAGCTTTTGACTAGGGAAATAGTTCCGTATGTGTCCCCACTTTTTTCAATTCCATATTTCTCATGTACACTAAGGAATAAGTTAATCTTTCATGAAAACATGGGAAAGACGAGATTTCGAGGTTTCCGAAACAGTCGTCAAATTAATTTTTTGATAGGATAATGACAGATTTACATTGGTTTGAAAGTGGGGACACATACGGAACTACACCCCTCCAAGCAATTTCAAAAAGGAGTACATTCGGACTCGCATCCATTGATTTATTGATGTTCTCGTAAAAATACAAGAGCATCACTCAAATGAAATGTCGGTTATTTTTTGTTATACTCCGAGACACCAGAGCATAATTGGAAATGCACTTGGTGATAGCGCTGCCAAAAATGCTAGTAAAGAATATAGGTATTCGTGTTGGTAGCCATCATTTCTCACGGGAGTACTGGTATAAGGGTGGAAGTTAGGCGGCTTCTTCCTTTATATGTTTCGCCTATATGAGGCCTCTTCAGTTTCTACAAGGTTAAACAATATGGTTTTTTTGTATGGTAGGTACAGTGGGGGGTTGTCCAAATTATACTAATACTAGAGGCCTGTTAGGGCTTGGAAAGCCCTAATCTAGAGAGTCTCCCTATCAAATTTCAACTTCCTACAGTGAACAGGAAAGGATTTAGCTCACTCAGCTGATCAGAAAAGACCCCATCACTTCACTCATCTCTTAATGTCCCAGAGAGTCTACCTATCAAATTTCAACTTCCTACAGTGAACAGGAAAGAATTTAGCTCACTCAGCTGATCAGAAAAGACCCCATCACTTCACTCGTCTCTTAATGTCCCAGAGAGTCTACCTATCAAATTTCAACTTCCTACAGTGAACAGGAAAGAATTTAGCTCACTCAGCTGATCAGAAAAGACCCCATCACTACGTTTCTTACTTACCGACACTTTTGCAACAAACTTGGGGCCGTTCTGATTTGGAATTATATATAAAGACTGCTAAGTTCTTCAGTTTCAATTTCTTCGTTCAGAAATAACTCTCCTAGATGTTAGTAACTACACTACGTTTCTTACTTACCGTGAATTGATGGCAACTGTTGTTACCGCCACAGCCTAATAAACAACTCTCGTTGATAAGGACCGCCTAGAACACGATCAAGGCGGGTATAGAGACGAACGGCGACACTTTTGCAACAAACTTGGGGCCGTGCTGATTCGAATGAGCAGTCTAACACTAAAATCGGACCGCGAAGTTCTTCACAATTTCAAAGACCGTTCGGAATATATATAAAGAAGATATTAACTAGATGGTAGAAGCATACTTACAAATAGGGTTGGACATAATCCATACAACGCTGTATTTTGTCAATTTTTTCAGAAGATTTCATTCAGTCAGCTAGAATACGTCTAAGGGCCTAAGAAGGGTCTGGAATGATGAATATGAAGTTTAAATAGAGAGTTATGTGATAGGTTTTAGTGAGTTGCATATATTTGTGACAGAGGTGGAGAATCTTACCAATCTTTGGGAGATTCATGAAATCCTGCATGGCAGTTAATTTCCCTATAATGTATAGGTATTTTTACAAAATTGTAAGTGATTTGTGTGGATTATGGTTTTTAAAATAGAGGATAAAGTGTTATAAACATATAGTGAATAAACATATAAAGGAAAAAGCCGCCTAACCTCCACCCTCGTACCTGTACTCCCGTAGTAAAGAAGCTGTATCATTTCTCCTACACATTCGTCCCGACTATATGTCAACGATAAAACGTGTGGTGTGGACTGAATGGCGAACGAAATGGCGAGGTATGGATTACCGAAAGTTGCGGGAAGTAAAGAAGGACGTTCTTTCTTGGTCTTCATCAAGTAGGATGAAAGTTCTACCCGACGGATCAAAGAACCATTCCTTGCCGTGAAAAAGAAGGTAATTCTTAGTCGTTCACGGATAGGACACACTCGTCTCACACATGATTTTCTGATGAAATGTGAAGGCTCCCAGCTCCTACTTGTGAATTATGTGGCAGTCAAAACTGACTGTTCAACACTTAATTGAAGAATGTCTAGTATTTTCGGTCTCCTCAGTGAACATACCAGATCTCTTCATGAATTTCTGAAAATTTATTTCACTCATTTAGAAAATGTACCTATTCAATTTATTCAATCATTATTGTACCATCTAATTTGAAATCAATTAATATTATACCCAATGTTCAGTATCAATGACCTTATTCCGGTTATACGCGTCTAATAAAAAAAAAAAAGAAAAAGAAAAAAAATTTGTTACCATGTTGTTGATTTCTTCCTGCCGAAGTTCTAACCCTTAAGGGAGAGCGAACGGTTTAATTTAAAGTAATCCGAAGTTCTTAAGTGAAAGTTTCATCCGATTCTTTGGGATGATATCTACAAATTACACCCGAAAAACCATTACTGTTGCCTTGAAAGTTTTCGGGATCTCGATTTTTTAATATTTCTGCCCTTAATTCTACCCTTTAGGGTTGAACAAAATCGATGCCGATGTTACTAGCATATCCCCGGCCGATGCATGATTTTTGAGCCAAATTTCATAAAAGTATCGTCTCGTAGTTTCCGAGAAAAGCTTCGGAGAGCTGACTGCGACTGGTGGAACAACGAATTTTTTCGTATACAGGGTGGAATCGGATATGTGACGAACATTTTTTTGCGTTAGTTTGCATCAGAAATGTAGTCAAATGCCGCCAACCGCATATTTTTATCTCAATCCGTACTGGAGATTTTTCAAAGGGTAAAACTGTGTTTTTTCCTTTTAAACTCAAATTTCTCCACTTTGCCTCATTTAATTTCAACTTTTGACCTCATTTCCGAAATCAGCGTTGAATTTCCTATAAGAATAGTGTACTTGGGTTCTTAAAAAGAGCCATTCGAAGATCTTCAAATCAGCTTAAACATAGATAATTTTGAAAAAATAAAATTTCTGAAATTCTTTAAAAATTTACTACTTAAAAAAAAATCCTGGAAACTTGCAAATCTCATGAAAACTACTTAATCTAATACTCTTTCCAACGGTATAGGATAATTAGTTTGCAGGTATATCCAAATATTATGTAGACATAAATATATTTGCCCATAAATATATTATGCTCGTCAACAATTTTCTTGCCTACAAATGGCTCAAATTTCAGGATTCGTAATTTTACATGAATATAATAATTTTTTTGAATTGCTCATATAGACATGACGCATGAGTGGAACTTCTTACGCTGTTGACTGATGCATTTAAATCAACGTGTCAATATCATGAATCTCGAACTCAGTATCTTTGTTCCAGGGAATAACCGCATTATCCGAATATATCTATAGACAGTTTCTCCTCCAATGAGACGTCTTTGTTGTAGGATTCAAAGGAGTTTCCCCCTCCCCCCTCCTATAATCGTACCGAATCCCCCAAACTTGTAAATTGAATGTCAATATTGAAGTGTCTTGCACCTATTCACTGTATATACGTCAATACCACTGAATGGGCTTGGCGTTATAGTAGCTTTGTTTCCACAACTGCCCCGGAGCAGGTTCAGTTCAGAGCAAGTGCAGAGCAAGGGCACCTCCATGGCTGTTCAGTTCAGATGGCAGCGGAAACGCTCAAGGACATATTCGGTGCAGTAACCATGGATACACGAAGATCCATGAAATGGAGTCCCGTTAGCGGTACTTTAGCAAAACCTTGTGTCTCATTCTTATTCTTCCATTCTTATTCGACGTCGACATTCTCGTGATTCACTCCCGAATATTTAGTTATTTCTATTTCATTAGTTTAGTAGTAGAAATAAGGAATATAATAAAGGAATAAACAATTCTAATTTAAAACTTTTAAAAGTTCGAAAATCGCAGAATCACCTGAATAAATACGAACAATTGACTCGAAAATAGGCACGAAATCAAAGGAAACCACAATTTGTAAGGTGTAAGGTTACAGAAGTTTGAGGAAGGATATATCGGGTTATCTCAAGTTCCAAAGAGCGCATGCGCGGAGCAGGCAGTTCATGTTCGGATCATGTTCCTTGAGCAGCGGAAACACTGGACATCTTGCACCAAATATGAACCGAGGGACTGCGGAAACGCCATTAACTTACTCCTTTTTCACTGCGCAAGCGCAACTTGACCTGAATCTGTTCGGTTCAGCAGTGGAAATAAAGCTAATTAGATCTGATAATCTCACTGGCACTAACGATTCACAATATCACATAAATATCTGTAAGTTTGTTCGGACAGACCATTCTGAACGCCGTTCGGAACGTGTGGCTCTCCGAACGCACTTCGATGATTCAGAACGATGAGAGACCTTCATTGAACCAATCATTCATAGCACAAGAATATAAATTTATTTTAATATTGCAAATGAATTTTAAAACAATGGGATTAATGATGATAACAAGAAACCGATAAAACTCTGAAAACGGGATAAACAATGCGCGGGAAATCGAAGATAAATTCAAATATGGCGGAGCTTATGCTGAAAACATTCTGTGCGCATGTCCCGAACCAAACGTTCTGAAGAAAATCCAGGGTAGAACGGGTTCGGAACAGTTCGGGATTGTCTGTCCGAACAGCGAACCACAAGTTCAGAACACAACCACACGTTCAGAACGCAACCAAACGTTCTCTGAGCATGTGGCAACAACAACAACAAAATCCCCATGAGTAACCGCTTCTGCTTTCATGATAATTCCTTACTAATAAATTATAGTTTGACATTTTGCAGAATCATGCTGCTACAAAACAGTTATTTCTAAATCACTGCATCCAATTGTATCTTCTTTATTAACATTTTTCGATTTATATGCAATCATGATATGGAAACGAAGAAAATATGCGGATGTGTCACTTGATAGAAACTTTTTCTCACTTTATTTTTTGTTTACTCTTCAAAGTGAAAGAATGTTTCCTGCTTTCAGCGTCGTAGTAAGCGCTAACGAAATTATCCTTTAACTGAGAAAAATCTCATTTGCCAGGAGACAGCCGTCTTCAGCTAACCACGTTCATAACCAGAAAGTGAGAAATGAAACTCAGCCAGTACAACATTTCTTCATAATAATGGAATTTAAGTCAGAAACAACTCAAGAGCACGCTTTCACGGGTCGGGACTGCAAATTAATGTGGCTGGCTCATCTTTCAGGCCTCAAAGTTGGAGATTAGACTGAGCTCTGTGCTCCCCTTTCCAACCGCCAGCCACGACTTTGAGAATCTAATTGAGTCAAGATCCCTAGTGTGACGCTCCTATTTGCCCCGCGTCAACATGCGGGGAGGTTTAGGGGAACTTTCTTTGAAACGGAAGAGGGTAGTTGGGAGACAGCTTTCCAAAGGGAACAATGCTGGCTGGGACGCGATTTGCAACTTAACCTTCCTCTCTCCAACTCTTCTCACCCGCTGAAGGCCTCACCGCCATCCACAAGACTGCAATGATGCGGGAAAGGTGATATGAGGGTAGTCGGTCTAATTGTTCCACCAGACCAAATGTTGTCCACATCGGCTTGTGGTGAAATACGAACTGACATTTTAATCTGAATTTTAAGCGTAATAATTAAATCCCGAGAAACTCGGCGCTCCGCTCCTCACAGCGGTCGGGACCCCCTTTGCTCCAACAAGATCCTAACGGTTAACATTGAAGAACTTGGAACTCGCTTCGGGATATCATTGGAAGTATTAAGTATGCAATAGGGAGGTTTTGCAGTTTTCCATCTGAGTCGTTCAGCTAAGTCGTTGTACGAAAATAGGTTTTTCTATCGCAAGCAAACCATAAGCTAACCACTGAGTCGCAATGTACAAATAGGGAATCGTTGTACGATTGAATGAAATGATTCAAAAGTCACACTAACGTGACTACACTACTCCAAATCTTCATAATTAAGCCTGAGTCATAGATTACCTAACGTGTAGAATTGTTTCATGATGGAAGAAGTATCAAATTAGCTACAACTTTATCTGTGGTTTAATTTTTTCACTAGAAATAGATGTAGTAGAAGAAGGAAGGGAACTTGGAAGGGTAGGTAGTTAGTTGTTAAGGCAACATCGAAATTCGCCTTAGGTTAGGAGAATATCATTCGGGAACTTCAAAATGATCAACGATCAAGATGTACATACCTATATGAAAAACATGTACCTACCTACCTGTACCCATTACCTACATATTATGTACGATATTTTACACTTTTTTACCTTGGCCAATTACATGTAATTATTGAAGGTGTGGATACCTGCTAATCCACGACAAAGGGCGAAGACAGCAGTTTCTGTCTGTGTCTCTTTTCTCTGTAGTGTGGCACAATCCCGACCCATTTCATCAAAATCGATCTATCAGTGTCAGAGCTTCTTCTGTAACAACCAATTTCAGGTTTGGCAGGTGCAATGGTTACCTATTTCAACAAAATTATTAGAATTGTATCCTGAGACTTGTGGGTACAAGTAAATACCCTCGAACGAAATCGGACTGATGGTAGATCGTGAAGTTTTAGAATCCATTATCTGGTATCAGCATAATTTAAGTTAGGATGAATCCTACAAACCGACCACCTATTTTAAAAATTACGAATATTACAATGCGCATGTCATTCCACCTTAAAATAGGAACTAAAAAAATTGATTATAACATTGTAGGCTATCGTCATGGAAGGTTACATGCGTATTCTGTTTCCCTTGAGCTCCGAATAGGATTTTTCTATTCGTACAACAAATGGACCACTAACCGTAGATTTTTCGCGCATGCGCAATGCTCCATTTCTATTCGTAGTTCTTCCTACTCAACTGCGACTCAGCGTTGCAAAAACTCCCTAATGTTTCATAACTATAGACAAACGAGGTGATGTGATGAGCGTGGTTATTCACTCGCATTACTGGTGCCCGTGGAAACGACATTTTCGTGACTATTCTTGGAGTTAGGTCTGGATAAAAGCGTGTTCCACGCATAAATATCTTGTATACGTAGAAACCATACTATCTACACAATAAACTAGTTGGTTCCCTACATCCTCGGAGGAACATCTGATCTACTCTCCCCACCCCATCAGATTATTCTTCGTCGGTGATTTATTAAATTTATTATGGCTGGGCGTTATTTGCTACTCTGGGCTTCCTCTCTGCAACTCTTCCCACCCGTTTAAAGCATCACCGCCATCCTCAAACAAAACTGCAATAATGCGGGAGAGATGACTTACAGGAGGGTAGTTAGTCTATCAGCTCTCATGTTGCCTTCAACGACTTATAATGAAGAAGAAGAAGGAAAACATTTATACAATAAATCACATAAAATTAACAGTGTTCTTATAAAATAAACATTATAACATGGTATTGAATCGTCTGTAATAATCAACTGTTTACCCCGAAAGAAAAGGAATAGGTGGAAGAGAAATATTATCAATCTACTAAATCAAAAATTTAATTCACATACTAACATTGTCGCATAAAGCCACGCTAATTTGCAAAAAAAAAACTTATCAGTCCTCCCCACCCCAACAGGGCCAACGCTTCATCACGCCCAAGTAGTGGCCTTCTGAAAGCTGTTCTTCTAAATTCAGGCAGCACTAGGCAGATGCAAAGGAAGTGAAACATTAATTTCCTCTCTCTGGTGGTTGTTGCACATATACGGTTTTCTGTTGAGATACAGCAGCTTTCGTCTCAGAATGAGAAGCCATCTGCTGGACACGAGATCTATTTTCGGTTCCTTAATCAAGCCAGAAGGAAAACTGTATTGTAGGGTCCGATTCTGAGTAAAGTGAAAAACTTCCAGAATCTAGAGCTCTCTGCCAGAACTGCTTTCATTTAGATTCTTTAAATTTCTCTAGAAGTTGGACTTATCAGTAGCCTGTGATGAAATATGAGCTTTGTTATGAAATATGAACTGACATTTTAATCTGAAATTAATGCATCAATTCATGATTACCAAGAAAAGTAATTATCATGTACACGCAGAGTTGCAATTGGTCCGATTTTGGCCCAGACTGCAGGGTTTTCCACCAAGCTGTCCGGGCGAAATTTGAAGTTGCTCTGAAAGCTGAACGTCCGGTTTTTATAGTAAGGGCGGTAAATCGGTTTTTGCAGATCCTATTGTAGGTTGCTGTCAAATGAACGCAGCTGTAACTTACTAAAGGACCTACAGCCTACATCAAGTTTGAGCTATCTTTTGGCATTCGCCGCCAGAATGGTATCTAAATGTCCAATATCATAAACCTGTGTACCTATTCTTGTCACATTTTGTCGTATAAGAAGGAAATATCGATCGTATCTGTTATCCACTACTTTTTCGTTCTCTCTATCTGTTTTGGACGTAGGTTATTAATTTTAAATTGTCGGAGATAATCTCAAGTTAGGTTGTGCTTCTAGACTTAATATCGTGATATTTGTTGCAATCAATTCCTAGTTACCGTTTTTTTACTCATTTGAATGTTTCCTGCCCACCTAGTATGTTACCTACGTAGGTAAATGGTATTTTATAAAAGTTCTTGGAAAGCCTACACTACCTGATTGTGTTGTCGATTGAACTGAGAAGAAGGAGCACAAATTTTAACCTCATGTTTGCTCTAATTTATCTATAATGTTAAAATCATTAAAGTTATGCGCTTTAGTGGATTCCAGATGACGCATAGCAATTATTATGTAGTGATTTATTCTTCAATCTTCTGACAATTTTCGTAATAGTGGTTGATGGGGGGGGGGGGGGGGGGGGGGGCTGCTGAGTGCTGAAATTATCGATACACAAAAATGTATTCAAAGCATCACACAAAATGTAAACAAAAATTACTCAAATTGAAGGAAATATGATTTTAGAAAATATGTAGAGAATGCATATATCTGATAGAATATTCCTTCATAAAGCAAATACATATCAATATTGTGCCATAGAATATAATTACAGTATAATTTTTTAATGAGTTTTTTCAATCAGCATTCCTAACTCATTGTGAATATACGATTTCTCCCATATCAACAGCAACCCAGTGTACTCGAAGAAACAACGATATATCCGCTTTAGCCACTGAAATGTTTAGCTCCTATTACTATTAAAGCGAGATAGCGTCGTCTGTACTAATTCCCGTTCCAGAAGTCAGAGAACAACGTACTCTAATATTAATGTTGGATGTCAGACTAAGAATTTCTCATTTTTGATCTAATAATTGGATTGTTTGCCATCGAAAACCTTCGACTGCCAATTTTCAGATCCAAACTCGAAATTGTTTGGGCGAAAGCCGATAGAATGAAACTGAATGGTGTCATAAATGGATCATCCCCCCCCCCCCCCCCCATGGGTGTGAGGTGGTCGTTCCCTATGACGTCATTTAGCTTTTTTTACCGCCGCTTTAGCCACTTCTAACCATCAGACAGATACCCTTCATATTTCTCCTTTTTGGAAAGCTATTGGTGTGAGCTTTCAGATGATGGAATAAAATATAAGTGAAATGGCAATTGAATTCTTTGTATTAGACTTCATTTGCGTAAAAATATATTTGTATGTTAGGCTTATCAATATGAATGAATTTCAGTTAGTAATTTAAGAAATTGTAAGTACTATGTGATTCCTATCAAGTCCAAAGAAAAAAACGCTGCAAATTATTTCACAAAGGTTTATTATTTTTCAATTGAGTATGATCATAGTTTTAGTAGGCTAGCGTACGTCATAAGGCCCGTCCAGACTCTTCGGCGTGTCCTACTTCGAGTTGCCACAACCTATACTTCTATAATTATATACGCATGTTTGTATTTCTCGATTTGAGCTCCTATCTATTCAAATAGTTATTGCCTTAATAATATCATTATCTAAGTACGTACGAAAAGTCGAGAGGATATGTTATTAAATATGCGTAGGAAAAGCTTTGGTATTAACACACAAATATGACCTTGAAAAAAACATATTCATGCCTCGAACGAACGCCGGCGCCGTACCCACCACAAGCCGCGGCGCCGGCGCCTCCTCTCACTCCACCCACCCGCTCACTCCCCCCCCCCCCCCCTCCTCACCACCCACCGTGACCCCCTGCCAAGCGTGCCAGGCGTGAGCGCGTCGAAAAACACACTTTTTTGCCCGTTTTTGGCCCATAGCATCTATGCGAGTAAAGCGATCGGGATGGTTAAACGTTAGGACCAACTAGACCCCAAATGGAGTCTATGTGCGAAAGAACGGGTTTTTAAAGTCAATTCTTAGGCCTTTTATGGCCCGGACGGCGAACGGCGAACGGCGGACGGCGGACGGACATTTCAAATTTGGATTCTACGTACCTTGAAACGTAAAGTGACAAAGTTTGAGGGGGGGTTATAAAAATTTTTTGCTACACGATCACATAGGCTTATTATTGGAAATAATAAACCAAAATAAAACTACTGTATTTAAAATAGCGTAAAACATCGCCCATTCTAGCAATGATTTTTTTCTCCAGGAAAAACGAGTTTATTTTGTATAAACCTAATTTTCTCCTCATTATCCATTTTTTCTTCTTTTGCTCTTTTTGCAAATTTATGAATGCGAATTTATCTTTGTCTGGTACAGAGTGCATGAGGGCAGGCTTCCTTTGAAGTAAATCATAATCCTTGTTGTGTAGTACAATAGTATGTGTTCTGATTCATATAAAAATGCAGGCTATGGAAACGCTGCAGCACATCTTACATACTTTTCCCTTGAGTTTGAGACCTTGACTATTCTATACCTAGGTTGCTATCTCGAATTTCTCAACTCCGATGAAACGTTTCTACAGTTCACAAGTGTAATCATACGATTTCATCAACCAAATTATTTAAAGTTTCATCTAGGCGAAGAATAATAACGAGGGTGGGTTCTTGAATCCGATATGAATTCCTCTCGAGTCACCCATAAAGTTGACTCTCGGGAATCAACTTTTGAGTTTCGCCACTGCAATTGACTCCACTTCGCACCCGCTAGCTCGTGGTATTCCAACTGATGGTGCGCTTGAAATCTCCTCTCGTGTTCTAAACTTTCATAATGGCACACCTAACTCATTACCTGTTGAATCTGGTTTGAACTGAATTGCGTTTCTCACCTTTCTTCGTTTTCCACCTCCACGATTTTGAATACTGAATGGTGCTTTGCCGTCGAATGTCGTCAAGATGTAATGTTAATATAGCTTAGTTCTCTCACTCTTTCATATAACTGTTCATGCGTTTTATTTTGACATACTCGTATATATACAGGGTGTCCCATCTAAACAGGCCCATCGGGAAATTACAGCCTTACTGTGCGAGCTATCGAAAAATTGAACTGGACCTTTTTTTATAGTATTTTAACTCAGCTTCTCGATGCGGAAGTCCGATTTTTATTTTTCCATGTTTTAGGGTCTCAAATCATTGATTGAAACTTACGATTTCCCTTGACCCCCCTTTTTTATTGCTTTTTTCAATTCTAACTTAAATTTGGAACAGAAAATGCCTCATTGAAATTTTCTTTTTGGGGCTTCGTTTCTGAGTTATTTCACTTTTTGTGAAATACAGAAAATAGCCGATTCCTTTTAGACATTACCAACACTTTCTTAGTATTTTTTACCTTCAATTTTTGAGATGTTCACCACACTTTTGAAATCAGCATTAAACTATCTATCATCAGACCCCAGCGTTCATAATCAATAATCACCATCAGGGGGATGACATTACACTTGAACCGCTTACGATTTAAAAACGTTTTCCAAATCGTCGTTTGAAAAATTAAAAAAAAAAAAACCTCAAACTGTTTAGTACACACAGAATCACAGTTCAGAATACAGTTTAAAAAATGTACCAAGAGGAGACTTCCAGTCAGTTGGGTTGTGACAAATCGAAAATACCACCTGCAAACCTGCCTCTGCTCCTTCTCCTGCAAACTGTATTCAAGGGTCAAGAAAACAACAGCTTTTTGATACTTATTGATCAGTCTGCACTATGATATTCATTATTTAAAGAATCTTACATTAGTCCAGAAGACGGCGTCTCATACATTCTTCCAATAAATGAGTAATAATACTCAACAGTTTGAGGGTTTTTTTTTTTTTTTTTTTTTTTTCATACGACGATTTGGAAAACTTTTTTTAAATTGTTAGCGGTTCAAGTGTAATGTCATCCCCCTGATGGTGATTGTTGATTATGGACGCTGGGGTCTGATGATAGATAGTTTAATGCTGATTTCAAAAGTGTGGTGAACATCTCAAAAATTGAAGATATAAATAGTAAGAAAGTGTTGGTAATGTCTAAAAAGAATCGGCTATTTTCTGTATTTCACAAAAAGTGAAATAACTCAGAAACGAAGCCCCAAAAAGAAAATTTCAATGAGGCATTTTCTGTTCCAAATTTAAGTTAGAATTGAAAAAAGCAATAAAAAAGGGGGGTCAAGGGAAATCGTAAGTTTCAATCAATGATTTGAGACTCTAAAACATGGAAAAACAAAAATCGGACTTCCGCATCGTAAAGCTGAGTTAAAATACTATAAAAAAAAGTCCAGTTCAATTTTTCGATAGCTCGCACCGTAAGGCTGTAATTTCCCGATGGGCCCGTTTAGATGGGACACCCTGCATATGTCTTTTGGCTGGGGGTCATGACAAAATTAGCATGATCATGATCACAAAATGTAATGGGTAACTAGGTTGTTACCTGCTTTCATTACGTTACTAATCACGCTACTCTATCCAGGAAATGGGGAAGTCACTATTTCTTAGCAATTAACGAAACAACAACAAAACAATTCGAATTTTTAATTTAATTGATTTCACCTACTGTTTCTTATCTTACCTACAAGTTAAGTTAAGTAGCATAATGGGTCCTACAAAAGTGTTTTCCCTCTACTTGAAAAGAAGCAGTGTTAGACCTTCCTGAACAATTTCACTTTTGCCAATTCATGTTAAGAAGAAATTACTACACTAGTTGTGTGGTTATGTGGATTTTCCCTAGATAGTTCTCCGTGATCAATCTCGTCGTCCCTCATTACACCAGGATAAATGGTAGACTTTGCGCATACTTACACGAAACGAGAATCTTGGTGTAGAATCTCGATCGAAACTTCCACACAATGAAATTCTCAGGGATTGTGAAAGTAGATGAGTGTCATAAATTGTATCTGCACTTGCGCAAATTCGTACATGCAAAATAAAACCTATATTTGAATCAACTCCTTAACACATTTCAATGACTTATACTATCACGATTGTTACGGATATGAGGAGGCTGTGTGCCACGACCAGCAGACACCTCGTAACCAGTTTTCGCCTCTGTTACGGCCATATCCTTACTAATCACCAGAGCCCTTCAAATGCCATATTGCCATGGCGCCATACAAAAATGCCATATTCTGCCGATTTTTCGGTAAAATGCCATATTCTGCCGATTTTTGGGAAAATGCCATGTTTGTGCCATGTTTTACCTTTTTTCGCCTCCGGGGCCTGTGATCACTCGGTGGGGCACTTGGCTGTCAGCTGCTTCATATTATGTCAGGCATTTTGAAGGGTTTTAGCGAGTAGTCCAAGAGTTGGAAGATGATTCTGCTTCGGTAAAAACGGCAAAAGCACTGTTGGCAAATCCTAGCCAATTCCCTCAGCTTCTTCTAGTTGAGTCCAATTTCAAGGAAATTCCGGGCATAATTGAATCTTTTCAGTCTGAAAGCGTGCAGCTGAGTACAAGTGTCGAGAAAATGAAAAGTATTTCGGACACCATTTATTCAGGAGCTACTGGGAAGAAGATCCAGGAGAAAATCAAGGCCGTCCTCGGCAGGAATTGTGGGTGGGAGGAAGTCAACAATATTGTTGCCACTCTGTCTGGTAAGGAAGCCACTCTGAAAGAAGGCTGGAAACTTGCTGATGTCCTCGCTATGAAATACGCCCCGACAACATCAGCTAATGTTGAGAGGACTTTTCAAAAATGAAATACCTTTTGAGTGATCGGTGGCTGGGATTTTCCATGGAAAGCATTGTAGCACATCTGATGTTGTTTTTCAATAATAATAAAATATAATTATATGATCTTTTTTCAAATTAAAACTATTATTTGTAAAAAAAATAAATAAATGCTTTGTAAATAAACAATGATTTGTAAATAAAATAAATAATGTAAGTATAAATAACTTGTATTGTTGTAATATCCCCTCAAAACAGCTGGGGTGGTCGGGGAGGGTTGAAAAATAAGTGCCATATCAAGTCGAATAAGTGGTATATTTGGGCAAAAAGAGTGCCATATTGCCATATTTTTAAGGCCCTATTAAGCAAAAATAAGTGCCATATGGTGAAGGGCTCTGATAATCACGTTTCCTGGTACTTCACCTTCTTTATCAATCAGTCCCTCTTGCAACACTTTTCATGATCAGCTGTACCTTTTCAAAAAGGACATAATATTTAATGTGAACAACGCTCGTTAAAACTTGTCAAAGCATGTCTGTGGAGTGGGAGCATACAACGGTTAAATTTAATTTGATAACTTTCGTTTTCTTAGGCCTACGTCCAACTTGTTGAAGCGTTTGGATGGAAGTCATTCACAATTATTTACGAAAGCAACGAAGGACTCGTCAGGCTGCAGGAACTTTTGAAGGCCCACGGACCCTCCGACTTCCCCATTGCGGTTCGCCAACTTCCAGAAGGCAACGACTACAGGTAATAATGAATTATTCGTTTATTGGTCGTCATACTATCTTTGCTTTCCATTATACCCGCAACTAATTTTCTGTTGACATAAGTATTACAGATACCCAATAATAGATACTTTTTCCTATTGAAAATACTGCCTCAAAAGAACAATTTCAAAGAAAAAATTAATGCGATAGAATAAGAACTTAGAATTTATTTTTCGTATTTCACTTACGAAAACAAACATAACAAACTGATGTGGTAATAGCCTCCATTGTCAAAGGAAATGTGTCCGATGCCCCAGAATAGATGTTTGGAATTGTGCGCAATTTTATATGTTTACATTTTTTTCTACAAACTATGCACAATATATCCGTGTAATAATTCGAATATCGTGACAAATCAGTGAGCCAGTCTCCAAGGAATGATCGTATATTGGTTAATAGGGTAGTTACTGGCCATACTCTTCCTCGTGATATTGAGTGTGAAAGAATTGGGGTCCATCATCCACTTCCTGGAGGAGTACTCCGCTTGGACCATCCATGTATATGTCTGGATCCCCTCTTTATTTCACTTAGCTGAATTACAGAGTATGAATCAGTAGTATACATGTACAGTTACAAGCAGTATCTAGTCTTAGTTGTTGTCATTATTTTTCAGGTTATTTTGCTCTGTGGATCTATTTAATTTTTTTCTCATTCCGATCTGCCACTGGGATCCGTGTCGGCAGTCCATCTAGCAATGGAAGTCAACATGGCTCCCCTTAATTATTCCCCTTGACGTGCCCCCTTTGACATCTTTAACAGTGCCGCTAATGACCCTTCCGGTCGGAAGTGCTCACTATACTAATTAATCCTATTTGAAATTAGTTGTCATTTGAACAAGTTCTGTCGGTTGTCTATGTCACCCGTTTTATTTCAAATGACTACTACTGTTGGAAATACTATTCGCTCTTCAACTGGTTTTATATTCATAATGCTATAGGAGATTAACAAAAGGTAACCCATAAAAAAGTGTTTCGGCAGGACAAAGTGTAATATTGTTGGCTAAAGTCCTCACTCCACCAAACTCTTTTTACGAGGGTTGTTCGATACATCCAAACGTGTTACTTCGCACAGTTCACCCATGTTGCCCTCTTGACATTGAAGCAGGTGCTAAAAAATTCCAAACCTGCCAAAACTTGACTGCAACTCCTATTCAAACAAACAACACTCCAATGGTTTAGTTTGTAATACGAAAAGTTGGCCAGTGGACGCGCTGTATCGAATTTATAGAGAGGCGCGGGGGAGTCGGCCTGTGGGAGTTTACTGTTAAACTTGGGGAAACAGTTCGCCGAAGATCGAGTGGGAAGGGGCCATATAGAACGCCGGGTTTCTCGGCAATAGTTGACAACAAACGGGTGACGGAGGACAATATCTGACGGCTTGGGCGCAGACTTGGGGGGTTGGCCGCGCCAAGGCAAGACAAGGACATTCGTTGATAATGGCCCCCCGGAGGTGGATTCAAACTCGTCAATAAATTCGTCGGATGCTGGGTGTTCGAGTAGTCCCAAAGTTCAAGCCCCATAATCTCCGGCCTGTTGTTCGAACTCAACTCCGAGGAAGTTCAATTCCGATTTACGAACATCGTTAACTACGGGCAGTGGCGGTAGACACAATACACTAAACCATGTGGGGCAATAACTCATTCAGCATTTCAATCGATTATATCAACCAACCTATAAAGCATAATGCAAACACAACTAGGGCGGTAGGGATAATGATATTACAAAATTAAATAACATTAAAATATATAGGTATTTATCTGTGGTAAATATACCGCTATGATTTAAGAAAAGGCCTGGAAATGAACTGGAATTCAAATGAAAAATACTGTATGGGGCAGGTATTAGTACTTATTGATATATTCAAATTTTTAATTATTTGTTTGCGTGTTCCTTTTCCGCGTTTCAAACGTTCTAAATCTTGTTTTCAATCGCTAATATTTTCTATGAATCTATGAACTCATAATGTTTTCATGAACTCATAATGAACTCATAAAAGTGCGAAGATGGATTCGTGCAAGAATAGCCTTTGCCATCCTTTATGAACTCATTGGGTTTTATGACGGCCCATCAACCCATTTTCACTAAGATATTTACTGACATATTTACACACACACACATCATAAACAGTACCAAGTTTATTTACATCAAACGCCTCCTTTCCCCAACAACTTCTGAACCACAATATCCAATTCTACTTCAGACCACTATCCCGCACTAAAGTGAATGTTAAATACTCATAAATACATTTTTTTAATACCTATTAAAAAAAAACTCATAATGTTTTTCTATAAATTGCTTAGTTCTGAGGTAACTAATGGTTCATTAGTAGGTAAATTCAATGTACATTATTCTTGGTCGTTCAGGTCATCACTGTACTTATTAATAACATATAAATGGATGGTGGTGGTAATTTAAATTTCAGAGCTCACATTTTATTTTATTACAGAACACTGAAGGAAAAAGCGCCTACGAAAAGTGTGAAATGCTAAACGCTGGTCAGATGAGGCCACTGGTCCTAGAGATCATTTTTGACTCTGTTCAACTAACCACGAAAACTTCAAATGGGCATATATTTGCATCATGAACCATTTCAACTCTGAAAGACTGAACCAATCTTGTGAATGTGTAGGTACCAATCTGACAAACAGAATTGTCTTGACCGTTTCTCAAAAACAACAATGTAACATAACGCTCTGTTGTATCGTCGAATTTACAAATCTGCTAGGAAATGACACATTCACAAAGTCTCAGCTGTTCCTCGAGTTTGAAAACAATGTTTCCACATGCAGAACGTAGTAAACGATTACCGGTGCTAGTTCCGTCAGAATTATCAACTATCGTTTGATCAAATTTAGTCTGCAAAAAAGTTAAGGAACAATTCAGAGCATTTGAAATTTTGTTTACGTCACATTTTCTTCGACTCCCGCTAGTTTTGACTACCAAATTATCGTCGTTTAATTCCTGCTGTATTTCTTTGTACCTTCAAGTTGAAACTAGTAGCCTCACAAAGTTTGAGGTAATGTAGACATTTTCGCTACCAAAGTCGATTATTGATTTGACAATGACTGACTTCAGCGACGACAACTTGGTATTGTCGTGAAGGAAAACTTTTAAAGCTTTTATAGTGGTCATTATAGTGGTTTCATTCAACTCTGTGTGGCGAAACATATTGAAAACGAAACGAAAATCGATTTTTGATGATTTTACTATGAATGACGCCAGTTAAGACGACGAAGATGTCGTATTGTCGTCACGGACAAATTTTAAAGCTTTTATCGTGTTCTCAGTCGATTCTGTGTGGCGAAAACTATACCAAACTCGATTTTTGGTTGATTCGACGACGATCATCGTCGCCAACGGCAAGTTCCTGTCGTTTAAATCATCTCCAAAAACTATTCAGCTAATTCCGTATGTCTAAAAGGTCTACCTGCCAAATTTCAAGTGATAGCCCCAAAATCGCGCAGCCTGTAGTGCGGCACAAACACGCTGACAAATGCTAACCCAGTCAAAGTAGGGACTCATTTCGTTCGTAATATATTTGTGTGAATAAGTTAACTATTTTATTACATTAACTATTTAATCAACATTTCGACCATTTTATAGTATGATGTATTTTAATGTAAACACTTAAGCCGTCTACTTTAAAATGAGAACTGATGTTTTACACTCTAGTTTTTGGAATCATACATTTAAAAGAAAGAAAGGAAAAAAAAAAAAAAAAAACACCGTTAAGAACTCGCAATAGTTTAAATTCTTGGTACCTATGAACTACCTATTTAATATTCATGTTTACATTTATAATTATAATCATTATGAGCTGTGAATATATTTCCTTCAGAAGAGCGTCCAAATATTTTCTTTTAATTGAACAAGTTGAGCACACAGAAAATTGGCTTCAGAACCGTTAATTTTCTTTCGAGCTTATTTGAACTATGACCACGACGGCAGTCGTAATATTATAATTTCTTCGTTGTCAACATGGCTTAAATACATAAGAGAGAAATGTTAAATACATCTAACAGCTTGAAATATTAAGCGTCGTCTGAGGGTTGCCAGACTCGCGGATTACTTAATCATATTGTCTAGTCTCCCTCCCTCCTCAAGCACCTTAATCATTCATGCTGAGTTCCCTTGAAAACCTAAATTCCCTGGAACCTTTGCTGTTAAGTGCCTTCGAAATAGACTTGCTGGACAATATTTGAGGTAGGCCACATGTTTGTTTATTATTTATTCAAGAATTTTCATTTGCACAGTATCTGTTGTTAGCCGCGCTTTGTCGCAAAGCTATTCATAACAATATAGGTTGATACATAAAATATTTCATTTATGGTAAATCAAAGCATTACTAGTCTATAGTAGACACGTTGGTAGACTTTTGAAGGCCCTTAGAGTAACTGTCCTACTTAATTAAACTGCATATAATCTGATCACTAACCAACAGTTTCGACTTCCGAATTCTGCATATAATATAGGTATAACATATTACTACTCGTATTAAACATAGCATTTTACTCAATAAGAGTACTAATTTATTTGCGTAACGTAATCCATTGGATTATTGAAGAGAACCTATTGTACGACCTATTGTGCCATAGTTTTTCCTCATCCTCATACAAGTTTTAAACTATTCACAATTTTTCTTCTTATTCGTGACTTTCGGAGAGTTGGCGTCACACACCGTGGGTAGTGCAGCTCCGTGCTCCGACTTCCACCCCAGGGACCTCCTAATCTTCTTCTTAGCCCCCGCGTAGTCTCGTGGAGACTGCCCTTACTACTGCTAGCTGAGTTTCACTTTCACACCCATCCCAGTATGTGTGGAAAGGGTCGTGACCACTTATCAGCCAATACTCCTGACAGGCGACGTGTGAAAACGTCATATTCCC
>CM061048.1:64188499-64346376 GCA_030762985.1 Adelphocoris suturalis | reverse complement strand
ATTAATAAGCAGTAACTAACTAGACCCCATATGTGATTTTTGACCCAACGCCGGGAACTCAGTTGCAGTCCACCTATGTTGAAAATAAATTTTCTTTTTATCGGTTTTCGTCGGAACCATTTGGAGTTCTGAGCAGAAAATTTGCAGCATTGCAGTTGGCAGTTTCAAGGGTATAGAATTCAATTCGTAGATCAAAAATGAGGAATTCCAACACGAAAAATTGCCCACTGACACAGAGCATATTTTCTCTATATACTAATGATTGGATCTTTATTATAATTAGTATAGAAAAGCTGGACAACTTTAAGAGTGAATTCAATATGAGCATTGCTAAACATGTTTTCTGTAGATAGTTGTATTGAACACAATAAATAACTCAAAAATTGAGTTAATGCTATTTACTTAATTAGTTATTCAGTTATTTCATTTAACGAATGAATAATTTCACATTGTTGACTAATTATAACTTGGTCACGTGATTGGGTTGGCATCGGAATAAGTACCATGCTCAATTATTCCGCGTCACCGGTATTTTATTGGTATTAATTGCTTCCCGGGAGTTCCATTTTAGAGGCAGCGAGCCTTTGTTGGCACTTAGTGTTAATTAATTGTATTTTTCAAGTGAGGAATAATTCGTTTACAACTACAATATTGCTCTCCACCGAACAAGCTTTCAGAGCTTCGTTAATTGAATTCACTACGTACTCCAAACAATTTCCGGATATTTCCCAATGAACGCAGTCCGCAAGAGTGGCACAATGTCCATTAAGCAATCCCCTCATGTGATTTACATACCTGAGAAACTTTCCCAACGTTATTAATTTCCGTGCTTCTTTGCCGTAACTCGAGATAAAAGTTGAGTTCCATTGTTGAACTGCATGATAATTTTAAAACCTCATTCCGCTTTAATTTGCAAAGTTTGACTTTTTATGATTAATTAATAGTGATTTATATTTAAATATTGTTCCAGGTAGATACAATTACAAAACAATTAATTAAGTATTGAAGGAGACAAAAAACAGCCAGTTTCGGCCAGTGCAATTACCATACAATGCCTTTACATTTCACCCGAATATGATAAAATATAGAGAAACTAGTGTATACCAGTTCTAAATAATATGGAATTTCGATCAATTATTTATTATTATCATTCTTACCTAAAGATTAAAACTACTATACAACCACACATAAAACTTAGGTAGTTGTAAAATCCTTTTGTTTGAAATTATGACACCAATTTAATTTCTAATAAGTATTGATGTCTAATAAATTGCATTCACAAGACAAAAGCAACTGCCCTCAAAATCTCATTGGCATTTGCAGCATGTTACGAACATTGGAGTATGACCATGTGTTTGTAAGATAATAGGTAGGTACGTATCATCACATGCATAGAGAAGACATTCCTACAGTGCTGCCAACGCGGGGGATATATCCCCACGTAGGGGATTATTAAGGGCTCTCAGGGCCCTGGGATTTTTGCCCTTCACTGACAATCCTTGATTTTTTTATTTTTTTGCTGCCTTTCATATAAATCAAAGGTGAATTTCACCATGATGATCCCGCCACTAGACCGTTCTCAGAAAAACGACAAATGATACGCATGGACAGTGTCAGGCACGAACGTCAGTTAGCCAAACCAAATCAGACGAGAGTTGATGTAGGAAAGGGAAGGAGTTTGAACCCCAAGAAAAATGATTTTCTCCAAAATTTTTGGAGGAAAAATAAATGGATCTTTCTACATCATGTACTGTGGGTGTACTTGTATTTTTTCCTATTTTACTTACTAGTCATACTTGTTGGTTTACATTTTTTTGGTGATCCGTGTTATGCTGATGTTAACCTATTAAAATTTATTACTCGTGTGAAAGTTACCCATCAAGTTTTTCTTTTATTGACAACATGATTCACCGTTAAGTACCTACCTGCCTACTGTTGGTAAGGGAGTTTCTCCTGCTTTTGTTATAATCCGCTCTTTAATTTCTTTGACATTGTTTTCCTTGTTATATGATCTTTTATTAATTATTTAATAATTCACTTTGTGATCAATATTGTGTCCGAAATCGCTTTTTAACGGCACCTTAAATTTGGGGATTTTTGGGTATTTTTTCGTGAATTAAGGGGGTGATGGGGGGGGGGGTGTTACTGATTCGGGTTGGCAGCACTGCATTCGTAATTCCAGTAATCGTTTGGCTCTAATAATTTCCGTGTTATTCCTTCCTACCAACCTCCCCCCCCCCCCACTCTATAGTATTTCTTCTCACTGGAAAGATTTATGTTGCTTGTTTCAAGTAAGATAATAGTTGTAATTCTCAAAAGGTACATAAGCGGCAGCAGCAAGTACTAAAGTGTAATTAACTTTGACAATACAAACCTACCTAAGATAACTTTGACCTTATTTAGTAATGTACTAAAACGATCTAAAAAAGACTCCAGCGTGTGCTAGCTTCCCATTCTGAAGTTTCTTGTCTCAATACCTTTCGGAACTTCTTTGGACAATTAAAAGGGAACACCTTAATCGCAATTGCTTAGGGCAGGTATATTGGAAAAGTAAAACCAAGTAAAACTCGACTTGCCTGTACCGCTCTGACTGCTTATTTGCAGCAGTTCGGCTTTCGGTTGTTAAGACTTCCTTTTAACTCTATAGTTATTTTATCACCTATGTTCGGGATTATCAATTTCCGTCTTTCAAAGCGTATAATACACTCAGCTATTGATAATTTCGTTATAATAATTGACTTTCTAAGGGTGAAGATATTACATATACAATCATTTGAGAAAACATTGTTCAAAAATTGCTCAATCTGTAAATGCATTAGGTATGTGCTGTCTAGCCCAACTTTTATTGGTTCGCAGGGCCGTCGCATCACAAAGTGTGGGGAGGGGGTGAAGCTCAAAATTTTTCCAACTGGTGGGGCTGGAAATTCCCATCTTCTCGGACTAAAATTCCTTACACTTTTATCATTTAATAATGATTAACAGGACGTTTCCATTTGTTTTCGTCACGTCACGGTGGGGTTTTCTATTGATTTTCACGTACAACCAATGCGTTACTAGGGAAGTGTAACTCCCTTAGTTTTCATAGCAGGAAAATTGTTAGCCACTTTTTGAAATGCCCTCATTTTATCACAGCATCTCATAATCCCTAAGCCTCTGTAGTGTCAAGGAAAGCTGATTTATTACGCTCAGTTATAAACTAATATTGCTAAGTAACCATAATGAACTAATAATGTGTAAAATTAATCATTATTAAATGATCTGACTGTAGAACCGTAGGTCTACCGTCCGTTTTTTTTTTTCTTCCTTTTTATTCTAAATAGATATATTCAACTTTACCTTCATTAATACCTTGATTATAGATATCTTAATTATTGCGATTACTGGATATTAATCATAAGCTCGTTCGAGTTCTAATCATAAGCTCCTGATCGCTGACTGTGGTGTAACGACGTTCACCCGTGAAATCACCTATGTTCGGGATTGTAATTTCCGTCTTTCAAAGCGTGTAATACGTACACGCAGCTATTGATAATTTCGTTATAACAATTTACTTTCTAAGGGTGAAGATATGATATTACATACACAATCAATTTGAGAAAACATTGTTCTAAAGCCAAGAGGCTCGTAAATGTATTAGGTATGCGCTGTCTAGCCCAACTGTTATTGGTTTGCAGGGCCGTCGCATCAACAAGGTGGGGAGGGGGTGAAGCTCAAAATTTTCCAACTGTTGGGGCTGAAAATTCCCATCTTCTCGGACTAAAATTCCTTACACTTTTTTCTTCCTTTTTATTCTAAGTAGATATATTCAACTTTACCTTCATTAATACCTTGATTATAGATATCTTAATTATTGCAATTACTGGATATTAATCATAAGCTCTTTCGAGTGTTTCCTGATCGCTGACTGTGGTGTGACGATGTTCACCCGTGAAATCTCATCTGATTCTTGATGAAGTAAGTAAACATTTTGAAAGTTTCGATGAAGGAAGAAAGAGTTTTCAGTTGGATCTCAGTTTCAGTCACTAAAGCTTCGATCTCAGTGCGCGTTCTGAAAGTTCTCGAACTCATCAAAACTGAGACGGGAAATCCCGGCGCGTCCCGGAACTTGTGGTAACGCATGCACTGCGAACGATTTCAGAACTTGGAAGTGGAATAACCTGTGTTGTTGTTTATAACTTCACTCATCTCGTGTTACCTTCTGGTGCTCCTTTTCAGAATATTTTTAGCTCCCGTGAATATATTCCTTATTATGCCCGTGAATACTACTTAAGTATTACCCCACGGAAATAAAAATAAAATAAATTCCACGATGACTGAGGAGTATACTTGAAAAAATGTGAATTTCGTGGACATAGACGAGATCCAACTATAGCTTTAATCTCGTCCTCATCATTCAGAAACCAAACACCATCATCGAAACTATCGCTTTCCGAACTTGACGAGCTAGTTAACATTTCGATCATGGAATAGGTACTTATACTAATAATAACGTACAGAGACTAAAGTATGATTAAGTATGCTTTTTGATGAAGAAGAGAGTTGTTTACTCCAAGAGATCCGAAAAATTGTGAAATGCGCATGCGTTAACTACGTCCTTGCGTTCGAGTTCTGATAGTTCCGAAAAAAAACGGGGTCTGCTGTCAGAACCGTTCGGAACTGGGTTCGCAAAACTGCGAACACCAAACTCGGCGTTCTTGGCGTTCCGGAACTGGGTGTTCTGGCACTGCGAACGACAAAACTCGACTGCGCTTGCCCAGAACCGTTCCGAACTCGCAGAACGCACACTGAGAACGAAGCTCATATGAACAAGTATGAAAGTTCGTTGTGATTTGGAAAAAAGGGAAGGGGGGAGAGTGATGGTATTAGAGAATGTAAGGGTGGGGAATGACGCCAGGGTAAGAATTAACTGTCAAACTGACTGTACTAGTTATTTACGTTAAATTTAGACAACTGGTCATGAGCATGAGTGATCGAACGATATGCAAAATTTAGCCTAAATTTACAACAACTAAAAGTCCACAAAAAGGCCTGGGTACTGCCTCTTTATGTTATCTTATTAATTTAAACCGTTCCAGCTGTAATATTAAGCGAAAGTCGTCAGAATCATATAATACCTAATTGAACAAGTCCCAAGTACAATACTGCTGGTTATACTCATATCCAATAGGTATCTACAGATTTATCCACACAGACACACACAGAAGGCCGCTTTTTTCAATTTTTCTAAAGGGAAGACCACTTATACATGTACTTCACCTATCATAGTATTCAAATTTCAAAATCACCTACTTAAATATAATACGATGAGTTACGAAAATATGCTCATACGATCATGCTGCATTACTGGTTTTTACTCTTAGTCCAAATATTTCAAGTCGTCAAACAATGTTCAAATTGTAAATTTCCCAATAAAATTTAAAAATGTTAATTTACTAGTTGACATTTCCCAAATGCCACAAATGGTGGGAGTATAGATATATTTGATACTTGATCAACAACACCGAAAATTCGCACTTTGGAAAATGAGAGGGCTGGAAACCAGGAACTAGAAAATGAGCAATAAATTCGGAAATTTTCCAAGTTAGAAAACTAGGGAAGCCGATTGGAATTCGGAGGGTTAGAAAATTGAAGTGAAAGTATACCTGCCCGATAAGTTTACTTAATCGGGCCTCGTGGAATAATTCGTTCTGAGTGCCTTCGCTGCTTTATCAAATGGTAATTTCCAGGATGTGAGATGGTACCTAGCACAAATTCTACTACCAACCTACTCAATTCGTCATTGAAATGACAACAGCTTTTGTATAAAAACTTATTATTTAAACACAAACCTGCTCGTTTTCTGAATCTCTAGTTGGTAGATACAACTTTGTAGTACGAAATGTACTTGCGAATGCTTACGAAGAATAGGTATCTACTTTAAAATCGGAAAGTATCAACGACTGCATTTACTCCCAAGTAGGTTAACAGGACATCTGGCTGTCGGAAAAAGTAGGTACTTTGTTCAAATAATCATCAACATCAATCGTCATAATCAACAATCATCATAATCAACGGAATTTGATTTAATAATACAATTATACTTATCAGAGGTTTTTACTTTTTCGACTAGGTAGGTAGATAATTGTGGAAGGGAAACCTTTTAGACGACAGGGGGAGAACGAATGTACCCAACCTATTCTTAAAACTGTGGTCACCTTTGCGTCAGGTTATGACGACTACACGCAGGACGGGATTCAAACGAAAACATCTTTCCCGCCAGGTAGGTAGGTCTTTTTCCCGTACACGCGTAGTTCTACGCGTTGACGCGTGAATTCGTGCATGCGCAGTTGGTACACATTTCAGTCTTTTCGCGTACACGGGTAGAAAATTACGGGAAGAACAAGAACTCTCTAACAGAGAGTTAAAAATTCAACGTACCTACCTAAAGGAAGTTGTTGATTGATTGTCCCGTCAAAAATGTGACGAGGATTTCCGCAAGACCCCCAGCCCAAAAACATATACATATTAAAATGGTAAGTAGGTTAAATGCTATGTCAAGATTCGGAGTCAGGAACTAGGTACTTAGTTCATTTTGATGCCGCTAGGCTCGCATTCGTAGTTGGAGATACCTAACGGAAGAATGACTCCGTAGCGCTTTTGGCGTTTATCTTATCACCAGTTTAGAGTCACTTTCATGTTAAATGAGACTCTAGTAGTGATAGATCTGGTCTTTTATGAGTATTTTACCACTAACAAGCGACGATGATTGAATTGAAGATCCAACTTGATTTTGAATCATAACTCACTTTGAATGCTTCATCCACTTCACCCTTTAGTTTGTATAGGAACGAGCCAATGGGCCAAGAAGGTGGGCGAGGGGGATATTGGGAGCCACCGCAAGGTCTTGGTCTGAAATCCCGCTTAGCGAATTCCGTTAAATCCACTGTCTGGTCACTTCTTGCTCCAGTTAAACTCTTCCTTTGACCGCATCGTCCTCTACTATAGTCCATTCATGTTGTTTAACCAAGTAAACAATGTTGCCAGGTAAAGAATAATTAGTGGCTGATGAAAATGACTCATACCAGCGTTCAAGAGGAAACTTGAATGATAAATGTTTTGTACTTACAAGATATTTTACACATCTATGAAGCTAAGAAACTTCATATTCAGAGAGAACCGTGCACAATGACGGACCAACAACTATGAACAAAGCTAAACTTTCCTAAAGCTGCTGAATCAATGTTTCATAAGTTGATGAAGTTTGAAAATCAGAATTCGAATTTCTCTATTCAACGCCGTGTGTTAGCGTAAGGTAAATCTTGAACTTCTACCTATAAATCTGTATAGTTGACCTTCATCCAGGCACGCCCATTGTTGTCACACTTGCGGACGCACCACGGCAATGAGCCGGTCACCAGTTTTTGGATCAATTTTATGGTTTTTTCACCATTGGAATTTCTTAAGCCTATATTTAATTTTCGTGGTTTCAAGAAAGATTCCTCGAATACATTTTTCAATAAAAACGTAATTATAAATTAATATTCATAAACTCTCTCAACAAATATTTTTTTTTAAACTATGACGCAAATGAAAATAGAAAGAATTCGCGAAATGGACTTCGTAATTTCATGATTAAACTGACTATATAGAGGAAAGACAATACAAAGACAACGTGTCCAAAAAATAAAAATTCAATTTTTTGGAAGTGTAATGTAAGTAGCATTTTTCTAAAGGCTCATGGATATAATATACAGATAATAAGGTCAAAGTTTCCTAAATGAAGATTTTGCTCAAAATCCAAAGGAACCTTCAAGGAATATTTAAAGAATATTTCAAACATTTTGCAATGTTCTGCATTCATGTTACTGTAACAAGGAAGCTAAGTGCCACACCAAACTAGGCAGATGTTTTCCCCCCATGATCTTTGAATCATGAACATTAAATAACTGAGATCACACTTGAACTGATTTTCAGCTAAGCAGGAAACTTTGGTAAAACTGGTCCCTTGTCTTATCAATCCCCAACGTAAATGGTTTTAAAAAGATGTATATCGAGGATTCTTTCTGACATTCAATAATTTTTGAGTACCATGGGGGATTAATGTTCTGTATTTTATGAGTGAATTCATAATTAATTTTAAACATTATTTTCATCTCGGTTATGGGTATTTTATTTTGTTAAAGTATTTATTCCTGTTTCCGCCAGTTTCATTTTTATAATTAACTTCAAGGTGTAGAGTAGAAGGTATAGTCTAGTATTGCACAGCTGGGCGCCTCTTATTAAGAGTGTAAGACTCCACCAGAGGACACAAGTTCATTTGAACTTAAGCCTTGGTGGGCAAATTATTTGATTTTTTGAAGTCCTTGATTAAATTAGTTCTAATTTAGTGACCTTGAAAAATGTTTACTTTTTAAAAAAAAGTATCTTGTTATAAATTGTTTATTACTAGTATTGTCAAGTACTTCTGTTATTTGATTTTCTTATAAATATGTTTTGCCCAATAAATAAATAAATAAATGTCAAATTCAATATTTGCTATGTTGATAGGGGAAATGTGAAAATTTCTTGTTGTTTCTTCTTAATCGTACCGCAATTATTAGTTGAAAGCTAACAGACATATTGCAATAACCGGTGCAATAATCAGTGTACCTAATGGATTAGAACTAATTACCTATAATGTACGAAGCTCAAACCTACAAATTTGTTTGATGACAAGAGCTAGCTTACGTTGCTTCTGTTTCGGAGATGAATCCCCGTTTTAATTCGAAGGTTGATGCAGAAAGCATACATAAAATTGTCAGTTCAAACACGTGGTCAAACATTGACAAAATAATTGCCTAAGTGATTATACGAGGGTAAATCAAATATAAACGAGAATTAATTTTCCTAATTTTTTTTCTTCTTTTTTTCTGCAAGATAAAAATGTTTTTACAGAATGATATTTTCCCATATAATACAACTTAGCTTTGTAACAAATTTTTCCCAACGTTTATTGGAAGCTCATCATCATCATATAAAGAGTGGGGGTATGAATCCGATTCCGCACAAATGTTTCCACTGCAGAATCATCATGCTTATTTTAGAGGTCCGAACCTGTGGAATTCGCATGGAGAAAGGTCTGGGCTGAAGGGGGACGTTCAAGAGTCTTTCTGAAAAAATGCTCCAATCTTTTTCTTGTTCAGAACGCGGTGGGAGGATTTTTCTTTTGCTCTGTTTTCGATCGGGCGTTGTCATGGAGAAAAAAGCTGCAAATTATTACACAATGGTTTATTATTTCTGTGTTAGATAGCCCTTCTAAAAGATCATCTTCTTTATATATAATTCCGAACGGTCTTTGAAATTGTGAAGAACTTCGCGGTCCGATTTTAGTGTTAGACTGCTCATTCGAATCAGCACGGCCCCAAGTTTGTTGCAAAAGTGTCGCCGTTCGTCTCTATACCCGCCTTGATCGTGTTCTAGGCGGTCCTTATCAACGAGAGTTGTTTATTAGGCTGCGGCGGTAACAACAGTTGCCATCAATTCACGGTAGGTAAGTAAGAAACGTAGTGTAGTTACTAACATCTGAACTGAAGTTACTAACTTTCTGAACAAAGAAATTGAAACTGAAGAACTTAGCGGACTTAATATATAATTCCGAACGGTCTTTATATTGCGAATCAGCACGGCCCCAAGTTTGTTGCAAATGTGTCGGTAAGTAAGAAACGTTGTGATGGGGTCTTTTCTGATCAGCTGAGTGAGCTGAATTCTTCCCTGTTCACTGTAGGAATTTGAAATTTGATAGGTAGACTCTCTGGCACATTAAGAGACGAGTGAAGTGATGGGGTGTTTTCTGATCAGCTGAGTGAGCTAAAGTTTTTCCTGTTCACTTTAGGAAGTTGAAATCTGATAGGGAGACTCTCTGTTTATTAGGCTGTGGCAGTAACAACAGTTGCCACGGTAAGTAAGAAACGTAGTGTAGTTACTAACATCTAGGAGAGTTATTTCTGAACGATCTTTGAAATTGTGAAGAACTTCGCGGACCGATTTCAGTGTTGGACGGCCCCAAGTGTCGCCGTTCGCATAACGCCACAAATAGGTAGGACTTATATCGTTACTATAATGTGCTGAGTTCCTGTTAGGTACAACTGTTATACGGACTAGATTAGGGCTTTTCAAGCCCTAACAGGTCGCTAGTTGGTCTAGAATCATTAGACCCCGTATGTAATATATGATCAGAACAAGGCAAAATAAAACAAATTGCTGGTCAATCTACGCATAATTGCATTATCTACAACTTTTCTTTAATAAGAAACTCGATTAAACATCAACTTTTATCCTTAATTTGCGAATAACTGGTATATTTCGGGTACTGAAAACTTTGAAATACAATTACTCTCTTATGAATCAATCAGTTCAGAAATTTCTGGTAGTCAATCGACGCAAATTTTAATCCTCTATCACTTTACTGAGCTAATCGTTTTGAATTGTACATGTAAGAGAAAATTTGAAAACTATCCGAAAAACGTGTTATTTTGGAGGTTTTTTTCACGAAAAACGCATTAAGGAGCCATTTCAGATATAGTGGTATATTCGGTTTCAGCGTGAAATTTCCTATAAGATAGAGACAAAAAATAATTTCGTCCAGCCAGAATAGCACTTTTACCTACGGTGCCCCCCCCCCCCCCCCCCCCCCCCCCCCAGCTCGGGCCTTTATCCATGTGATTTCCACATGTTTGGCGCAGTTAGAGAAGTAGTGGGAGGTGATGGCTTCATACTCTCTTCCTTTTACGATGATGGATTAAACTAATTTTCACCCTCTATCCCAAAATTTGTCGGTTTACGTTTAAAGATGTATAGAACCCCAAGAAACAAGTTGACAAAATAATCCGTTAGTCCTTCGTCCAGACTTTTTCTTCATAACTATTGGACCTAAGTTTATAGAACTACTTATACCAGAAATCACATACCGATGGCACTGAATCTCGGATATCACTTTCGATTAACACTAGAGGGCAAAATTGTGGATTTGAAATATTAAACAATCATAATGTCAAAAACTTTCGCAATAAGAATATCTAGTTTTTTGTTTGTTGTTGATAGAGATCACGTTGAATGAAACTGGAAAGTTTTCCAGATCGCCATGCGTTTTCCGTTCGCTTTTCCAGCGAAGAAAAAAAAAAAGATCATAAACAAGAGTATGAATGAGAACTGGTGTGAGCATAATAAAAGTTCCCAAATAACCTACGACAGTTGACCATCTGATATCTTAAAGAAAAATATCCTTAGCAAGAAATAAGGTTTATTATAATGAAACCTTAAAGTGCTACCTTATTTACTTCATTATTCCTGTGGGTGTCTACGCCTGTGTAGTTATACGTAGATAATGATGCAGGTGCCGTATGCTCCGTTAAAATGTAACGGTTAATCTCAATACGAATAGACTATGAGCTCCACAGAAGGGCTATCATTAACAGAAATATTAAAGTTTTGGGTAACAGTAGGTGAGTTTTCACTATCATCCGGATGGGAGACTAATCAATTAGTTAATACCTTCCGATTAATTGAAATCGATGCTTTGTAGGAAAAGTTTTTCCATGAGTATCCCCATAAGGGGGATGATGAGTAGAAACATGATCGAAAACTACATGATGAAAATATTGAAAAGTGTCTGTTAAACTGTGGGAGCTCATGAAGCCAGTTTTCTCTAAGGGGCGGGACCTACAATCATATACAATCATATGGTCGGGAATAACCTCCAACACTGTTATAAAACCTCATTTCATCGTTATCGTTATTTCATTGGCTACCTGGTTTCAGTCCCTAACATGGCGGAGTCTCAAGTGGCTTCTTCCCCCTTCACGACCTGTCCTCTCTATCATATTATAAGCTCTTTGACAGCACCACATAGATGTAAGCGAAAATGTATCTGATAGGTTGAAGCGACAAAGAGTTCCTTAGTTTCGTCCCCAAGTATTATTTGTTGATAGCAGACAGGGATGACTGGAAGGCTCAAAATGATATCTTAATATTTCGAGTAATGAGTTAAGAGTAATCGTTTACCGTGTAATAAAACCCAAAGCTACAGATTAAATATTTGACCAGAGTTAACGCCACGTTGCTTGTGTTTCGGGGATGAACTGTTGTTTTAGTTCGGAAGGTGGATAGAGAAAACATACCTATAAAATTGTCAGTTTAAACATGCGACGAAAGAGGGGTTATGAAGTGCGGGGTGGGGCGGATTCAGGCGAAGGTTATGGTGTTGGGTTAGAAGGGAGGAGCAAACAACGGCCTCGCCTCACGTTCGGGCCCCTACGGCTACACAGTAAATTAGTTAACTCAGCGTTTATATTTCAAAGGTTGACATAATTCATGGGGCGAGTTGACGAGGTAAACGGTATCAGCTTGACGTCACCGAATCATGTGGAATGCTTGCTGGAAAATTGAATTGGGTGGCGATACCGGGGCAAGTGGTTGTTGTTGGAAGGAAATTGGACCTCACAAATTCGCATGCTCGCATCGCAAACTGTCAAGTCCCCATAATTGGAACGCATTAGAATGTGTAATGCTAGAGGTATTGGTGATATGATACCCAGGATTTCATGAAAGGTATAGGTATACCTGCTTATGGTAAAGTCCCCAAGTCCCTTGCTTAAGTAAGTCCCCATAATTGGAACACATTAGAACGTGTAATGCCAGAGGGATTGGTGATATGATGACCAGGATTTCAAGAAAGACATAGGTATACCTGCTTAAGGTAAACCATACTTCTCCTAGAAATCAACTAAAAAAAAAAGGTCAGAATTTATAGCTACCAGGTAAAAATGTCTGCCAAGTTGGGTGGGCAGTATAGCATCCTCACTTATTGCAACATAGGTGTATAGAATTAGTTGAAGAACAAAGTAGGAGTCAAAATGATTGAATGCAGTAATATTTGAGTACATGTGTTAATATGCAAAATATACACCCTACCGAAAATCCAACGGCATTTACCATCTCAGTAAATAAGAACGAACTGAACTAAGAGCTAACCTGCACAATCCCTGCAAATTAGTCTTGAAGTTTTTCTAGTGTCAACCAAGTTTAGTGTTGCGCATGCGCAATTGTTATTACTCAACCAATAGCGATAAAACTCATAAGGCATAATAAGGCATCATCATCCCGAAACCTATGTCCAACAACTGCTCCAATAGATCGTAAGAAATGGACGTTATAGGAAATTCAAGTTTGGGAATTCGTTGTAAGCCCAAGACTATGACAGATTCCTAATTCGTCACAAGAACCAAAGCTAATAATGAATAAATTACATCTCGCTTCCAAGTGGTTGGAGTCTTAGGTGAGCTCAAGAGAATGTTTTTGGTCAGTAGATGACACAACAGACCAAATAAGGTTGAGAACCACTGTCAGTTTTGATAGATGGTGGGGGTGAGCTATGACGTCAAAAAATGTTTTTGGTGGTATGGATACTCGCAAGCTCGCATCTCAAAAGTACATAACATCAAGTAGTCAATCCCTCAGTAAAAAGTTCAGATTAGTTGGACTTACCAATCCAATTCTAATCGGATTTACCAATGACCCTCGTCAATAGCTACTATTCCCTCATGTACGCTTATTTCTCATGTACTGATTTGTCATCGATCACCGTGGAATTATTTATCAATGCATCACAAACAGCGCATTAAGGAGTTTATTTTGCTTCATGTTGTTTAAAATATAATGTTCCTTCTTTATTTTACATAGGTATATCTAACATTAAAAGTTAAGATTAAAAATTGATGACTATAATTTTAAATTGTAAAATAATGATGAACTACATAAATATGTGAATTATGATATAATAACTATGATATAAAACTATAAATAAATGATTATATAAGATGTAATGTACTATAATATGATAATATGATGTGGCTATATGGGTTATATAAAACCTACTGTCAATTTAAAAAAAAGTACCTATATCTAACATTGTTCATCATTCAAGAAATTCATTTAAAGAAAAACAAGAGCAAAAATATCTATTGAATCTGTCAAAATAGCTATATTTTCACGCATCGTGCTCATAAGACTTATTAACAACAATTTGTGATATTTTGACGTAAGATTTCGTCACCGTGAAATTGTTCAATCGTTGTCAGGAATCTCATCAACGTTTGTCGCTTGGATTCTTGATGGGAGGAAATTTACGACGTGCTCAGCAAGGAAATCAACTTCGCAAGAACTAAGTTTCCCTCTAGAGTACAAAATTATAATGCTGGCAGTCGTCCAATCAGATGGGATGTAATTTGTCCCAGTTTCCTGGCAATATGTATGAATGCTCGTCGTTCAATTCTTTTTTCGATACTCGTAGTAAAATGTTTGACAAAAGGCGAGTTCGTTTTTTTTCTCTCTCTTACACCATACGCAGTTGGTTTTAGGGTGTACGATATCTGACCCGAGAAGCTGGATCGAAATGGGAGGGGAAAGCAACCGTTTTATGTTATAACCTTCTCGTATGTTATAACGCGTGGGAGTGGTGTGGGGGGAAAGGCTGAACTGGCTCCATCTACATCCACAGGGCAGTTTTCGCCCAAAAACAAACACACTGCACTCGGGAGCGTAGGGGGAAGGCTCCACCTAAAATATTTAGCTTTCGAAAGGGGTCTGCGGGTGCCAGGACGGTAATCTCAAGCGAAAACAAAAATGTTGACTTTCCTGCGAGGTGGACGGAGCAAAAGGAGGCCTTTTTCAAAAGTGTCTCCGGTCTGAAAGGGGCACTTGGCTATCGATCTCGTTTTCAACCTAGCGCGCTGGAATCACATCATCTCTAAAACAACACATTTAAGACACAAATAAGGAATACGCAATATCGGAACGAAAACATTGTCTACAATGTACCTCCTCCATTTATTATAATTGTTTTTTTCCTCTTGCCGAAGTATGTTTATAAAGAAGCTTCCGGAATCAAGCTATATTTTCATCAGAGGAAAGAAGGCCTTAAACATTCCTACATTCTAACTTTATGCTCGAAACCAAAGACGATCAACAAGCAGAAGTTACCCAGAGATCCCTTTCCATGTCCGCTCAAGTTCTTGCTCTTCAACTCCCTGCATTTGCCCTCGCATTCAACGAGTGGATTGTCAACGTTATTTGGATGTTTTGGATAATAAACATTTGAAATGGAAAAACCATACCCTACATGTGAGCAATTCAATCAGAAGATCTTCTTTCATTTTTTTCTTTTCTTAATAAATTTCTTCCCGTATCTGCCCTAAAAAATGACTTTTCATGCATATATTTACTCTATTCTAACTTATTGTATTCTTGTGTGGGGCGGGACGAATCAAACTACTTTTAGGTCAGTTGAGGTGGCAATAAAGTCGGTATTGAGACTTATATTTAGAACTGGATATCGGAGCCATAGTAAACCATTGTTTATAAACATTGGAATACTCCCCCCTAGACTTACTTACGTTGTTATTTTACTTCAATACTACTTCAGGTGTCAACTTCCAAAAATCCCTCGATTACATGGGATAACTCGGCATAACACATCTATAATGGCACCGATCTCTTACCCCAAATATGATTTTTATTTGAGGCATTTTTGTTGTTTAAGTCCCAGGATTTTTATTGGATTACCTCTTAACATCAAACTTATTGACAAATTTAGTCAATTTAAGCAACAGTACTTGACTAATTCCTATATTAATCTTCCGTTACTAAACGTTTTTCATTGATATACATTCCTCCTGTTTTACTTAGTAAATTTTTTGTTGCTTTTTTTCGCTATTTCCACTGTCTACTTTCAATTTTTCTTTGGTTTATTGATCATTAGTGTAAACTGTAGTAATAAATGACACCGGATACGCGACGTAAAACTTGAATAAACTAGGTAGGTAGCAAAGACATTGTAATAGTAAACTAGACCCACTCGTAGCGCTAGTGTCGTGTTGCGAATTGAACGGTCCGTAGTCGGCCATATTGGGGGCAACATCGTTTATTTATGTGCAATGAAGATTGTATTATTATAGTTTATCTACTCATGAAATTTCTTTGAAATGCACAATGGTTAAAGTGTGTGCGGCATTTAACTGCATAAATCGCAAAACTGAAGACTGCACACTCTCATTTCACAAGTAAGTATAGATTTTCACGATTTCCTAAAGATTATTTTGGTCTGTTGTAGGCCTCTTGATGTGGTAACGCAGCACCTATTGTAGTTGGTAATAATTTTCTTTTTACTAACTTATCTATGCATGAGCTACAAAGTTTCAAATTAATCTAAACTTTGTTTTGTTTTTTCCACAGATTTCCTTTAAACAAGAAATTGAGAGATGAAATTGTTTTTTGTATTGACATTGTATTGTATTGACAGAATTGTATGTAAAATGAAAATAATATAAATAACATAGAAAGTGCCATGATGTAGTTATTCATTTACTTATTCAATTGTTCAGCTCCTCTGATCATACTCCTTACCCCATCTAGGTGAACCCATGGTGTTTGTAAAACTGTGTCTTATGTACAAGATATTGTCTCAATATTGAAATGCAGAGCGATTCTTCTGTTACTTTGGAAGAATGGTTCTGAGATAATTGCTTTTGAATAATGGAAGAATCTTTCACTTTAAAATACCTAACTAACTTATGCCCTAACTATTATAAGTAAGGTATGAAAAGTACAATATCACCACTACGCAAGACTACATGAAATCATATTGGTAAGTAATGCATGCATTACACGGACGTCCCTATGAATGGATTTTATATACTCGTATATTTGGTGAGAGTTAAAATAAGAGAAAAAACAAATATATCATGACTTCTCAACCCCCCCCCCCCCCCCCAATTAACTCCCTCCACCGACAGCAAATTCAAATAATAAAACTTCCAGTATGAAATTTGAAGCTCCCAACATATTTTTCTAACCTAGACCGAATTTATAATCGAATTTTAAAAAATGATCTCATGATCTCGAAAATCTGACTTGAATAGTTAAAACATCATGATTTATTACTATTACCTCCTTCAATCTTCCTCGTCCATAATGAAATTTTAAACTTTTAATACACCTTCCAAAACTAGACAAAATTCTTAGTTGAACAAAAAAGAATCACAAACATCTGACGATATTAGTTGAAACATCATGATATTTTACTGTTACCCCCTCCATTCACCCTTTTTCATAATCAAATTTGAAATTCCTGTTATAAGATCTATAGTGGATTTGTTTGTTTGGTTACGCGGATTCACCCTTTTGGGTGAATTTACATATAGGTACTTGGCTGGGAGTTGGTACTCCCAGTGGACAGTTTTAGCTTAATGTTTGGTGGCCCTTAAAAGGGCCGTCGAAGTGTGTGCTGTGAAATTCACCACAAGATCCAAAACTAGACCAAATTCATAGTTGAACAAAAAAGAATCACGAAAATCGGACGAGAATTGTGGCCTAAATAAGTTTGTAAATCGTCATATTTGGTTAGATATTCCAAAGACAAGCAGCTCCCACAGTTTGTCTCTGTTGAAAATATTGCATAAAATTCATTCACAAACTGTGTTGTCATCATAATAATTGACGTTTTTAATGATTTTAGACTAGTTTTCATCAAGATAATACAAAATATGTTTTCTACGAACACTTATACACAAACTAGCTAGCCTTACAATTCAAAAAGGGCGCGTGAAGTTGACCCTATGTCCGCCAATGCTCTCTTCAATTTGCAGTAGGCGGCGTCTGAGAGCCGTGTCTAGGTCTAACCACTACCGCTAGGGCGATACTTTTTAATTCACCTAACTGCCGCTAGATAGAGATAACGCTTAATGTTGAGCGCCAGGTGGCGGGAGATACCTACTACAAAATTGTATTTATCACTAGTTTTACATGCAACTCCTGATCTCCGGACAATTTCCTAAAATTATAGGGATCAGAAATTGCCAAAATGTTTTAATTCTTTATATTTTTTTGTAAATTATGTAAAACGTACATTTTCAAGTATCTAATGCTTTACATATTGTAAACTTCATATTTGCTAGTAAAGGCTTTTATTTAATTTTAAAAAAGTCCCAAAATTACTACGTTGTGAGCCTGCAAATGGCTTTTGTTGCGACTTCATCAGTTCACTCAATAATGGAATGGGCAAATTCACTTATTTATTGACATTTTCATGTCTTTGCTTTGGCACATAAACTGAAAAATCGTCACGAAAACTTGCTCACGCGATACCAATAAATAAAATAGACTCACTGTGTTGCGTAGAGAACAATCAACTGTTTTCTTATTTTGATGCTTGGGTACATGAACTAACAACCTTACTTCACTACCTAGTTGTGTTTCACTACCGTGTTGTGTGATCTGCACCCGCCGTGCAATGCACGGGTGAGATCTGCCTAGTAATAAATACAATAAGAAAACACACATGAAAATGTCCCAATGTGTTGCAGACTCGTATGCATATGCAAGTATTTAAGTTCCTCAGACTGAGAAGAGAACGCGTTGCGGACTGAGTTTATCTTTTGTTTATTCCATCGGGTGTAAGATCTTGAAATATTGGATGATTGGAAGCGGCCGAAATAGCGGTGTGAAGAAAACTGACTGACGTTATGGGAGAACGAACTAACCCCCGCGACGGCCAGGGAAGCACCTCTGCGACGTCCACTTATGTCATCAATTCATTTTAGCGAATTTTCGAAGAAAATTAAGTTATTGCTCTCGCCTCAAAATTTGTAGAATGTGAATTTTTGAAAAAATTTTATGCAGAAATCCGTTTCAGGCTATTCTGAATCATATTCTGAAGTTTAACGCATTTTTTATGTATGTATGTATGTATGTATACAGGGTGTCTCAACTTAAGTAGGCAAGACTTCAGGGATCAATTCTACAAGTAATTTGCAACAAAAAGTGTCTCCTAAAGTGTTATTTTTTAGAGGCTTCGTTTTCGAGTTATTGACGATCTAAGATTTTTTTCGTGTTTTCGACCTTATCTCCTAAAAATGGCCGTGACCCCATCATTCTTTGAGTATTCTCAAACCTGAGGATACCGTTGGAAAGAACGTTAAATTTCCTATCTTTTTGATGCCAAATCATAATTATTCAAGAGAGTTAAGATACCGAAAAAAGAGGTCAAAGTACAAACTTTGTAAAATTCTAAAAATTTGGGCTTTTTCAATCTGATTCCTCCCTCCATTAAAAAATGAACAGCCGTTTGCAAGTACAGTAAAAACTTCAAAATCTTATCAGCTTTCTAACGGTATAGCCAAAAAATTGATAAAAGTAACAACAAGGAGAAAAAACGGCTTTTGAATGCGCGGTATTTTTAACGAAAATCGATGGATTTCAGGAAAAAACGATCTCCCACAACTTTATGATTTAAATGTCGAATTTTACGTAATTTTTCACGCTGAATCGAATGGTGACACTTGCAGACCTCTACGACTAACGAATAAGGGCGAAAGTGCCCTTTGACCCTCAAAACTCAGAGAAGGGCACTTTCGCCCTTATTCGTTCGTCGTAGAGGTCTGCAAGTGTCACCATTCGATTCAGCGTGAAAAATTACGTAGAATTCGACATTTAAATCATAAAGTTGTGGGAGATCGTTTTTTCCTGAAATTCATCGATTTTCGTTAAAAATAACAGGTTTTTTTCGCATTCAAAAGCCGTTTTTTCTCCTTGTTGTTACTTTTATCAATTTTTTGGCTATACCGTTAGAAAGCTGATAAGATTTTGAAGTTTTTACTGTACTTGCAAACGACTGTTCATTTTTTTAATGGAGGGAGGAATCAGATTGAAAAAACCCAAATTTTTAGAATTTTACAAAGTTTGTACTTTGACCTCTTTTTTCGGTATCTTAACTCTCTTGAATAATTATGATTTGGCATCAAAAAGATAGGAAATTTAACGTTCTTTCCAACGGTATCCTCAGGTTTGAGAATACTCAAAGAATGATGGGGTCACGGCCATTTTTAGGAGATAAGGTCGAAAACACGAAAAAAATCTTAGATCGTCAATAACTCGAAAACGAAGCCTCTAAAAAATAACACTTTAGGAGACACTTTTTGTTGCAAATTACTTGTAGAATTGATCCCTGAAGTCTTGCCTACTTAAGTTGAGACACCCTGTATATTTATGTATGTATGTATGTATGTGTCATTCCAGACGATAACTGTCCGTAGAATTGTGCTAGAAACTTCAAAAAAATTTTAAAATGTTAAGGACACAAAACGAAAGTTCAAGTTCGTTGGCCAGCATGATCGGATTACACCTTCGGGTTGAAATTTTCAAAAATGTAGTCAAAAATTTCAAAATAGCCTGTTTTTTGCGATTTGTTGTGCGAAATAATTTTTTCAGCATAGGTACTAACATGTGGTATATTCGGAATCAGTGTAAAATGTCCTATAAGAATATGTATCAAGTTTTCAAAAATTTCAAAGTTGAAAAATCAGTCAAAAATCGAAATAATGCCGTTCGCTAGTTGTAAAAATCGGTAATATTTGCATGAAACATTGTCCAAATTCAGATTGAACTACTTTTATGGTTATACCTGTACTACTCTTGGTTATCCCTGTATAACCAATCCTAGAACCATGCTGTTTAAAACGTAGGTAGTAGGTGCTTGTTAAAAAAAAAAAAAAAAAGAAAAAAAAAAGTAATCACAACTGATGAGTTTACTCTGTGAAATATTCCGTCCTCCGATTCTCTCGGTCGCTCTCTTTAATGTTTTACGCTCAACTGTTTTAGGACTTGATGCAGCTTTAATACTAACTGTGGATTAGAAAATATCAGCCATGAAATTATGAAGAAGTTCTATTTATGTACGTACTAGCACGCAGACCTAAGGCCTCGCTCCGTTCGGCCGTCAGTAACGTTAATCGCAAGGCCTCCACTCGGACAAGATTAGTTTAATAATAATAAAGTATGAGTACCTCCTAATTATTTTTAATTATTTGATTCCATGTTTGTCTATCAAAATCATAAACTAAAATTTCTCTACACGATCAATAGCGACTAAAATGTCGAAGATTTCTTCAAAAATTCGCTCATGGGGTCATGCTGCATGACTGGACTTTTTTCTTGTTTTCTTCTTCATACATTCATAAAGAGTTCCGACCTGAAAAACTTCAATCATCGGGTTTATTATGAGCTTGCTATCCGGTTCTTAGATTAAAAAAAAAACCAGCTCGCCGATGAATCTGCAACACCTGGAGATATTTCCATGTTTTGCGCAACTCCCATCATCATCATCTTCCCTGGTGATGCTGATTTATCGGCGAGCTGACGTGGGATTTAATTTTGGTTTATTATTTTCAATAATGAACCTTTGTAATTAACCAAGCTAAAATTTCTTCCCCGAACAGATATAGGGAAAGCTGATTATGAACGCACCGCAGGAGTACACAACCACCCTCAATCTCTGTTGGAGGAAAATGACTCAACTTAGGAAAACAAGGGAAACTTTTTAGCGGAAATGAATATGATGACAAGGCATCATCATCATCTGAACAGGATTGGAGCCTACATAGGTGATCCAGTGTGCAAATTGTGCGGAGAGGTGTAAGAAACAGCTTCCAATCCGGTCTTCGAATGCCCAGAAAGCAAGACGGTTCAGAATTTTTTTGAGAAACTAGACCCAGAGGAGATTGTATCGGTCTCTTACGTTTAAGTGTATCTTCATTCTGGTGGTGAATGGGGATTTCCGCACAATAAGGCACGATTTTGCTGTGATGGAGAGAAAACTGACCCCTCCTAGAACCCTGAATATAATGATCGAGTTTTCAATATTGTATGATATCCAATACTTAGTCGCGACTACTTACTGTTCGCGATTCAAAACCCAAGGTCTTATTTGCCTTATATGAGATATTGAAAGATATTATTGCCAGAAATAATACCTAGCTATTGACGATCCGCTAAATACCCTATGAGAATATTAGGGTAGTTAAGTACCTAACCCACATCGGTGTATGTGAAAAGTTCAAGCGAGAAGCAGATAAAATAAAGCTGAAAATGCTGACTACATGGAATGAGTGTACTTGGGAGGATAAACTCCGATATATCGATCGAGTTCCTGAAGTGGTCGACCCCCCCTTCCACAGTCCAACTCCTCAACGATGGAAAATTTCAAATTTAGATTAGATGTGAGGGGCGGACGAATAAACTAGGAAGAGCATCGTCGATATTGAATGTTTATAGGGAAGATATGGTGGCATCGCTCGGGGTCATTTGAAATTCAAATCTTCGTATTAAAACTTGGCGTAACCAAGGGAGCAGGTATTGGCCCCACGTAAGCTTATAGTAATAATGTAGAGATCCAGAAAAGATCGATGAAAAATGGATCGGCTATGAATGTCGGAAACTCCGCAACGCGAAAATAATATTCAACCGCTTGTTCATATTCAACACGTATGTTAAAGAAGGATGTTGCCCGGCTTGATGTTCATGAGTATACATAACTGCTCGATAAACTGCGAAAAGTTGAACCAATTACCTCCTTCAATACACATTTAGTTTTTCACTACGTTTTAAAATTTTACCAGGGCATCAGTGACGGATACATAGATTTGACTGGCCAATTAGCCTTCCTCTTTGAAAAATAATTATATAACTACACTAGCAGTTTTTCAAATTATTACCTATCTCGAAATATATTCAAATACTTACATTGTTTATTTTTGTTTATTATTTTCAGTAACAACCTTTGTAATATACGAAGAAAACATTTTGACATGGATATGTCTTTGCTCTGGGGGGTCAACCAAAAATTTTCGTCACGCAAAAGTTGATGTCACAATTGTTAATGATTTTCACGTACAACCCAGCCGTTGCTAGGGAAATGGAACTTCCGCAGTTTTCATAGCACAGAAATCGTTTGCCAATCGTTGGAAAGCGCTTGATTTATGTGATAAATGTTCACATCTGAAGCTACCAATTTCCCCCTCCTTACCTACCTGGCTACATTCCTAAACTAAGTTGATTGGACTATAAACAATTTTCGTTTGGCGGAAACTAAATAGCGTCTGTATTAGAGAAATAACTTTAACAGTATTTATAGTATGCTTTTTGTGCCTCCAAGAATATCAAAATAAATTCTTTATCCTACATTTTGTCGCCTGCAGTCCAAAGTTAAAGAATTTGTTTACAACTCTCGAGGATAACCGTTATGAAATCCCCAATCAAAGACATATCCATGTAACATGGTATCTGCTTGTAAAGCAGATAGTGGAACTCGTTCACGAGTTTCTTTGACGATTTTTTAACGCTTTTTTTGTACCCCCTCTCAATATTAATTTGTTGTTGTATTTTTCAAGATGTGTAGAATCCAACGTACCAATATATATATATATATATATATATATATATATATATATATATATATATATATATATATATATATATATATATATATATATATATATATATATATATATATATATATATATATATATATATATATATATATATATATATATATATATATATATATTGGGAACAATGTTCGCTCCCTTATATGCTAACCTTTATATATATACATATATGGCCCAAGTGGAGTAAGATTGTCTCTCATCACAGCCACTGCGCCCTTTGGTGTAGCGAATGTTCTTAGACGACATTTTTGTAGTGTGGCAGCATACATCCCTTTGATGTATTCATGGAGAACCATAATACGTTACCACCCCTATCGTTCTGTCACACGGTTTCGGAGACAACCAATCACATCTTGTGATTGAGGTTTTGTCGGCCGTGATGTTGTTCATAGTTGTATATAGTCGGGATTCGGACGAAGGAGAAAGAAATAATTACAATATCATTGTAATCATTGTAATGACGTTTCGGTCTCCATTCTGTGACCATCATCAGATAAGTTAACAGCTTTGCTCTCAAAGAGGACTGTGTAAAAAACAGGAGGTTTTATAAACCTCATAAAATCGCTAGAGACAACAAGCCAGGCTAGAGCCAAAACAATTTCATTTGGGGAAATAGTATTGAGAAACAATATTTTGGTTAGAAATTTTAAAGGGCCAAAAATAAGATGCATAAAACAAAAATTGCTGAAACAGAAAGGAAAAAAATATATAGAAAACTAATGTTTAACATTTGGCATCCATTAGATGAGTAATGTTTCTCAATACTATCTCCCAAATGAAATTGTTTGGCTCTTGCCTGGCTTGTTGGCTCTAGCGACACTTTCCTCTCTGAGGGCAAAGCCTTCAACTTATCTGATGATGGTCACAGAATTGTAACCGAAACGTCATTACAATGATCACAAAGATATTGTAATTATTTCATTCTCCTTGGGCCGAATGCCAACTATATACAACTATCAATCACATCTTGGATGTTGAGGTAGAAGTCAGAGACCGGAGCTTTTCAGCAAAGGTTCATGAGAAGCCCACTAATGCCCTGATGTACCTCCAATATCCGATATATTATTATCAATGTTATCATCCACCTCATACCAAAAATGCTATTCCCCGCTCACTTTCGCAATTATTGAGCTGACCCCTTCCCTTAGTTATTTGGGAATCCTCTATTAGCTGTTGTTCACTGGTATACGACGCGTTTATGCGTTTCCACTTAGGAGTCTGTTTTTTTTCTTCCCCGTAACGATCGTTTTTCCCGCGTGGCTTGACGCTCGCGGTAAAGCCACGCAGGACACAGTCTAGGCCTGATGCACATGAGCTGCAAAGTAATCGGGACGGTGAGATTGTTTTCAATCTGATAGTAACGGACCAATGCACAAGGGACGCCGATAGCTATCCGATACCCTCGGCCTATCTCGATAGGTATCGGGGCTGCCGCTGGTCATTTTGCTACCGAGACTGCAAGGCAGCTGAAGCTTTGTTTTCACTTTCGAAATGAAAAAAAAATTTGTGCTCCAAAATCAAAATTTCCACTCGCATTTGCGTTTCAGAGCCTCCTGAACAAATTTGGTTCCGTGTCTGTCTGTCTGTCTGTCTGTCGGTCTGTCTGTCTGTCTGTCCGTCCACATTTCCTTGTAACAGCCATAACTTCCACAATTTTGATCCGATTTTAACCGAATTTTCAGGGATCGTGCGGGTTAAGCTCTAAATGGTCCCCTATCAACTTCATCATGATCGAATCAACGGTAGCTTCTGCGCAGGCGCTAACGTGAATTCCTTGTGACGGTCATAACTCGGTCAATGTTGAACGGATTTCGGTCAGATTTTCAGGGATGATGTGGGTAAGGTCCCTTGAGGTCCCATAAGACAATCATCATAATTGCATTAGCGGTACGCTCTGCGCATGAGTGAACAAAATATTCTTGTTACGGTCCTTGCAACAGCCGTAATTTTTCTTCAAATTTTTAGGGATCGTGCGGGTATAGCTCTACATGGTCCCCTATCAGTTCCGTCACGATCGAATGAACGGTAGCCTCTGCGCAGGCGCAAACAAAATTTTCTTGTTTCGGTAATAACTCAGGCAATTGTGAACGGATTTCGGTCAGATTTTCAGGGATGATGAGGGCAAGGTTTCTTGAGGTCCCGTATCACAGTCTTCGCGATCATCAGCAGCGGTACGCTAGGCGCATGCGCGAAAGTGATGTTTTTGTTACGGTCACAGCTTAGTTATGAGGAACTACATCTTGGATGGTCCCATATTAAAATCAAAATTTTCCTTATTAATTTCATTTATTATATGTACCATTCAGCTTCCAATTTCCCACCTTATTAATTCCCTGATGCCAGAACCGGTCGTTTCTTGTTTTCTGGAATTTAATGGTGACGTACTGTGAAGGTCACGAGGAAGCTCATGTGCCATTTCCTTGGCAGTGTTTTTATATTGCTTGCGTTTCACTAGTACGCACGTGGCATAGGGGCAGTGCACGAGACATCGCTGCGTCCAATCTATCGGGTGCTTTTTCGGCAATCATTTCCAAGGTGGTACGGGAACTCTCACTGCATTATCTTGTCCTTTTAATGCATTGCTGATTCTTACAGCAAATTCATCAAATGAACGAGTAGACATTAGAAAATAACTGAAGAATTTTTGTTCATCCTCCCTTAATTCTATGAAAATAGTGTTGAAAGCGTCTTTTAAATACCTCGCATCGTTAAATGGATGAATCCAACATCTTCTTTTATGGTCACTTTCATAAATGTATTTGAACACAAAGTACGAAAATAAAACTTTTTTTCAATAGATTTTAACTTGCGGTCGATCCATCTCGGGAGAAACAACACACAACACTAAAGAAGAAAGAATCCCTATCCAGTTATAATTTTCCCGGTACCAAAAAGATAGGACGCTGCGTCCTATCTTTGCGAGGCCTGGCGGGACGATAATGGAAAAGGTCAGCCTCTCCAAAGTTTGCTGACCCATAACTGACTAGATCCGTTCATAGTGTCACGATAAAACATCATGTTCTAACAAGCATTTTCTTGAACCTATCATTACAATTAGAATCAGAATCAGAAATCTTTATTCAAACACCAATGCTTTGGTACAGAATGCGTCAAAATGTATATTACAATTGTCATTTCACTTATCCGTTATAAATTCAGTCCATATGTAATGCGTCTAATTTAAGCATAATACCACCAATAACACCGGAATAAATAATAAACTTTTTCATAAAAATAAACTCAACAATAATAAAAACAGATTTTACAGATACATATCACAGATTTTGAATTTGTTTATACTTAAAAACTATTCATTAGGTTGAGTACTTTTATTAATATTCCTCAACACTAATACGTCATCGGATATATAATAATTAATAATAAATAAAGGAACATCTTCAACATCATCTAATTTGCAGTCATATATCAAAACTTAATGGTATAAAAATCTTGAACAGCATATAATTCAGCGTCAAGGAGAATAGATTTTAGTTTTTTGCCAAATGAACTTTCAGGAAGCTCACGTACACTTTCAGGTAAACTATTATAGAGTCACACACCGGTCTGCAAAGGATTGGACTTCAAAGAATTCGTCAGTCGGGTCACGGGAGGACGGAGATTATTTCGAAATCGAGTCAAGTAGCTATGCTTGCCCGATCCAGGATTTTTGTGAATGATCTTAATGCAGCTGAACACGTAAAGGCTGGGAAACGGTTAGGCACTGTAGTTTTTTAAAATAGCCCCTGCAACTTTCGTTGTATCCCAAACCATATAAAATCCTAACAGCTGTTTTTTGTTGTTTGAAAATTTTCTCCCAATTAGAAGAGTTTCCCCACATGACAGTCATGTAATATGCATGACTCATGAAGAGGGGAAAAAAAGCCATACGAAGAACAGAAAATGATACTGCAGATGAGAGTCGACGAAGTGCGAAGTTAGCCGAAGCAAGTTTGGAGTATAAATTATATTTAACATCGAAATAAATCAATGAAATTGTAAACAAACTGTTCCAAGGTCCAATGTTTATTGCTAAATGGAACATATTCCCCCTACGCGATATGGTCGTTTGGTTTTCAGCACTACGTACCTGTATACGTAGGTATAATAGGTGGTAGGTGATTAATATTAATAATGGAAATCCCCAATGTAAATAGTGGAATCACCCGAAATGCTAAAATTTACACCAGGAATTTACTTTTATCGGGAATTTCCCATTACCGTTTGTCTTATCGGATGTATAAACTTTCTTCCTTTGTAATCTCCTTTCGTATAAAATAAGCTTTTCCTCTTCATATATAATTATAAGAAATTCGACTCTTGTATCGTGAAAGGCGGCCTTCTTATCGGAATATCCATGTATCGCAAGTGAAACCATGCCCGCTAACGTGTTGGCAATACATACAGAATTGAACGCTAACCCATGAACATGAACACTCTGAAAAGGACTGAAATAGATCCCAGAGTTTTATCTTCTTAAAGTAACCTACCTCTCTTAGAAGCGTGGAAACTGTCTTGGGGGGATATCTTCTCGATCTGAGCGGAGAGGCGGGAGCGGGGGAGAATTGCCCGGTCTGCGTTGATCCGCTCGACGGCGTATTTGAACGCTATTTCCTGCTTGTCGTCCGCAGGGTGGAACAGGCCTCCTGGAACACGGAAATCCTACGGATTAGATCCACTTCATCTCTCCCCGACCCAGACAAAAAATATATTGGAGAGAAAGATCTGCAGCAAACATCATGTACAAGCGTCTCATCCAAGTTGGCGAATACAGAAAACAAACAGAACTACATATTGATGAAATTACCCAAGGTAAACATGTTAATAATATTTGAATAATGATAATAAATTCTTATTGGTGTCTGTAGGTGACAAAATAAGGGCGATTTACACATGGAGCTACCACAGAGTAGAGTAGGAGCTACATCTTCTTCATGGATCGACTATTAAAAAAACCGGTGTAGGGATCCACTACAACCTAAACCGTGTATTCGCTGACAATTTCATCGAAATCTGATGAAAACTGCAGAAATGAAGGTCATTACAAGTATTTCACATTGGCGCATGCGCAGTAGCTATTCATGATACAATTGTGTTGGAATTGATATGAGGTAATCAAGTCATCTTCTACAAACTATCATCCAAATTTAAGCGAAATAGAACGATTAGAGTGTGAAAAAATGGAGCATAACGGAATTTACGTATGCGCATGCGCATAATGAAGTATTGATTTGGCAACAATGAAACTGATATTTTACATTTCTGAATATTAATCTCCCTGAAAAAGCCCCAGTTCCTGGGGAGAAAAACGTTGGAGTTTAACTAAAAACGCTGCAAATTATTTCACAAAGGTTTATTATTTTTTCAATTGAGTATGATCATAGTTTTAGTTGGCTTGCGTACGTCATAAGGCCCGTCCAGACTCCTCGGTGTGTCCTATTTCGAGTTGCCACAACCTATACTTCTATAATTATATACGCATGTTTATATTTCTCGATTTGAGCTCCTATCTATTCAAATAATTATTGCCTTAATAATATCATTATCTAAGTACGTACGAAAAGTCGAGAGGATACCTATGTTATTAAGTATGTGTAGGCAAAGCATTGGTATTAACACACAAATATGACCTAGAAAAAAACGTATATTCATGCCTCGAAGGAACATGAAATTTGAAAGCAATACGAGTGTAGGAAGTTTTCCACGCCACCCTGTAGGAACTCCCTAGGTCTCGTTACCTCACAACCGTTCACCACTCTATTACGCTTACACTATCATATCACTCATATTTTTCCATCAACATTCATTTGAAAGTTGTGCATTTTGAGATGAGTGAATTTTGTCCTAACGTGAGAATAATAATTATTAGGTCGTGCAGTTGTGGTCGTGCATGATCTGGTCCTAAAGTGTTCTGTTGTGTAGTCCTACTACCCATTGTTATCCTAACCGTGGAATATTAGCTTGCGCAGTTGTGGTTCAGCAGGTTGGAGTTTTAACGGCATGAATTATACTGTGCATAGAAGTTGGAGAATAGATAGAAACTAAAAAACAGCAAAACCAGTAGTGCAGAAAACCGCATATAAAAAAAAGAAATGTTTTATGTAAAATTATACATTTCCACTTTCATCATTCCACTAAGCGTGCCAGGTGTGCTGACGTACGTCAGTCTAACTCAAAATCCTCGAAAAAGACACTTTTTCAACTATTTTTAGCTCATAGCACCCATGGGTGTGAGCGATCGAGCTGGCGAGAAGTTAGGACAAACTAGACCCCAAGTGAACATGTGCGAAAGAACAGGTTTTTTAAGTCAATTCTAAGGCCTTTTATGGCCCGGACGGCGAACGGCGGACGGACATTGCAAATTTGGATTCTACGCACTTTGAAACGTAAAATGAGTTTGAGGGGGGGGTTATAAAATTTTTTTGCAAAACGATCACATAGGCTTATTATTGAAAATAGTAAACCAAAAGTGAAAATTAAGGTTGTTACAATGATTCCACATAGGCGCATGCTCAGTAGCTATTAATGATACAATCATGTTGAAATTGATATGGGATGATCAAATCGTCATCCCCCAACTACGAGTATCATCTAAATTTGATCGAAATCGAACGACTAGGGCGTGAAAAATCAGAGCATAATGGAATTTACGTTTGCGCATGCGTAGAGTGAAGTATTGATTTGGCAACAACGGAAGTGGCAGAGAACCGCTCATTCCCTGAAAATTTCATCTACATCGGATGAAAACTGTGGAGAACAAGTTTGTTACAAGGATTTCATATTGGCGCATGCGCAGTAGCTGTTATTGATACAACTATGTTGAATTTGATATAGGATGATCAAATTGTAATTCCCCAACCATCTTCCAAATTTGAGCGAGTTCAGACGACTAGGGCGTGAGAAAATGATGCTTGGCTAAATTTACGTTTGCGCATGCGCAGAGCGAGGTACCTATTGAGTCACGAACAATGAAACTTGAAACTGATGGGGACCGCCTACCGCCTAGCCCGCACATCCCCTGAAAATTTCATCCAAATCGGATGAAAATTGTGGAAAATAAGCTTGTTACAAGGATTTGCGGACACACGACAGACAGACAGACACGGAACCAAAGTTGTTCAGATTGGTCTAAAACGTGCTTGTGAACATTTTGATTTCGGAGCTCTCCCGAAAGTGAAAACAATGCTTCCGCTACCTCTAGGTAGACTCGGAAGCAAAAATGACATTGGTAAATTATAGTACATAAATAACAAAAATTCATTGATAATGTCATGCTTCTGTACGACTCTACAGGGTAAAAATCACATAACCATGTCGTTTTTACCAATTGAAATTCAGTTTATTAGTTTCACCATTGATAGGGGACAGGTATATCCACAAAATTCCACTAGTTGACGGATTTATGAAAGAACATTTATGCATTGTGATTTCGTTCAATTGAGCCCCGGAATTCATTACGCTGGTTTACAAGTGAATTAGCATTGCAAAAACGTTCCCAACCGAGTTGCGACTTGTTTTTCCCATCTATCACTTTAACGCCCCCCCGTCAACTGTGATGCACCGCTCTTGTTTTCTCGATGTTTACATCAGTCATCTAACCTTTTCAAACTACTAGATTGTGCTTACGGAACGACTCGATAAAAAACAAGGGTTTATTATTTCTGTATAAGCAGGTCTCTGGTCAAATCATTCAACCCAGTGTAATAATATGTAGTATATTAGTAAAATAGTTTCCCTCGGCTGATCTGATCTCCTCCGCATATAGGTAATTATATCTTTACATGTTTCAAAGGCGCTTTAATTCAAATTTCTGAGGCTTAGGTCTTTCTGAAAAGAAATTAGCCTTTTAGGCCCGTTAGCTGATCAGTGCGTCTCCGAACCATGTAATTGTTTTCGCGTTTTCGACCTTGTGTCACTAAAACTATCATAACTCCCTTAATTTTCAGTCAAAACTCAAATCATTATACCTTCGGAAAGAGCGTTAGATTTTCCATCTCCCTGATGCCTTTTCAAAATTTTTCAAATGGAATGAACGGGTGAAAAATAAGCCGTAAGTGACTAATTTGTAAAATTTTTCAATTTTTTCCCCCAAAGTCTGTCTTTTGCAATGTCCTTAACGGAAATTTTCAAGCTGTAAACCTGAAGGCTGCATCAAAATCCCAGCTTTGCAACGGTCTAGCCATTTTTTTCTTTTTTTTTCACCTTATTAGAGTATAAAATACGATTTTAGGGCAAAAAACGTTGCGTTTTTCAACAGAAATTATTTACCTAATTAGTTTTACATGGGATCTTACATATTTTTTACGATTAATCCAATGGTAACACTAACAGGTCTCCATGACAATCAAATAAGGGCTTTTCAACTCCTTTCCTTAACCCATTGACCGCGCCTCAGATTTGCAGTGAGCTTGTCACTGCTGCCCAAAAATGAGAACAATGTTTTGAAACGAAATGTGCTTAGTTATATTCCAGGTAATCCCAAAAGAGGATTTTTGAAGTTTTCTGCTGGAAAATCCTCGGAAAATACAAAAGAAAAACCTTCCTGTTGCCATGGGGAAGCAAGTGTGGTTGGTAGGGGGGTTCAACGAAGTTGTGTAGGAAGGGGGAGCACTCACAAGACTCTCTTGTGAGTAGCATGGGTGGCCTACTCACTCTCACAAGGCACTCTCGTTAGGCGCGGTCAATGGGTTAGGGCGAAGGGCCCAATCTCGTTTATATTTTCTCCTAAATTCATGTGAGCATACCATTATGGGAGATCTAAGTTAATAATGACTCGCACACCTCCCAATTCGTTAACATACCTACCTAATTTTTATCGTTCCGAATATTGCCGGAAAGCTTTCTGTTTACGATTAGATACACGTAAGGTACAATAGTTCATCTGTGATTGTTGAAACAGTAAACAGTGATGTAGGTAGGTAGTTGCTTAGGTTTTACTCTGCGCTTGAAAACCATGGCATCTTTTTCAAATCAGGAGTACGCGGACATGCCGTTGGTTTACGGGTTCGTACTAAACGGAAGACATTTTGAACATGTCATACAACAGTAAAAATACCTACTCAAGTTATCAAATGATTCGAGGGCTTAGTTCTTGTACCCTGTTTTGAACCCAGGAAGTGCTTGAATAGCCCTTATTTGTTTGTCGAGGAGATCTGAAAGTTTTACCATTCGATTCAGCGTCAAAAAATACGTCAAATCCAATGTCAAACTAAATTTAAATATTGGGAAAAAGAAGAAGAATAACCTTTTGCATCCTTAAATCATAATTTTCTACCCTAAGTGATATAAAAATCATAGACTACACCATTGGAAAGCTGGGATTGTGATGCAACTTTTAGTTTTACAGAATGAAAATTTCCATCAAGGACGTTTTGAGAGGCAAACTTATAATAAAGTGAACATTTTTGGAATTTTCCACCCATTTATTCAATTAAATTTTCTTTTACAGGCATCAGGGAAATCGAAAATCCAATGGATTAATCATATTTTAGTTTTTACTGGTAATTAAGGGGGCTATGACAGTTTTAGTGGCACAAAGTCGAAAACGCGAAAAAAATCTTGAAGGCGAAAAAGTGGTGTGTAGCGTCAATTAAAGAATATGTGTTATAGGACAAAAAAAAGTCACAAATTAGTGGTAGAATTGAACCCTAGTTGGTCGTCCTCCCAAAAGTGAGACAACCTGTATGAGTGAAGGGTGATGTTTATAAAGTTCGAAAACAGTTTCTCGAAAGCTTCAAGTCTGGTGATGTAAGAACTAATAATTTAGTCTCGCCATAGTCTCTGGTTTTTCAATCGATAACACGAAAAGAAGTTAATTTTTTTTGAAACTTGAACGCGTTTTTGTTATTTTTCCTGAAAATGAACTCATTTTTCCGACTCCATTATTCTGTTCGTTTTACTGCGTGAAATTTATTTCGTGAAAAACAAAACATATACCAAAATAAAAATTGAAATTCTTATGTAGGTAATATACATTTATTTATAAGAGTGTCACTTCACCGCGCGAATTCAATTTCAACATTAATTTAATAGGTACTGTTGGGTTATTTGATATTTCTTTAGGGAGAGCTACGTTTCCATTGTGAATACGTACAAAATATGAGGCCGGATGGTAAATCAAACCTTCGCATAATATTATGTTTTACTTACGCCATTATTGTGGTTACACTTCCATGTTTAGAAGCGAATCAGTTGAAGTAGGTAAAATTAATATTATTACAACGCGTATAAATTATAAACAAGACATTATAATCAACCTCTACACTCACTGTGTTTTGGATAAACGCTTTAAATTGGACTACTTTCTCCGAATCAAAGGATTAAAAACAGAAACAACTAAGTTTCTCATCCGATAGATTTTTTTTTTTTTTTTTTTTTTGGATTTTTGATGTGGAACCGACCTATTTTGAAGTGCCAAAGTGCAAATTCAACTCCTCAGAGAACATACCTATATGAGAAAATTTTAATTTAAATTACACAGGTTCAATATTAAAATAAAATTTGGCAGTCGTTTCAATTTCTCAAGAACTTGCCTTAAATCATTTTCTCATAGACACTGTCCATACTGCTTTAGCTAAATTTCACCACTTCATGGAAATACAGAGAATTTCTTGATTGTTTACGTCAGAGCTGCTCCATCTTTGATATCGAAAAGTGAAACTTATCGCAGAGTGCACAAGTCTCACCCGTCACATGAGTGGGGACCCGTGGTTTATGGCACGGACACACTTTTAAGAATTCATGAAATGGATTCTGCGTCACACAAAGGGTCACAGTGAAATTATTTTTGATTGATTCGAGGCCAACTTAAAATGAATGGACACAACTGGGGTTGACCGTTGGTCGTATCCCACTAATCACCGACCAATGGAACGATGGGATCGGGGATGTGATTTAAACAAAGAGTTTAAAAGAAGACCGGGAGATATAGCAATCAACCCCCTACCATCCCCTCCCCGGTAAACTTGATTACCCGAACGTGAATTGACCCTCGACGCCGTTATATCCGGCGCTGTTGCCCCTTTTACGAAGAAAACGCTTAATTCCGTTGGACGGCGGTCGCTGTCGGCGAGCTGAGCCCTCGAGCCATTCAACGGGATCTGGTCGAATTTAATGAAGCTGCCCGTAGGCCTCGGCCAGTTCACTAACACCCAATAGCAGTCTCACTGTAACCGTTTCAGTGTCGGGTTTAATTAGCGCGGACCCCCTCGAGGCCCAGGGGTCAAAACTGATCCTCACAGCAGGCGCCGCCCATTGATTTGCCCTTTGAACCTCATCTACGAGCTGAGTTATTGTTAGGTAGTGGCTCGGGGAAACTTTTATTAATTGGCAGAATCAAAGTTGACAGTTGAGAACCTGATTAAATTAGACACACGAATTAACAAACCAGTAGCGTAGTTACAGCCACTAGCGCATACACAAGCCACAGAATATCATGATGAACCCCCGTCCCTTCCCTCACGACTCCTGTATTTCCTGCTACAATGCTCTTCTCTGTTACTCAGTGCTCGAATACCTTGTAATATTAAAGGACCCACATCATTGGTCTTCGCAGCTCAGACATCTGCTTACAACCCGATCAGATACGTTATTAAAAACTACTGTTACCTATTAGTGTACAATAGTAGCATAGCTACAGCCATGGGTAGTAGACTGACGGTACAGAGTTCACGAGAAACAGGCAACCGAGCCGTTACGTCACTCGGCGACATAACAACTGTATGCGCTACACAACGGCGTTAGATAAAACCCAAAATTTAGATAACATATACCTTGTACAATACGTACTTTGTTATACATTCCTGCTCTGTACATGTAATTGCATGCCTTCATCATCATACATACTACAATGCCTTTCTCTGTAGAATGTGACTATTATTGTTCGCAACGTTTTTTAATTTGGACAGTTCAACTGATTACAAAACTTTGCAAAAAAGGAGATCAATGAAGAACTAATTCAAAGACAGAAAGGCCTTTTTTTGAAGTTTTGTTATTGGTGTTTTTCCCCCACCGATCTGGCAGTGTAGTCCATTATAGCACTCCGTTTAGTAACGGAGAACAACAGGACTCCAGTTAGAATCGTGCCACTTGCAGTGTCCACTTAGACACCTTGTTCAATGCCACTAATGGCCATTCTGGTTTAGGTGCGGCTAAAATCATTAAACTAAATTCATGCCACAGTTTCTTACGTATAAGTTATAATAACTACTACAATTTATAAACTAAGGCGGACCCAAAATGCCTGGAGAGCATTTCAATGAGTTTACATTCTCTTCCTCGTATGCCTTGGAAATATTGATCTTTTTTTTCTACGCGATCAAGGGTGGTCATATCTTGAGATCAATTCATATTATTTGCATAACGATTATATCAATCTGGCTGGAAGGAAATTGAAAGTTAGGAAGAGGATCGTGCCCTTTGAATGCATTTAACAAACCATGTAACAATGAAAATCACTGTGAACTATTTCGGACCCCAACCTGCCTAATTTCTGGGAACTTCATTAAAACCGGCTGAAAACAATATATAATTAATTCGGGAATTATGGAAATGGATAGGACTCTATTCTGAACAATGTCTGAGAATTTGAGTATGCAAACATAGCATCTAATCTTAGTATATTTGGGAAGATAGTAATAATGGAGTGTATTGGATGATTAAGTACTCAAAACAACGATCTGAAGTGTTACCATTCGATTCAGCGTGGAAAAATACGTAGTAACTGGCCCCAAACTCGAATTTTTTTCAGAGAGTAATTTTTCACAAAAACCGTCGATTTCATAGAAAATACCATGTTTTTCCACACACTAACTCTTCTCCTCTAATTAGCGAAGTGAAATAAAAATTTATTATACCGACGGAAAGCTGAAATTCCATGGTAGTTTTCCTGAAGATGAGGATTCAAAAGCACTGCAGTAAAAAAGTCAATAAGAGGATTCAAAACAGTGAAATTTTGTCAACTTCTCAAAATTCTTTCTCAATTCTCAATTCTTCTCAATTCTCAATTCTTCTTTGACCTCTTTTTTTAGCTATCGGAGCTGCTCAAAAATTCTTATTGTGGCATTAGGGAGATAGGCAATTTAACGCTCTATACAACGGTGTAATCAAATTTTAATGTACTCATCAAATTAAGGGAGTTATGGTCATTAACATATAACATAAGATCAAAAACACATAAAAAATCTTAAAAGTGAAATCACTCAGAAACGAGACTTCTAAAAAAACGTCTAAGAGGCACTTTTTTTTGCAAATTCGTTGTAAAATCGATTATTGAAGCTAAATGACGTCGTAGAGGGCGAAATTATCGGATCGAATGGTATTCCTTAGTATCCCATACCTATTTTCTGTTGAATTTAGGATCATCTTGATTCAACAGTTTGGTTCGTTTGCACTATATGTATTCGCCCTAATTGGATAATCTATAATGCAGACACAGAGTCAACTGTCGAACGTGTTGCCGCTAATGAATTAAAGGTTTCTCAAGCCACTACCCAGCGATAACTCAGATTTTAGATGAGGTACAAAGGGCACACCTATGGACCTTTGAAGGCTCTGCAATAATTGAACCTGACGCTGAAGAATCCCTGAGAATTTTAGAGTTTCATTCCAGATTCAAGCTCGAACCTATGCACAAGTAACTTATTGTCTAGTATTCTGGAGTTGCTACGGTCGTTTCAGTGGCCCTAGTAAGGATCACATTGACTGGAAGACTTCAAATACGTTCAGTATTATCCATGAAATACCTCTCGTACATCCCTCGTGGTTCTAAAATGTTAAATTAACGATCACCTTGATCCAACAGGTTGGATGTTTGCACAAGTTCAACCCACTTACATACTCTATAATGCAGACATATATTTCAGCTTTCGGACGTAATGTAACTATTGAAAGTTTTCCCGAGCAACACAGATGAGAGTCTCGAGAAAAATCGATTGCATGCGCCTGTTTTGAGACTGTTTGAATAGGTCATTCCAACTGTAAAACGAGGAGCGTAATACCAAATTCATTTCGCCTTGAGTAATTCAGAGTTTTTTCCAAAAATCGAGGGTTTTGCGACAGCGTCCACTCCAACTATTAGTTTTCACGCAGTATAAGCTTTTTGTTTAAGTTTTTCACGGACTCTCGGTGTAATATACCTTGATAACTAAAATACTATACATACTAATTTATGAAATCTGTACGACTCATAACTGTTTTATTTGTGTACCTATATGAAAAGGAGGTGGATAGCTGTTCAATCACTTGTGGCTCGAGGGACAAGAAGAAAGCACATTCAAAGTTTAATATTTACCTACATTACTACATTCCATCACAGTAGTGATCATGATGATAAAATCATGAACAGTATATATGGTATAAAATATGCAATACCTATATAATATTTATTAACACCACCACTTATCAATAATTACTTATTTATTAAAACCATAAATATACTAACGCAATGATAATGTCGAGAGTAATAGGTACACGTGAACAACTTTTGAGTCCTGGTCACAACATGTGATTCGTTATCCATCAAAATATAAATATAGGTATATATACTTATACCTATGTACCTAAATATAGCTATCAAAACATTTATAGGCCACTTTACTATTATCAGCATTATCTTAACTGTTTTCCTGTTTCACTCGTCGGTCGTGTTAGCCACTTTTTTAATAGAACGCAGGCTCGCTATAAAGAGTGTTACCCCGTAATGACTAGCTTTTTCTGTATAATTCTTTTTCATGTGGTAAATGACATACCCCGCAATCATTTCCAAGACATCTTTTTTCTCTTCTGTAGCTTCATGGTCTTTTAGCGAATTTTCGTAGAAAATAAAGCTATTGCAATGGGTCGGAAATTTTTAAAATAAACATTTTTGAAAAATTCCTCCTCTGAAATCCGTTTTGAGGCATTCTCAAACGATTTCTGAAGTTTGCGCGTTTTCACATATATGTCATTCCAGACGATGACATTCCTTAGGATTGATATAAAAATCCCGTTCTTGCGCTAAAAAATCGAGCTCTAAATGAAAGGATGAGTTCGTTGACCAACAATTTATGAACACATTAAATTGGTCAAATTTCAAAAAATGTACTACAAAAATCACTAAAAATTGATAAAAACGGCCAAAAATCGTTAAACATAATTTTAAGCAGAGATTTAGCCAAAAAAAAAAAATTATCAAAGATTAACTAGGACATTAAAAAATGTTTGCATAAAATTATGGTGAAAAAAGTTCTTGAATTGCATTAATATTTGCTGAAAAATCTATGAAAACTGCAAAAAACCTAAAAATTCAGAATATTTTGAGACACCAAATTTTGATTAGTATGAGGTTTTTTGCCATAAAATTGGTTTTCAACAATTCATTCCTACTGAAATTGTTCAAATTTCAATACAATTCAACATTTTATAACACGATAGGTGATTTAGAAAATTCGCTCATTCGATCATGCTGCATGACTTTTTTTTTCTCATCAAGTTGTTCTAAAATTTCGTCAACTGAAGTGATGTACTCTTGATAGTTGTTGAGTTGTTTCATGTCGTCGTTCGATGTCGTGTACTCTTCATCGATGCGATCATTTTGTTCCTCATCATGGCTGTAGCCTTGATTTTCACCATGATTACTGAACTATTATTGTGAGCTCCGTTAAACGATTCTCTCAGTTAGAAACTAAGCGTTTGAAGGTTTTAATTCTTTCCCCTCTTCGCAGTTCCCACTGTGATGACTTCAGCAGCGTGCTGACCGCACATAACCACAAATAACAAGGGCGGACAAAAGAGGAACTGCCAGAGCTAAATGAAAGGCGGTCGCCGGATGACGTCGACTTACCAGAGGTTTCCCAGGTCCTTCGTTTCATGACCCCTACCGTTTGTCTAGTGTCTACTACCAGTGCGTGTAACGGTGGAGAAAGAGATGATAGACCCACAATACGTATGTTCTCAAAAATTACGAGGATAAGGGTCAAAACGAATAAAAGTCCTTATCGCCGACCTTTCGGTTCATATAAAACCATCATCAGGGCTCAAGAATCTTCTATGGTGCCAAAATATAGGAAACGGTCAGTGAGTTAAGTGTCATAACAAAAACAAGAAATGGTTGCAGTTGAGGCTGAGTAACATAGGCAGCTCTTAATAAACGTTGTCCATACTCAGAATTGATTCGCGATACTTTATATTTGGCCCACGTCGCAGAAAAATCATGATGCACGACCTCCATTTCCTGTTCACTGTAAAAGCCGAGGCCATTTCCGTGTTGGTACAAAATTCTTCCACATGAAAGAAAACCGTGTGAACTTTTGGAGTGACAGGAATATCCAAGGATAAATAAGATGCTTTGAATTCATTGATGTATTCAATGACTTTTGGATCCAGCCTGACTGAGAAACATGCTTTGACTGCTTCATTGAACTTCTGGAAAGCATCAACGTATTTTAAACAACCCATGCTACAGTTTGAACGCAACAAATCAAGTTTCTCTAGCAAAATGCGGCAACTATTGCCTTTGAACGAATTCGTTTATGCTTTCCAGAAGTTCAATGAAGTAGTCAAAGCATGTTTCTCAGTCAGGCTGGATCCAAAAGTCAATGAATTCAAAGCATCATATCTATCCTTGGATATTCCAGTCACTCCAAAAGTTCACACGGTTTTCTTCCATGTAGAAGAACTTTTTATCAAACACGGAAATGGCCTCGGCTTTTACAGTTAACAGGCAATGGAGGCCGTGCATCATGATTTTTCTGCGACGTGGGCCAAATATACCTAAAGTTTCGCGAATCAATTTTGAGTATGGACAACGTTTTTCAAGAGCTGTATGCGAATATAATTCTCTGCATATGTAAAATGTTAAAATGCCATTATTTTTATTTTCTATTCAATTTAGATGTATATTTTATGTTAAAATTTATATAATGAATCATTGTAAACTCACACACAAGCGTACACTTAGAAACACACGCACATACTACACGCTTACTCACAGACATTTATTAAGAGCTTCATGCAAGTATAATCATTATTTTGTTCCTTGAAATGTTGTTATTTTTGTTTTTCTAAATATATTTGATCACAAAATAGGTCAGAACTATAAAACTAGATGAAGATTCTATTGTATGATGACACATAAATAATTTTGTTTTTTGAATTTTGGCGATTATAGCGTATTTTCATGATTAAAGTATCAATTAAAAATTCAAAAACTGAATTTAAAAAAAACGGCTCAATGTTTGATTTCAGTTTTTGCTGAATTATAATCCTAACATACTCCCAAATCATGTTTCGAAAGAAAATTTGAAGGGCAAGCACTTTGAGGTCAAATCCGATCGAGGACCACCGTGCTGTGCCAACCCTTGTTATATTTAGCCTCAACTGCAACCAGTTCTTGTTTTCGTTATGACATTTAACTCACAATCCATGACCGTGTCCTATATTTTGACATCATAGAAGATTCATGAGCCCTGATGATGGTTTTATATAAACCGAAAGCTCGGCGATAAGGACTTTTATTCGTTTTGACCCTTATCCTGATAATTTTTGACAACAGGTATAACGGTGGGTGGCTGCAAACTCCTTTTGAAATGCGCAGCTTGACAGCGATCTCAAACGAGAAGCGAGCCCACCATGCAACTTGTGGAGGTCGTGGAGAGGTTGCAGAGCTGCGTTTTCAAACGAGCCTCTCATACTTTTATCTTCGATTATTCTACTACAGTCTTTTCGACATTTCTCCTTTATTATTACTGCGCATTACCTCTAAGTATATACTATATTATTACTGTAATTATTATAACCCCTCTGAAACAAACCAACCTGTTGAATCAAGGTGGTCGCAAATTCAACATTTCAGAAACATAAGACAAGGGTCAGGGATTTGAGGTTTGTCGTTGTCTCTGTGAGATTTGTCTTTGTCTTTGATGTCTTCGAGTCATTGTGCTCCTCATAAGTACCATTGAAATGACCGTAGCATTATTTTAGCACTATAGGTTACTCTTTAACTCTCGAATCCTAGACTAGAAGCTACCTGTGAATATTACGAGCTGTTATCTGAAATAAAACCTCCAAACGCTCAAGCCGTGTCCTACGTGGTCGACCAAAGAACGCGAGCGAGCGTTTAACAAATAATTTAAATGGACCAAAGGGACGGAAAATACCTAAATCATTACTTCTAGTCTTGTAATTGCCTGATTGTCAACATCAATCTTTCCTCAGCTCCTACGGGCCTTTGAAAATTGGTAACTTGATGATTAAATTCTCCTTCAATATGTTCAACAATATTATCGAAGGTGGATGTTTTCATCCTGGAGTAAGCAAAAAAAGGCCGCCCCATCCTTCCTAAGTTGCGGGAACAAATTGAGTAACGTTCCCACCGTACCTATTGTTCCCTCATTGAATAAATATTCGAAACTGGCTTCCGTCTCGACGAATTCTTTTTCGCCAAGTAATAAAGCATTGCTGCATTATTTAAAAGAAATAAGTCGTTCATAATATCGCAAAAATAGAAAAAAAATTTACACTTACCACGAAGCAAAGGTAACCTCGCAAGGATTCTAGACGCCTACTGTGGACGCCTACTGTGGACACTATAGCGGCGCGCTCGCGCTCGTTGGTCGTCCACGTAGGACACGGCGTCAGGGGTTCTTCACGTTGGGTTTAATTAGCATTCATCCCAAGGAGGCTTGGGGGTCCAAATCCAGCTTCAAACCAGGCACATGCAATCGATTTTCCACGTGACTCTCATCTGTGCTGCTCGGGAAAATTCTAATTTATTGTCGGCATTACGACTGACAGTTGAAATCTGGATTATTTAAGTAGCTTGAAGTTTTACAAACAACCAACTCGTTTGATAAAGGTGATCGTAAATTCAACATTTTCGAACCACGAAGGATTTTCGAGTTAGGGATTTGAGGTCATGAAAAAATCTGAATGGCTTTAAGTCTTCGAGTCACTGTTGTCCTTGCAAGGGCCATTGAAATGTCCGTAGCAACTCCACAATAAGTTACCTGTGCATAGGTACGAGCTTGAATCTGGAATGAAACTCTAAAATTCTCAGGGATTTCAGCGTCGGGTTCAATTATTGCAGAGCCTACCTTGGTCTAGGGTTCAAACTGAGCTTCACAGCAGGCGCATGCCATAGTGCGCTTTGAACCTCATCTGAAATATGAGTTATCGTTGGGTAGTGGCTCGAGAAACCTTTAATTAATTAGCGGCAACGCGGTCGACAGTTGACTTTGTGTCTGCATTATAGAGTATCCAATTAGGTCGAATACATGTAGTGCAAACGAACCAAATTGTTGAATCAAGATGATCGTAAATTCAACAGAAAACAGGCATGGAATAAGGATTACCATTCGATCCGATAATTTCGCCCTCTACCACGTCATTTAGCTTCCATTACATTTTTGTTTCGAGTATTAATCATCCAATACACTCCATATTGTACATTTTTTGAAAAACATTTGCGAGTTCTTTCAATCCATGGAATCGGTGAAATCGGTGAAAAATATTTATGGTTAGGGATTCTTAGGTAGAAAAACAAGACATAAAAACAAGACATACAAAGCATTATTAGTTAGTAACTCGGCGCTATAAATCAGCTTCCTTTGACACTACAACGGCTAAGGGATCATGAAATTTTGTGATAAATTGAGAGGTTTTAAGTGGCCAACGATTATCGTGGAACGATAAGTAAGGGAGTTAAACTTTCCCAGCAACGGAATGGTTGTACGTGGAAATCAATAGAAAACCGCGCGCTACTTTCTTGTCATATTTGTGTAAAGACCGTATCACACTTGCATTTTTTCCGCATTTTTAATGCCTAAACGTGAAGAAGATGAAGTGCTTTGTTCTAAGGTCAGCTTTTTCAACCACTGCACATACTGGCCGAGCATTTTTAAACACACTTAGGAAAATTAGAACATGTTCTAATTTTTACCTCCACGCAAGAAAAATGCTAAACATAACCCTTGGGGAGGTAACAATTCATTGAAAAACCCCTAGGAGCCCTAACCTGACAGATTTAATAAAAATGCATTCCGCAGGAATGCGCAGTTTTTGCACTTATTCCTCCTCAACATTCACAGCTGACCTTGGAAAAAATCACTTTGCCTTCTTCACGTTTAGGCATTACAAATGCCGTAAAAGTAATAAATATCCATTCTCCTACACCCCTCTGCTATGCCCCTGGTCACTCCAGCCACCACAAGGTGCCGCAGCGCCTCCTCTCACTCCACCCCCCGCTCACCCCCCTCACCACCCACCGTGACCCCCTGCCAAGCGTGCCAGGCGTGCGTGCGTACGTAAGTCTAACACTCAAAGCCTTGAAAAAGACACTTTTTCGCCCGTTTTTTGCCCATAGCATCTATGCGAGTAAAGCGATCGGGATGGTTAAACGTTAGGACCAACTAGACCCCAAATGGTGTCTATGTGCGAAAGAACGGGTTTTTAAGTAAATTCTTAGGCCTTTTATGGCCCGGACGGTGAACGGCAGACGGACATTTCAAATTTGGAATCACCGCAACTTGAAACGTAAAGTGACAAAGTTTGAGGGGGGTTATAAAAATGTTTTGCTACACGATCACATAGGCTTATTATTGGAAATAATAAACCAAAATGCGGAAAAAATGCTAGTGTGATACGGCCTTAACGCTTTTTCCTGTTGTTTTCGGAGCGGGGACCCATGGCTCAAGCATGTGCATACTAAATTTTTAGACTCACTGAACGCTGCTCACTCTCCTACGGCTCATACTTGTTGCTAGGTATAAATTATCAACACTGCGACATTCAATTTAGATCAGGGAAAAAAAGGTTTGATCTATGGAACGAAGTAAGGTGCGGAACATTCGCAGATAATCGTATTTCATTCTCAGACCCGCATATTTCTTACTTAACTTTTCCCGGTGCTGACAGGTGAAGAAAGAGTTGGTGGTTCAACTTTTATGGAGTGCTTGAAACTCGAATAGTAAGATGGGGGAACGATTTTACTAAATAATATAACGATGGCGGGCAGTCAAACGGTTAGGGGTCTGATTTACTATACCAGTTCAACAAGTGAGCGTTTCTTCATTATAACCCATTTCGTGCTTTATTCGTGTGAAATTTTGGCTCCAACAATTCGTGGTGGATTCTTTTAGCGAACTTCGTAGAAAATATAGCTATTTCAATGGCTCTACGAATTTTAAAATCAAAATTTTTGGAAAATTATCTTCATTGAAATCCGTTTTGAGACATTCTGAAACGATTCCTCGAGTTTAACGCTTTTTCATACATACATACATAGTGTCCTTGCGCTAAAGATCAAGCTTTCCTAACTCACGGATGAGTTCGTTGGCCAGCATTTTTTGAAATTGGTCAAATTTTAATTAATGTCCTCAAAAAATGACTAAAAATGGGTAAAAACGGCTAAAAATTGAAATTAAAATATTTTAAAAAACTCAAAAATTAAAAACTTTAATAGGTAAGTCAAAAGAAGTTCATCAACGATGAACTAGAACATTAAAAAATGTAAGCACAAACTTATGCTGAAAAAATGTACTTAAATTTCATTAATATTTGCCAAAAAATTTAGAGCGAATTTTTTGCCATACAATTAGTAGTTAACAATTTCTTTGTACTGAAAAGTGCTCAAATTTTCAAAACAATGTAACATAATATAGCACTCCCATTCAAATAAGCTCACATTCTTAGCCTCTTACCTCGGCCAAATTCCCCAGTACAGAAACCTATAATTTTGGAAGAAAATGATGAAATAATGCCCGATGAACAGCTTTTTAGTCTCATGGACGAGGCTCTTGATTTACAGGAGAATCAGCCCCCTTTCGATTGTGACCTGCTTGATCCTGAGAATCAGGAGTCCCTTCTAGAGCCCATGGAGGTTCCTCAACCAGCTCTCCAACCTTCAACCTCATATGTGGAAACACCCTCGTCCTTGGCTTCGACTGAAAAAACGTCACTTCAGACTGCTACATTCAGACTGGATGTAGCAGAGAGTTTGCTTTTTGTTGAAAGAGCCCATCGCCCGGGAAAGCCAAGCAGCCAACAGAGCGTCAGTCTGAAAAAATTATCCCACTTCCACGACCCCACTCTGACAGTACGGAACGACCATATAGCACATTATCCATCATACGAAACCAGGGGGAGGTGTAAACTGTGCCAAAATTACACTTGGGTCAATTGCATCAAGTGTAACGTGAGATTATGTTTGGTTCGAGAAAGAAACTGCTTCTTAGCATATCATAATAAGTGAAAACAATGAGACTAATTTCTTTGTAGCTAATTTTTTACTGTGAAACTGTTGAAGGACTGATATGTTTTGTGGGTAAAGAAATAAGTTTCCATGTTTACTTTGTTTTGTAAGTTCTCCTTCGAAACGTTCCTATAAGTGCCTACAATTTTGGTTATGTTCAGTCAACATTTTAGAATAAGAAGAATTACTTTTTCAAGCTTATTTTGTATACGAAGTATCGATTTTATTTATGTCATTAAAATTCCTGCCATGTTAAAGAAAAATTCTAATGAAAAAATCTGTTACAATGCCTGATTTTATAGAATTATTGATTGATAATTGAACCATTTCCTGCCATTTGGTACCTCATGATCATTGATTATCATTCGATTTTAATTTTTCCAACAGCACCGGTATCTTGGCAACGAGACTTTAGAGTCTCATCCATAAAAATGTCCATAACTCATGGTCAGGGTGAAAGCAACGTTTTATATTGTTCTCACCGTAATCCTGAAGATATTTGGAAATTAGAAAAAAAAAAAATATTGGTCAGATTAGACGACTTTCGATTTTCTTGCCGAGATAAGGGTTAACAATTTCTTTGTACTGAAAGTGCTCAAATTTTCAAATCAATTTAACATAATATAGTACAAACATGTACCTACTTACCAAAATTCGCTCTTACGATCATACTGCATGACTGAAACTTTTATTTTTAGTTTGAATATGCTTTATATTCATTACCAAACTACCGATTAACATTATGATTTTTCATACTGTCTGTGGTAAGTAAGTTGGCTTCCTGAGTTGAGGCGTTACCTGTGCTCCAAGAAGAAACTGTAAGCCCACCATTAAGTATGGTTATTTACCTAGTTTTCAAAATTGGTACATTGGAAAGAGAAAACATAAAGCCGCTGAATACATTACATTGCATTCTGATTTATTAATTAATGAGGCTATGTTCACGAAATTCGGTGCCAATACCTATATCACACCCAGAAGGTATAACATTAAACCTCAACATTAAAACTTTCTCCACAAAATACTAAATCCATATTCGATCAAACTGTAGATATTCCTACAAAACAAAATATCAAACTCGACGTAATAAACGCTGCGAGATAATTCAAGATTTATTAAATAACAATTAATTTATTTATTTATACATCGAAACCACTTGGCGCTCACCTATCCGGATCACTTCAGGTAGTGGATTGATGTAAGCAAGATTGGCGATGATCAACATCAATTTCATCAACGTAGACCCCATCGCTCACGCTTTCACTCAACACTGTAACACACAAAATAATTCGTTCATCAACACCGTGCAATCTTATTCTATGCATATACCTAATCAAACTTTGTTCACATATTATTAAATAATGGGCAATTATAATAAGGATAAAACCAATTTGAGTTCTGTGTAGTTCTGACACAAAAGTCTCTATTGTTTTTGTAATTGGTAATACGTTTCAATGGGATCTATAGAAGAAGAAGAAGAAAAAAAAGTTTATTATACTCATACAAAGATATGTATTGCAATAATTTCTTAATTAAATCAAAATAAACATTACGGCATGGAAATCCATCTGTCGGAAGTTAGGACCTTTTTTTTCTATCAAACATGTATAAAATAACAGAACATATATACTTGAAGTAAATAACTCTCTCTCTCTCTCTCTCTCTCTCTTTGCCAGATTCGTTCACATTTTGCCAACATATTAGCTACGCCGACGACCTCCAACTGTACTTGTCCTGTAGTGTTGCCGAAATCGAACAAACAATAAGAAAAGTGAATTTCGATATAGAACAATTGGAGTTGTGGTGTAGTGAGCACGGGATGACTGTAAATCCAATAAAGAGTAAAGCAATCATATTAGGTTATCATAAACAGATTCTTAAAATAGACCATAATACGATTCCAAAAATAACTATTTCAGGAGTAACACTAGATTACGAACGTGAATTTAAAAACCTCGGCATTCTTATTCAAGATACTATTTCGTGGGAAAAGCAGACTGAATCAATTTGTGCAAAAATGTTTCGTGGAATTTATCAATTACGCAGAATAGCAGTGGATTTTCCCCAATATGTACGTAAACAACTTGTAGAATCCCTGCTTATCCCGAATTTAGATTATGCCATACTAGCTTTCTGCGACCTCAATGCCGAACTGATTAACGAAATTCAAAAATCACAAAATGCCGCTATCAGATTTATTTACAGGCTTCCATTAGACGTGCACATTACCCCTTACTACAGAAAGTTGAATATGTTGAAATTCGCCGACAAGAAAAAATTAGCTCACGCCACAATGATCTTCAAAATACTTAAATTTCAAACCCCTTTGTATTTATATAATAAGTTTAAATTTATGGATAATGTACACGGCAAAGACACAAGACATGCAAAGAATATGATCCAAATTCCGAAACACAAGACCGGACTTTTTAACAAGTCATTCCTGATTCAAGGTATTAAATTATTCAATGAACATGCAACTATGTTTGACACCAACAAAACAGTCAAGAACTTTAAAAATGAATTTAAAAATAGTTTGTTAAGCAAATATGATGAAATATGACAATGAATACAGTAACGTAAAATTAAGATCCTAATAAACTAATGCTATGTAATTAATGAAAATACTATATTAATAATTGATAATATTATAAATTTAAATGTGATTTGTCTTACTAAATATGTATATTTTTATTATGTTAAAAATGTATGTTTTAAAGAAAATGAAGAAGAATTTGATTTATGTTAGATATTCATAAAGAAAGACAATGTTATAATTTACAATAATTTTATTTGATTACAGCGAGGATATGTAAACAAAGTTGCCAAGGAAGGAGTAAGAGAGGGCCGCATGGCCCTATCCTGTCCTTGGTGGTTAAATAAAAAGCTTAATCAATCAATCAATCAATCTCTCTCTCTCTCTCTCTCTCTCTCTCTCTCTCTCTCTCTCTCTCTCTCTCTCTCTCTCTCTCTCTCTCTCTCTTCAACACAACCTCATTCAAATCCTCGATGGCCTTACTAATTAAATTAAATTATTCAAAACTTAAAAAATTAAATTCTCTGACAAGAAAAGAACGATAGCGCCAGGCTGATTTACAGTGGGATCTATACCTACTGTTTTATCTTTTGTTCAGCTATCTAATTAAATTATGCTAAAGGATCAAGTTTCATTTAAATCTAAAGATCGTGGGAGAATTGCGATCTACGAGATAGAGGGGTTTCTGAAACAAAAATAATAAACCGATGTGGATGAATTTTCCAGTTGTTTATTGGCCTTGTAGTCAGTAACATTTTGGATGTGTCATTCTATAGGTATAAATTAGATGGTCCTTTTGTAGGTATAGTTCCTTTCAGTAATGGGGAAAAAACTTGCATTCCAAACATTTAACTATGATGGTACGCGATGATCTGAATTTAGGACGAGCGAGAGAATCGAGCGGACACAGTTGTAACTGTAGCTGTAATGATATATCTATAAAAACCAGCTGAGTGAGCTTTGATTTGATTTTGTCCCTATTCAGCTTAGGATACTGAACTTTTGAACGGGCTATCTCTGGGTATGGTAGAGCATAATTACAACTTGAAGAATTACTGTAATCAGCAGGCTGAGCTTTGTGATTTTGTTCCAATCTAACTTGAGATGCTAAAATTTGGAATGGGGCTTCTCTGGGTGCGTAAGATTATAATAATACAACTTAAGACACCACTCTAACCTGCTCAGCAAGCTCTGTTGCTTATTTTGTTCCAATTCAGTTGCAGAATCTTTGAATGGAACCTCTCTGGTTGTGGTAGAGTAGGATAGATAGATAACGTGCATATATTTAAGAACAAAAAACAACAAATTTTAAATCACACTTACGCCTTGGCACGATGGCCGTTAGGCGGAGGACGGCCATTGCCTTACATAATACATATACAGTGGAACCTGGATAATTCGAACTTTATTAATTCGAAATCTTCTTTAATTCGAATATTTATAAAATACGTTTTAGTAACGATATTCGGCAAAAGGTTTGCGTTAGACCAAATGCATGCAAGTCAGTGCCATCGTACAGTACAAGAAGTACCGTGTACTTCTTGTACTGTACTTCGTACGAAGAAGTACCGGTGCCGAGTGCAGCTGACGCCATGAATCACGTACAAGAACTTAGACGTTTTTTTGAAAGCCGAATTAATGTAAGTGATTCATACCTCAACTCTTTGAATGCGTTGGAATCTTTTATAATGGCCGAGAGACTTAATTCAAGGAAACAGGCCAAAATATCATCCTTTTTTGAAGAACAATAGATTGTTTTTTATGGTTGCAGTTAAATACAGTACCATTCCAGGTGTTTTTATATTAATTGTTCAATATTCTGTTGGTCAATACAGTATTCAATGTTACTGTATGTACTTTACTTCGTACTGTAGTTTGTTAAAATAAAATATAATTTATTAAAAACTTCTTTAATTCGAATTTTTGGTTAATTCGAAGTTTTTTACTGGTCCCTTGAGGTTCGAATTATCCAAGTTTCACTGTATTAGAATTGTGCTTCTAAGCTCAATCAGATCCTAGTTGATTTAAGCATTTTATATTGTATTGTACTAAAATCAAAACTAATCAGAGTAGGTACCTACGAGAATAATTGCAACTTGAGATACCGCTGTAATAAGCAGAGAAAGCTCTGTAACTAATTTCGTTCCTACGCAACTGAAGGTGCTGAAATTTGAAACTGCGCCTCTCTGGGTGAGGTGGATTACTATGTAAAAAAAAAAAAAAAAAAAAGCCAAGGACATGGCATAGAAGCTTCCTTGTGGCCTTCACAGTATGTCACCATTAAATTTGCAGAAGTGACCGGTTCACCATGATCATGACGTTAGAGTGCTGGGCAACCAAAAACCAGAAAACCTGACTAAAATCTGTTCAACAATGACGGACTTATGACTGTCACAAGAAGATTACGTTCACGCATGCACTGAGAGTATCGCGGATTCAATCATCATGAAACTGATAGGGCACCATCTAGGGCTGAATCAACACTATTCCTGAAAATTTCATTGAAATCCTATCAAAACTGTGGGAGTTATGGCTGTGGCAAGGAAATATAAAAATACGAACGCTCGCACATGCGCATTGCGTACCGCTGATTCAGTCATGATGAATGTTGTTAGGGACCTTCCCCGCATCATCCTTGAATACCTGACTAAAATCTTTTCCACATTAACGGACTTATGACTGTCACAAGAAAATTGCGTTCACGCATGCGCTGAGCGTATCGCTCAATCAATCAAGATGGAACTGATGGGGGACTATCTAGGGCTATATCCACACTATTCCTGAAAATTTCATTGAAATCCGATCAAAATTGCAGAAGTTACGGGTGTTGCAAGGGAAAATAGAAAGACAAACGCTCGCGCATGCGCACAGCGTACCTCTGATTCAATCATGATAAATGTCGTAAGGGACTCAAGGGACCTTCCACGCATCATTCCTGACAATTTGACCAAGATCTCTTCAACATTGACGAACTTATGAGTCTAACAAGAAAAACACGTTCGCGTATGCCCAGAACGTACCACCATCTAGGGCTAAACCCATGCTATTCCTGAAAGTTGTTATTAAAATCCAATCGAAATTTTGGAAGTTATGACTGTTGCAAGGAAATGTCAGACGGACGGACGGACAGACAGACACGAAACCAAATTTGTTCAAGAGGCCATGAAACGCAAAATGCGAGAGGAAATTTTGATTTTGGAGCAAAAAAAATTTTTTTTTTCGAAAGTGCAAACAAAGCTTCCGCTGCTTTGCAGACTCGGAAGCAAAAAAATCAAAGTCATGCCCTCACGAAACCTCACGATGGTCTAAGCTATCAAGGATATAGGTAGCCCCCCCAGAGGTGCAATGGGGTCCTAAATCCCCGACAAAGAGGTAGAGGAGGATGACAGTATCCGGTCATTTCGACAGTATCGGTTCATTTCGTTTGTCCCCACTCTCCATTTATCTTTTCTGCTATACTTGTAAACTTAGTTTCTACCAGTGTGACTTTTCTACATTTGTACTCTTTGTTTTGGTGAAACACTTGTTCTAGTTTACCGTGCATTGAAGAGTAAGTATGTTAACCAGGTGGAATAGTTTACTGGCTGAGAACTGATGCTCATTGATAAATAGCTGCATTGGCGATTGAGGATGGGAAAAGAGAAATTAAAACAGGATGGATTGCCAATGAATCTTCATAGGAAGTCTTCATTAGGTGATTAACCTCCAATCAAAGGTTGGAACAATCGGGAATAAACGGTGGCTCAACTTTGGAGACTTGTACCTTTAGGAAAATAAAATAGATTTTAATGAATATGCCCACATTGGGGACTTAAATTGGGAACTAAGCCCTAGAAATTGGGAACAATGCCCTTGAATAATTGGGAACCATGCCCGGGTATAAAGAATAATAAAAATGGCAAAGGCCAGGTATACCATAGGTATGAAATTGAAAATATAAAAAGGGGAATAAAAGAGAAATTATAAGTCAAAGACCAATGAAATTATTTATATACCAAAGGGTGATAATGGGAATTCCTTCTGGAACCCCGGGCCATGTTTCTTCTGAAACATTAACGCCCCAAAAATAGTGGATTGGATTACTAGGCGTTAGCCGTCCGTAATCCTAACCACACTCTGCTACCATATCAAGGATCTAGGTAGCCTCCCTAGAGGTGCAATGGGGCCCTAAATCCTCGAAAAAGAGGTGGAGGAGAGTGACAGTATCCCATCAGAGAGAAACCCACTCCTACTAATAGCATTAATGTGCTATGTTCGGAGTAGATTGGTTTTCCAGGTCTTGGATCACCCATCCAACGCCAAACTCAGCCTTTCAAGAACAAGAGCAGAGGCGTGCGACGCCCGTTGTTTTCCAACGGAGCGACGGCAGCGCTTTCTCAGGGATTCTGATGGGAACTCTGTCACAAAGCTCTAAGCGTTACTTTTTCGGAGTCACCTGGTTACTTTATAGTGCTTTAATATTCTCAGTTTTCGAGTTATTCTGATCAGCTTCGGAACCTCCGAGGCTAATTTCTTTCCTTTTCAACTTGCTGTTTAACCAAGTTTTTTGTTATGTTGTTTTGACATTTTTAGACAAATTTTCTACATTCACCTACTATAAACCGTAAAATTGTGGTGTCCTGAGCTGTAAAGGTGTGAGCCCTTTTGGGAGGCACGATGCGCCGAGTTTTGATCATTTACTAGACACATATGGGGCTTAATAATAATTGAGGAGATGACATGGAAAACCAGTTAAGTCCAAAAATCGAAAGGCCATTTTTTTTCGTCGGAGTGCAAGTAAACGGTCACGCCAACGGCCTTAGGGTCCATGCTAGATCGCACCCTGAATAAATGTGTGACCTTCGCATGGAGAAGAGATTATGTCCAAAAAAATCTGATAAGAGTTCAGAGGGAGTTCCTATGAAATTTGATTTTTGGACTTAACTGGTTTTCCATGTCAGCTCCTCAATTATAGACCAATGATCTGCGTGGATGGGCTATCTAACACAGAAATAATAAACCTTTGTGTAATAATTTGCCTCGTTTTTTTGTTGGGCAGTGTTATAATTAACACTTGACGAATCATTCTAATCAGCTGAGCGAGGCTCTGTGATTAATTTCGTTCCTACTTATTTAACTTGAGATGCTGACATTTGGAACTTAGTCTAACTGGGGGTGATAGTGTATATTGGTAGGAATTATATTTCAGAGTGGATAGAAATAGATATATATATATATATATATATATATATATATATATATATATATATATATATATATATATATATATGATGGATCATTTTGATTTAGATCCGAGCGGAAACAGTAACGAATAATATCATATAACAAACGGCTGTAAGTCACTTTACCAGAGTGCTATGCACGGTCAATTTTGTCACAGAGCAGGTAATTGGAGAATTGATTAACAACCAAGGGTTTGTCATGAAATGAAAAGGATGGTAAAATGAAAGGAAATCCCGCGATATAATTAAATGGACGATGTTACACACACAATTATACGTTATCATCCGTACCAACACAATATCAAGTTCATGTGACTTGAATGAAGTAAAATATGGAGCATTGGAATAGAATTAACCTGAAATTTATTAGATACCTAATTTAATTTAAAAGCGAGATTATAACAGGCGCAGTGTGCTACATGCGTACTACCTTCCGGTATTTTCAATGAGTTAGAGCTCTACAGTTAATGCAAGGCGTCGGAATGATATTAGTAAGTATGGAATATTACATTATCAGTGTGCGAATAGGGTTATTCAAACAATACAAGGAAAAAAAGACAGTAATGAAATATATCTCACGAGTCAAGATGCTGCGGTCATTCTTAATAATCATAAACAAATTATTCTATTTCACACAAAACTATGGGCACATTTTTCTCGACAGAGTTGACACTAACGCAGTCACGTTTTCTTATTAATATTAACGAGTGAGGGCGGCGAGAGGAACTGGGAAGTTCTCTGACCCGACGTCGGTCGGGCCGCTTCAATGTGCCAACTTTTCTCATAAATGGGCTTAATTATAGCAGTTGCAACTGAGAGTGCCGCCTTGGAAAATTTGAAAATCCAAAGAGCGAAGGGGGTTGGAGGGTCTTGAGAGAAAAATCGTAAAGCACTCACGATGAAATGGAATTGAACCAACTCCGCCTTAACTTTATATATATATACACGGTAGAAAACTCTTGGGGAAATTCTGTCGAAAATATGGAATCTCTGTTAAGCCTAAATACGATTTCAACGCGTGAGACAAGGTTCAATTGCACTCCAAGAAACATTCGAGATGTTTGTCTGGTCGTTTTCCAAAATACATAACCGTGGCAAGGGCTCATGGACGTATAGGCGCAATACTTGTGTGCACCTACCACTTTGAGAAATACTCGACAACAAGTTATTAATTACAAATCTTGTAGTATGGGAGCAGGTAAGTAACATTGGCTGGCTGGTATAAAAGGTTTAAGGTCCGTCCCTTCTCGAAAAATCAAAATCCACTCACACTACTAGAAATCCAAATACTTTTGTTGTCCCTCGTAGAAGCAGTCAATTATATTTACAACAAGCCCCTTACCGTGAACCCAACTTATTAAATCGCCTTCCATCTCACTTGCTGCAGGCACTGTTCAACCTTAAAAAGCGTAATGAGCTTAAAATCTGGGTCATTCAGAACTTTTAGAACATACACCCTCATCTATCCACATTATGTTTCATTTATTTAATTAATTTTTTTTCTTTCCACCCTTTTGTTTTTATTTTTGTATTTTAAAGTTTTTGTTACCTTTTGTTCCTCATGTAATTCAATAGACTATATATATGCTGTATAAATATTTACGCACCAGATAGACGATGTATATACATAAGAAATATCTATGCAGAAAATGCCCACGCACAGACTTTGTCTTTGTGGGTTTGTGGGATCTATTTTTGAGATGTATTTTTCTTAAAATATTTATAATTACGGTTTTTGTTATATTTTTTCATTATGTCACTTTGAAATATGTATGCATACATGTTAGGTATCTATCCCCCAAAATAAAAGCATTTTATAAATTTAAAAAAAATTAAATTAAATTAAAATAAATTGTATTTTGAAAATAAAGTCCAATCTGAGCGAAAAGTTTTATATCATCTCAAAACCAGTGGGATTCAAAATGGTTCAGCGGAACTGGATTTCTAACCTTCGTGGCCTTCTTCAGATTATTGAGGGCGGATCAGTTGTGCATCTGAACCAGACTGAGTTTCTTAGTTCTCAGTTCAACAATATTATCGAGAGGTGGTGGAACCATTGGCTATCGATGGACAATTGAGCCCTGTATGAACTCCAAGTAAAATGATTTAAATATTTGGTCAATTACGGGCATTTTCCACCTAAAAACGGACGATAGACCTACTGTTCTACAGTTAGATCATTGAATAATGATTAATATTACACGTTCATTAGGCATGGTTACTTAGAAATATTAGTTCATAACTTTGCGAAATCAGCTTTCCTTGACACTACAGAGGCTTAGGGATAATGATATGTTGTGATAAAATGAGAGCATTCCAAAAAGTGGCGAACGATTTTCCTGCTATGAAAACTAGGGAGTTACACTTCCGTAGTAACGCATTGGTTGAACGTGAAAATCAATATTTTCGCCGTGACGTGACGGTCGGAAAAAATGGAAACGTCCTGTTAATCATTATTAAATGATAAAATATCAATTTGCTCGCTTTTTGATGAATCTTAGAGATCTGGGAGTGGCCGCAATCGTCTCAGCTCTAAAAACTACACGACTGTGACAACCCATAAGCCCTGTTGTCAAAATTCGGTCAATTTTGGGCATTTTTCACATGAAAATCCAATTTTCTCACGTATTATGAATCTAAGAGACCTGGGAGTGGTTGCAATAGACTCAGCGCTGAAAAATACTTCTACTGTGACACCCCACATGCCCTTTTGTAAATAAATAAAAAATATATATTTTTTTAGACCACTAAATTGTAAATATGAGCCTAAAATTCTGAGGCGATCGGGCTGGCCAACGAACTTGACCTGTCTTTTGCCAAGACGGATTTTTCTGCGTTGGAACAAATTTTTTACGCCGTATTGGTACAAGAATCTGCGACTGGATTCAGGTTTTAAGCTTTGAGTGAAAAAGGTTCAGGTATCAAAACTAAATCAACTCAATAGCATGGCGACCGAAAAAATCAAAATGAGCTATTTGCGAAGCTTTCCTGTACTTAATGGTGAAATCATATCCTTGCAGAAAACTACTGCAGCCTCGAACACAGGGTATCATACGTACACAATAAGTGACTACCTTGTCATTTGGATAGCCTTGAATGAAATGAATACATGAACATTTCAAAGAGAATCCAGCCTCAGCGAGGTCACGCTTAACTTTTTCTAACCGTTCGAGATCTTTTTACAAGCCTATGATGAAACCAAAATGTCAACCATAAAATAGGACCAGACTATCACCCATAAACGCGTGAACTGGATGACACCCATATAAAATCGTGACCAGAATGTCACCCATAAAATCGTAGACTAGGCCACCTATAGCTTCCTCAACTGAGTGTTGATAATAATGATATATCATTATCATGACAGAAAAGAACATCAACAGGTTTCTGAAATATTGATTGACATTAGATGCTGAGCTAGAAAACACTGGTAGTGCAGCAATAGGATCAGGAAAAATGTGCCACAATTGCCACATAGTACGAAAATATTGGTGGCTACATGGACTCTCTAGGGTAATACTCTAGAGGCAGGTTGTTAAAACTGTTGTTAAAACAGGTTGTTAACTGCAGCTGTTAAAACACCAGTGCCGATCTGAAATAATCATGAGAAATTGCTGTGAAATTATTTCACCAACTATTATACAAACATTCAAAATTTGTCTGGACTAAATCAAACAAAATTTTCAATGTACACCTGTAGTGGATTTATGTATGTTTGACTTGGCGTCGGAATCCCAAGTGGAACATTTTGAGCTGTACCATGTTGATGGTTATGCGGGTTAGATCCTTGAGAGTACTCAGGAGAAAGGTACGGAAAAGTTCCGTTGACGTCCCGAGTATTATGATTTTTTATCGGGAAGGAGCTAGGCGAATCTTGCATTAAGTTTGTCGCAGTTTCGAGCTCGCTGTATTGGCCTAAAGGCAGCTTATTTCTCGTGGAATATTCCGAATGAATATTGTCATTATAATATGAGTTCGCATTTTTAACGTACTGAAAAGTACTTATATTAACTTGAGTATTATCAAGTCTTGCTGGATAGGACGCTTCGGGACCGTAGGATGAGTTCGCCTCAATCCGGGCCTCTTGTGGTCGCTCAGCGTGAAATTTCCCTATAGGAGAATATTCTGGTCTCAAATGTATGTTTTTCTCATGGGATGAATCCGCATGTTTAGGGTACTGAAAAGTACTCTTATATTCATGATAAGTACGCAAGTTAGGAGTGAACAAGGCACTCGCGTCGGCTGCATATCCATCGGATAGCCGAGTAGAAATCTCCGTTTTTGTGAGGAAATCTCTTTTGTTTCCTTCTGAAAAGAACTGTCCGAAAGGAACATTATCCGACCGTGTCTCAGGTGGGTATTGAGGACCAGACTCCTGATCGGAGTGGGTCGCGAGCTCTTCCATGGACCCCGGGAGGCGAGAGCACGAGCGCTCTGTCCCGAAGTCCCGTGACAATGGAATGTGGGAGGCTGCCTCTTGTCGCTCTCCCCTTTGTTCAAGGCTAGCGCTGGGGACAGCGCTAGGAGTTCCGACTCCGATTAAGGAGTGGAAAGACGGGGACCGCTCCATGTTTCAGGAAACTCCCGTGAATTTATTTATATTTGGTTCTGTAAAAGAACTATAAATGTTCGGGGACTCGCTAGACGGCTGGCCGTCTGGGTCCTCCGAGGTTTGCTCTAATAAGAACACTCGTAAGAAGTCGGGGACTCGCTTGGGGGGGGGGCACAAGAGCTTCCTCGTATGTGTATCCCAGGGTCCTCCAACGCAGCCCTGAGAAGGACTCCCTTGAGCAGTTGATCAAATCGGATGAGATTTTGATCACCTGGCGGGCTCCCACGGTCGGCAATTTGATTAAGTCAAATGCCCGGGCGAAACCGACTCGAGTATCCCTCGGACGTCCGAAAAGCAAAGCTTTAGGACCGGGTGGTACTCTGCCTGGAGACTCTGATAGTGAGGAGCACTGAAAAGTGCTAAGCTCGATGCTATCAGGAAATCTGGATGAAAAGGTAGACTGCCTCAGAGCGTGTAGGTACGTCGTCGTCGAAGAGAGATGAACCATCAGCTGTGTTGAGAAGTTGAATGACTCGTCTCCAGATCGTGTAGAAAATCTTCGTCGTCTTCGTAGAGAGAGAGAGAAGTATCGTCAGATCCGGAGGTTGAGAATGGAATGAATAAATTGGTTCGTGCGTCCTGTATTTATACTTGGAGGCTGTATCCAATTATTGGCCGCGTAACCGTCCGTCGGCGAATCAGAGCGCAGCTTGCGTGGGCCGAAGGCGAAGCGTTATCTAATTTGATGTGTCTTTTGTTTCAGATTTGATCGGTCGCGTTTGATCGGTCGCGCTCGGATTTGATCGGTCGCGCCCGTTGGGCGGAAGTTGAATTAAGCGTTTCCGCATTCTCTCGATAGAACGCGGCGCTCTTTAAATTGACCTTGATTGATTCGGGGGTCATCGTTTCGCGACCTCCTCGATTAATCCTCTGTTGAGAGAAGGGTGAATCCTCTTGTTTTACTTTTCCCTTGTCCCAGGGGATGTATAGTAAACGATAATAGTTAGATCTATCGTTTTTATTTGCTTTGGATAATCCCTCTCGATCTGGGATTATCCTTTGTGGGAACTTTGCCTTCCCTGTTCCGTTTTTAGGGAGCTCGAAACGATGAGAATTATTCTCTATGATTCTCAGTCGTATGCTTTTCCTTGGGAGCTTGGGATTCTGTCTTTTAGGTGGCCTATCGTCTTTATTTGTTGAATATATTGGTGGTAAATTCACCACAACACCCATTGATAACTATCACCTAGCCCATGTAAATTTACAGTTTTTTTCGAAATTTCGTTCCCTCAAATAAAATCAAGGCTCATTACGATGAGAGAGCATTTTGAAACACTGCCAAACTGGAATGCGATACGCTCACCTTTATGAAAAAGATGACACAAAGTTGACTGGCCAAGGTAGGCTCGTTCTTCTTCTCAGATGTCGTCATTTGGTTAGGATGGGAAAACTTTCGCCTTCTTTGGGGGTTGACAGTCCATGACCTTCAAAACAGCTGTGGTAGGTGTTAGTTTACGTAGAATGTGACGTCGACGGAGTAAAGTAGGGCAAGGAACCTTTCCATTTCGTTTTCTGGGCGAGTTACTTCAAATAGCCACTGGGTGGCAGCACCTCTCGAGACCTTCAAGTTCAAGTCCTTCTCCCTTCCGAGGTTTTATAAAAACATCCACTACGTTTCAGGGTTTCAGTGCACGCACGCACGCACAGTTACAGAGGAAGAGTCTTGAGTTCAAAGTCACTTAGCTGGACTAGGGCAGGAGGAAGAGCCCTGACAGACGCCCCTCCGTTCTGTTATCTCCATTTTTCAACGTTCTCAACTGACCTTGGACGAATTCCTACCAAGAACGATCACTATGAGAATGAAATTCGCGAAGATTGATGTCTTCATTATAATAGTTTGCATACCTGCTTCTGTCGTATGATGATGGAGAAACTGTGATGATAAGGCAGTGTGAATAATCCTAACTTCGGATGTTGTGTCTGGAAAGTCCTGGTAAATCATTTGTCTATCCCCAATCACTCCGTCCTCAAGATCAAATGGGTTCATGATTAATAACAACACTTCTTAGATCTTGAAAGTTCGAACTGTTCAATAAACTTGTTCAATCTACTCTTTAGGCAGATACACGAAATGATTAAACTCAATATAAGCACAAACGTGAAAACCCCGGCCGGTAGCTCGACTTTTACTGACCTCAACTATGAATGCGGGGAGCAGGGTTGCCAACTCATGGTCATCCATTACCGTACCAATCTTTTCCAAATTACCGTACATTCTCGTACTTCCATCCTGAAACCTTCCGTTTTTCACCGTACGCATATTTCAACAAGACTTGGATGTTCATCATATGAATTTAGTCAAAAATGACAGAACTTGGTAGGTTTTTTTTTTTTTTTACATTTAAAATGTCTTAGTCGACGGGTCAACCGGAATTTTCGTTACGGAAATTTTGTTATGCAAAGAAAAAAACGTCACGCAACCTATAAACAAGTTAGGTGATGTTCTTTTGATTTTCACGTACAAACTAGCCGTTGCTGGGGAAATGAAACTTCTTTAGTTTTCACCGGACACAAATCGTTCTCCACTGTTGGAAAGCTCTCGATTTATCACGCATTTCTTTCATACTACGTTTTTCCATTTTACCGTATTCTCACGTACGGTAATGAGATTCTCACCGTCACCTTACGTGCATCGAAATTACCGTATGTTTACGGTAATTACCGTACTGATGGCAACCCTGGCACGGAGTAGTGAAGGCACGTCTACCCTCCACCCTCTTCTCACCACACCTTCCATCAGTAAAGTGTTAATCACTAGACTAGAGGATCCATAGGATATCTTGTGCGTAAGTTGAAACAGACCGTCGTCCTGATGTGATCAGCATATTATATCCTTCCAGACGATAACTCTCCTTAGGAATTAGATAAAAATTCAGTTCTTGCGCCAAAAAATCAAGCTTTCCAAACGAAAGGACGGGTTCGTTGGCCAGCATTTTTTGAGCACATTACATTGGTCAAATTTCAAAGAGTAGGTACTGAAAAAATCACTTGAAATAGCAAAAAACGGCTAAAAATCGTTGTTTATATTTTTTTTAGCAGAATATTGCTCAAATAAAGCTTATTAATTATAAAATAGAACATTAAACAATGTATGTGCAAAATTATGCTGAAAAATGTAAAATCTATAAAACTCCAAAACAGTTAAAAATCCAAAATCTCTTTTTGAATCGCAGAATATTATTGAGAGAGTTTTTTTCCATAAAATTGGTAGTTAACATTTTCTTTTAACTCCAAGTCCTCAATTCCCGAAACAATGTAACATTATGTAGTACGATAATTTACGCATGACTGGAACTTTTTGTAATAATTTGCTTTTTTTATACGGTCATGAAGTAGCTATCAATGTAGACCAACCAGAACTTGGCGTTTCCAGGTGTCCGCTCCTATCATCTTCGTTATGACCGTTGGAGATGGTAATGTATTTATGAATAATAACTAAGTTTCTCCTGCTTTGTATTCAAACCGCGGACCGTTCCGAATTCTGGTTGATTGTGTTCCTCTAAGTGGAATAAGTGATAAGAGAATCACATCAGATAGCTGGAAAAGGGCTTGTATGACAACCAGACTTCAAAAAATATAGCTTTTTCGTGAGCTGAAACCAAAATTATAAATCTATTTGTTAAATGAATGTTAGGGAGTGTAGTTGTTAGAAAATGGACAGATAGAATGTATTCATAAAGCCACAATGCATACGAATGTTGATAGAACAAATTCAGAACATAAGCTACTCGCCTTGCTTACTTTTCCAACGTTTGGCTTGGCCCGTGCTGTCTATGGGCGATTTGCTCATAGTTTTAAACATAGCAACATTCGTTTGACATAACATCGCGGCGTACGCTTATACATAATCTACACATTGCCTAAATAATTCAACGACATTGGTTAATCTTTATATATAATTCTGAACGGTCTTTCAAATTGTGAAGAACTTCACGGTCCGATTTTAGTGTTAGACTGCTCATTCGAATCAGCACGGCCCCAAGTTTGTTGCAAAAGTGTCGCCGTTCGTCTCTATACCCGCCTTGATCGTGTTCTAGGAGGTCCTTATCAACGAGAGTTGTTTATTAGGCTGTGGCGGTAACAACAGTTGCCATCAATTCACGGTAAGTAAGAAACTACCTAAATTAGGTGGTGCAGGTGTGGTCGTGCATGATCTGGTCCTAAAGTGTTTTGTTGCGAAGTCCTACTGCCCATTGTTATCCTAACCGTGGAATATTAGCTTGCGCAGTTGTGGTTGAGCAGGTTGGAGTTTGAACACGTCAGTCTAACACTAAAACCTCGAAAAATACACTTTTTCGTCCGTTTTTGGCCCATAGCATCTATGCGAGTAAAGCGATCGGGATGGTTAAACGTTAGGACCAACTAGACCCCAAATGGAGTCTATGTGCGAAAGAACGGGTTTTTTAAGTCAATTCTTAGGCCTTTCATGACCCAGACGGCGGACAGCGAACGGACATTTCAAATTTGGATTCTACGCACCTTGAAACGTAAAGTGACAAAGTTTGAGGGGGGGTTATAAAAATTGTTTGCTATATGTGGTGAAAACCACCCCCTCTTGTCAACAGCCCTTTTCAGGGCTACCAAAAAGAGGTAGACACAACACAAAAATATTTATAAGACGTCGAGTTATAACTCCGTCAAACAAAATATTTCACCAGAGAGAAAATACGAAATTCTCTCTCAAAAGTGAAATATTAACTAATAACATACCAGGCGACCTCCCTAGACACTTACTGGGCGAGAGAGACGCGACAAGTATCTCGAACCAAGTCGCCTTGAATGAGAAAACTCAAACAGAAAATCAAACGTCCTCTAAAACTAACAAGGACAATTCAAACAAGCCTACTCGCCAATCAGAAACACTGATTACACGAGAGACAATAGGCGAACCAACCAGGAGGCGGCAAGCAACCACCTCTGGTCCAGCAGCCACCTTGGGGACCCCGTCTGAACAACGGACGCAGGGAAACCACACGAGGTCCTCGTCTAAACTCAAGGTAGTCGGCTCCGCGACGGACGCTCGTAAGCCACCCCCGGGGACCCCGTCGCAACGACGGACGTGGGGAAACCACCCCGGAGGACCAGCTCAGCTATCATACTCGCAGATACTGAGAAAACAATGTGCGAGCCAATGAGATTACACAGTCGAATTAATGAAATTAAGCGGACCAATCAGGAGGCGGCAGGAGGCGGCCACCTCCCTATAAATACCCCGCTCGGAGCCCTCTGAAATTCATTCTACTCTCCGCTCTCGACGACTACACCTCGAAGTACGAAGATTTCTACACGCTCTACGCTGACGAACCTTCTGCTCCCGAGTTCATCTCAAGAACGGCTTCCTACTGCTTTCTACAAGGCCTACCTTCTCTCCACACAGATCTCGCATTGGCATCTACGAGTCCAGTGATTATTCATCCTGCTCATTGCCCAACGTAGTTCTTCTGTCAGGACGCCACCCGGTACATCTATTGACATTCTCATTAGATCGTACGCCCGCTGGGACGTTCCTAGTCGTGTCGCCCGGGTTTCGTAGCACTAGGCTCGTCACCGACCGCTGTGGGCACGCCGGTAAATTACTCAGCTCATACGCTCTAATTTACCGTCCAAGGAAGTCTTTTTCAAGACTACAAGGTAGGACCCTGACATCCGAGCAAAGGAAAGAAGCTCTGTCAAGCGAGTCCACCTTCTAAACCCTCTATTTCTATACATAGAGGTATCGAAAACGAGCTAATAAACTCGGATATTTCGATGGAGCGTCGGCCGTCCTATTTCCTCATGCAAGGGGAGGCAGAGCACGGCGCGGCCGGGCCTCTTAGCCCACGCAGCGCTACCTACCCGCTGCCCGGCCAGTCCGCTGTTCCTAGCAACGGCTCAAGGCTCGATCCTCGCAACGAGATCGCCTTCTCACCTAACGTATTCACGAAGGAAACGTTAGATCAAGCCTCACCTACACAAAAGTTCGAGGATACCTTTCAGACCCGCTCTGAAGTCAATCATTATGATTCGACAAAGATTTCCGAATATCCACGATATTCTATACAAGGCTACCCGGCCGATCCGAGTGTCAAATACACTCCAAATGCACAAAAAACAAAGGATACTTTTCAGTACCTCAACCAAGCTCAACATATTCCTCCTACAGATATAAATCTTAGGCCGGAATATTACAAAACGGCTCAGTACCAAACTGATCGAACCCAGCACCCACTATGCGAGCCCAGTGCTCCACGCGGCTGCGACACGAACTATCCCTCAGTTCATCCCGCCAAGCAAGCTGACCTTGGCGATTTCGCTCACATTCCTTACAGAAATACCTCAGGGACTAACCCGCATAATCAGAATATAAATGTCCCACTTGGTCTACCGACACCAAGTAAAACATATTTAAATCCACTACAAATGGTGACCCCGCCTTTGAACAGGCTTAACACGGAGCATTTCGTTCCCTCTTATGAAGCTAGTGGATTTCAGGGAACCACTGCGGGCGTGCGACCCCCGCCGGGCCTCTACGCCCCACATCTCACTCAACAACCCTCTACACAAAGTGGCTTTCGAGCACTTTTAGAGGAAATGGGAGATTATCAAAAACCAATCTTCCAAAAGAAGAATTATCGATCGTGCACTCGCCGAGTTCGATCAATACTGCGTGCGAAAACACCTGAGTACGCAGAACGAATGCTTCTTAGCTATATACAAGTGGGTACCAGAAGAAATGAGGGAAGCTATCGACTCAGCTTACCTCACGGCACCCCACGCACCTTATGAAGAGGCCAAACAGCGCCTACAGCGAGAATACGGGTTGTCCTTACAGGACAGGCTCCTCGCACTCGAGGACCCCGCATCTCTCGCCAAAAAACCCAGCACCAAGTACCACGAAATGTACTCTAAAGCTGTTGGGTACTTCTCAGAGGCTCTGATCACTCAAAAGTGGATCGAAACTCTACCTATCGAAGCACGAGGTATGGTCGCAGCTCAGCCTACCACGACCGCCCGGCTCGACCTAGCTGATACGCTACACGCGTACAAAACAGAGAACCCCTCTCTCAACATACGAGGAGTAGAATCTACTCCGAAACCCATGAAAACTGGTTTCAAAAAGGCCCTCTCACAACAAGCTGAGTTCAAACCCCAACCAGTAGAGAGTAGGCCTCACAAACCGACGGCCTATGTCTGTTGAAACCACGCACGTTTCGGTAGCGAAACTCGCAAATGTGCAGACCCAGAACACTGCACTTGGAAGGCAAACACTGCCTCCAAAACTAGCAAAAAGGCAGCGCCTATAAGCCAGCCTAAAACCTGGGTTTCAAACGAAAATACTCAGAGATCGGTACAAGAAAGTACCGTTCCAACCTCCGACGTAGAGAGTTCGGAAAACGAATAACTGCCAGTGTATCTGAGCCTATACACCGGCAGTCTAATGAGTATAAAAGGCTTTTTTTCAAGTGCAAACTAAATGGCACTGAATTTCTCATCGACACGGGAGCAGAAGTGAACATTCTGCCCCACAATGTCACCAAAAAATTGGGCTTAAAAATTCGTAAGTCCAACGTCAAGCTCACAGCAGCTAACGGAGCCCCTATAGACACACTAGGGCGTGCTGACACGACAATTAACATCGGCCTCGGAGACATGACCACCGATTTTATGATCACGAAAGTTGATCTAGCGATCCTCGGTATACCATTCCTTGAGTCTTGGGATATCGGAATACGGGTCAAACACAAATACATTTATAAAGATAAAATAAAAAGCTATGCCGATCAAAAAATAGCTGCAGTCATGAACAAAAAATTCACTGACGAACAAATAGCAGCTACTATCCCTCATCGTGACAACAGCCCTCAACCAGAGGACGTGCAAATCACGGAGGACGAAAACATTCGCTCTATCATTGAAAAATACAATGATAAAATGAGCAAACTTCAAGGAAAGTGGAAAAACAACGGGGTTTACCACCGTATAACCACGGAAGGAACACCAGTACACTTCCGAGCAAGACCCATGGCGGGCGAAAAACGGGCTCAAGTCAAAAGTACTTTTGACAAAATGCTTTCCGAAGGCATAATTGCACCATCAGATTCGGAATGGGCATCCCCGTTACACTGTGTGCCAAAAAAAGACGGGTCATGGAGGATCACCGGCGACTACCGTTTCCTGAACGCGAAAACGAAGAAAGACGCCTACCCTCCTCCTCACATTCGCTCTTTCCAAGCGAATTTACATGATACACAAATCTATTCGACAATAGATTTAAAATCGGCATATTACCATATTCCGATGCACCCAGATGACGCTCATAAAACTGCAATTATTACACCTTTCGGTCTTTATGAGTTTAAGAAAATGAGCATGGGTTTGGCCGGAGCGGCTCAAACATGGCAAAGATACATGGACAGCATCATGCGAAAATTTGATTTCGCATTTGTATACCTAGATGACATACTGGTGGCTTCTAAAAATTATAAAGAACACATGAACCACCTCAAACAAATTTTTGACAAGCTAGGGGAACACGGACTTCGAGTAGGTTTTGATAAATGCATTTTTTCAAAACCTACCGTCGATTTCCTAGGTTTCACTATCTCGAAAGAAGGGATAATTCCTAAACGAGATAAAATAGAAGCCATAGAACAATTTCCTAGGCCAATAGACGTACGAAGTCTACGCAGATTCCTAGGTATGTGTGGTTTCTACCGAGCTTGCTCAAGTAAATTCGCTCACACGGCACAACCTCTGTATGACTCCATTCAGTCAAACAAAAAAAATGACAAAACACCTATCGAATGGACATCAGAGAGAGAAAAAGCTTTCAACAGCTTAAAACAAGCAATGATTAAAGCTACATTGCATAATATCGCTCATCCACACCCTACAGCAGAGTGGAGAATAGTCTGCGACGCATCCGACACACACATCGGAGCGGCACTGGAGCAGGAAATTACAGACAAACACGGCTCGAAATCTTACCAACCATTGGGATTTTTCAGTAAAGAAATTCCGGAACAATGGAAGAATAAAGCATCATTCGACAAAGAGATGTTCGCCGTTTACCAAGCTTGCATTCATTGGCACAATGACTTGGACGGCCGATCTTTTCATATTTGTTCAGATCACAAGCCTCTGCTAGGCACGATGCTTAAGAAAAATGCACATTTTTCTAAAATGAGATTAAGATGGCTAACATACATCTCTCAAATGACAAGTGACATTCGTCATATACCCGGAGAGAACAACGTCGTCGCCGACGCACTCTCCAGACCCTTCGATCCAGTTGAAATTCAAACAAAATCGATTTCAACCCAAACTGACGAGGGTCCACCCATAGCCGAAATTTCGCAAATTACGGCTGCAATAGAGTGCAATCTTCTACTGCACATTTCAAATGCACAAATTCGTTCTCCTCCTAACGCAGAGGACAAATTGAAACTCACACGAGTTGAATTCCCTCAAGGAGAAATTTGGTGTAACCTAGACCTAGGACACCCAAGACCTTATATTCCAAACGAAATAAGGCAAGAAATAATCAGCCAAATTCACAATTTGGGACACCCAGGTATACACTCTACAGTGTATAAAGTTAAACAAAGATATTTTTGGCACGGACTCCGTGCAGATGTCTCAAACTGGGTCCGAGCGTGCGAAACTTGCCAACGAGCAAAAATCACTCGCTCCGTGAAGCTCCCTTACTCCGAATTTGAAGCGGCTAACAAATTTTCACATGTACACGTTGACATTACCGGACCCTTACCTTTAGCTAAAGGAGGGAAACGTTACATTCTAATGATGGTCGATAGAGCAACGGGTTGGCTAGAGGCAGTCCCTCTTAACAACATCGAAACAGCCACGATCACAAACGCCTTTATCAATATTTGGGTAGCTTCAAAAGGCGTACCTAAATACATCACAAGTGATCAAGGCACACAATTCGAATCAGATCTATTTAATTCCATTATGGAACGTCTCGGAGTAAAACATACTCACACGTTACCATACAAACCGTCAACAAACGGAATGGTAGAACGCAGAAATAGATCTTTGAAAGAGGCTCTCAAAGCACAAAACGAAAATTGGCTCGACGCCCTTCCAAAAGTACTACTCGCCATGCGTACGGCAGTAGACCCAGCAACGGAAACTACACCGTTCCAAAAAGTTTACGGAATTGACATACCACTCCCAGGAGACATTTTCGTAACTTCTACAAACCTTTCTGAGCCTCTCTTCTTCCGGCCTACGCATATTAAACATAATAATACGAAGTATGCCGTCAACATGCCCAAAAACTTGGATACATGTACACATGTCTATATCAGAGTGCCCACACAGCTCTCCTCCCTGCAATGTCCTTACACGGGACCATTCAAAGTGGTTAAAAGAGATAAGTTTTCGGTTACAGTGCAAATTGGCGAACATACGAAAAAAGTTCCCAAACAGCAAATAAAACCAGCTTACACTCTAAAAACAGACGAAGCTGTGTCACTAAACAAAAATCAGGCAGAAAATAAGGAGGAGACTCCCCGAAAATCTGCCAGAAGGCACGTCCCCTCTACCAAATTCGACGAGAGGTGGGTGACTGCGCTCGAAACACCCCAGCCGGCGTCGTCGTTAATAACACGACGTCTTGGGGGGGCGCCTGTGGTGAAAACCACCCCCTCTTGTCAACAGCCCTTTTCAGGGCTACCAAAAAGAGGTAGACACAACACAAAAATATTTATAAGACGTCGAGTTATAACTCCGTCAAACAAAATATTTCACCAGAGAGAAAATACGAAATTCTCTCTCAAAAGTGAAATATTAACTAATAACATACAAGGCGACCTCCCTAGACACTTACTGGGCGAGAGAGACGCGACAAGTATCTCGAACCAAGTCGCCTTGAATGAGAAAACTCAAACAGAAAATCAAACGTCCTCTAAAACTAACAAGGACAATTCAAACAAGCCTACTCGCCAATCAGAAACACTGATTACACGAGAGACAATAGGCGAACCAACCAGGAGGCGGCAAGCAACCACCTCTGGTCCAGCAGCCACCTCGGGGACCCCGTCTGAACAACGGACGCAGGGAAACCACCCGAGGTCCCCGTCTAAACTCAAGGTCGTCGGCTCCGCGACGGACGCTCGTAAGCCACCCCCGGGGACCCCGTCGCAACGACGGACGTGGGGAAACCACCCCGGAGGACCAGCTCAGCTATCATACTCGCAGATACTGAGAAAACAATGTGCGAGCCAATGAGATTACACAGTCGAATTAATGAAATTAAGCGGACCAATCAGGAGGCGGCAGGAGGCGGCCACCTCCCTATAAATACCCCGCTCGGAGCCCTCCGAAATTCATTCTACTCTCCGCTCTCGATGACTACACCTCGAAGTACGAAGATTTCTACACGCTCTACGCTGACGAACCTTCTGCTCCCGAGTTCATCTCAAGAACGGCTTCCTACTGCTTTCTACAAGGCCTACCTTCTCTCCACACAGATCTCGCATTGGCATCTACGAGTCCAGTGATTATTCATCCTGCTCATTGCCCAACGTAGTTCTTCTGTCAGGACGCCACCCGGTACATCTATTGACATTCTCATTAGATCGTACGCCCGCTGGGACGTTCCTAGTCGTGTCGCCCGGGTTTCGTAGCACTAGGCTCGTCACCGACCGCTGTGGGCACGCCGGTAAATTACTCAGCTCATACGCTCTAATTTACCGTCCAAGGAAGTCTTTTTCAAGACTACAAGGTAGGACCCTGACATCCGAGCAAAGGAAAGAAGCTCTGTCAAGCGAGTCCACCTTCTAAACCCTCTATTTCTATACATAGAGGTATCGAAAACGAGCTAATAAACTCGGATATTTCGATGGAGCGTCGGCCGTCCTATTTTCTCATGCAAGGGGAGGCGGAGCACGGAGCGGCCGGGCCTCTTAGCCCACGCAGCGCTACCTACCCGCTGCCCGGCCAGTCCGCTGTTCCTAGCGACGGCTCAAGGCTCGATCCTCGCAACAAGATCGCCTTCTCACCTAACGTATTCGCGAAGGAAACGTTAGATCAAGCCTCACCTACACAAAAGTTCGAGGATACCTTTCAGACCCGCTCTGAAGTCAATCATTATGATTCGACAAAGATTTCCGAATATCCACGATATTCTACACAAGGCTACCCGGCCGATCCGAATGTCAAATACACTCCAAATGTACAAAAAACAAAGGATACTTTTCAGTACCTCAACCAAGCTCAACATATTCCTCCTACAGATATAAATCTTAGGCCGGAATATTACAAAACGGCTCAGTACCAAACTGATCGAACCCAGCACCCACTATGCGAGCCCAGTGCTCCACGCGGCTGCGACACGAACTACCCCTCAGTTCATCCCGCCAAGCAAGCTGACCTTGGCGATTTCGCTCACATTCCTTACAGAAATACCTCAGGGACTAACCCGCATAATCAGAATATAAATGTCCCACTTGGTCTACCGACACCAAGTAAAACATATTTAAATCCACTACACTACACGATCACATAGGCTTATTATTGGAAATAATAAACCAAAAGGAGAAGAAAACAACAGCGAAACTCAGAGCCTCCTCGCCCCTACAAATATCAACTAATATAATAGAATTATCAGGTGATAGTTCCAATGGAATTTATTCTAACTTTGCAAAATAGAGTTTATCAACACTACTATTGTCCGTGCGGATGCACCCACTAATGAAGCATTGGTACCTAGACGCTTAATTTAATCTTATAAATTGCACCTAAGTCTACCATAGATAGTGAAGCATTGTTTTCACTTATGGAAGATTGGAAAGTATAAGTCTCCAAAAAACCTAACACAGAAATAATAACCCTTTTGTGTGATAATTTGTAAAGTTTTACATTTTCAGACACTAATTATATCTTTCTCCTCGTGAGCACGACTGATTTTCCGACGACCAAATTCACAAAAAATGCCTGCACATCGGATTAACCGGTTGGCTGTGGTCTCGTGGTGGCCGAATAAGAGAGTTTACTGTATTGGAAACCGGCCAAAAACGCTCATTCCAAGAATTAGTCGATTTTTCCAGAGCAACATTTAGCTTCGCATTCATCCTATATTCCATGTTGAACTATCTAGAACAGCGAGTTTCTACTTGAGCCTTTAAGTTCAACTATATTCATCCATTACTATTGTTTTTAACTGGAACAAGACTACTACTTCTATTTGCTTTGAAGTGGATGGTATACCATCCGTAGAGTTACGTGTAGAATGAAAGTTCGGAAGTTTATCGTTTTAAAACATGATTACATAAAGACTGAGAGAACCCGAGTTTTTTCCTTCCACTTCACTTGCCAACTTTTAGAAAAGTTTCGGTTAGTAAAGCTTTCTACTGTTTCCTTTTTTTATAATTTAATTATCTTAATCGAAGGAAGGGAAGACTTTAACTGAAAATACACAGTTGATTCATAGATTTAATGAAGTTTTTTTTGATCTGTAGACTTATTAGGTTCGTTTTCAATCTAAAGACCTTGTTGAAGAAGACTGTTCAAATAATGTTTGTCGGCTGACATTCAGCAAACGACAAACTTATGAATGTGACTCAAATGAACTAATAACTCATTAATTTCAACTTATGTAAAGCTGACGAGCTTTTAGAGGACTGTCCACTTTCTTTATGGCGAAAATCGATTTCTGCTGTCGAGGATGTGGACAGTAACGGATGAGCGCCCATGATAGCTTATTTTCCCTCAACAAATACTCCTGTTCCTTCGTTTTTACAAAAGCCATATGTCAGTATAATGCTTATAACCGAAATAGCCTGCGAAATGTGAATCGGGTCCCGCTTCTCCCAAAATCTGAGATCGGGTCACCAGGGCTTTTGATGAAACAGTTAGCGTTTCTTTGATGAAACAACGTACCATCCCTTTGACAAAATGACATCCATTTTTTTGACGGAACCTGTCCTTACTTTTTTATAATTTTTTTTTTCCTAATCGATCTACCGTGCTGAAATATATATTTTTTCAGGGCATCTAGACTACCATTACAAGGTTTGAATGCGCAAGGCGCCGTGTTTAGGTAATGTACCGTAGACTACGTCTAATAAACATATATGAGTTATTTACCTACGTAAAAGGGCTATCTAATACAGTATTTGTTTCAACTGGATTTTCGGATTCTAAACATTTTGAAACCTAAAACAACGAATTTTGAGGAGTGTTTAAACAATTTGAGTTTGCAGTTGTACTTGAAAACAACTCGATTTGTGTGTAATTGCCCCGTAATAGAGAATTTCTCAATGTTCCACAGATCGTCAGATTCACATTCTTGCGAATTTTTACTATATTTTGTTCGCCGTTTTTGGGAAATATTTTCCGGGATTCATCTTTATTACATCCTGCAGTCGGCATACCTAATTCGAGTTGCACTCTGGACGGACTTTTGTTTTCTTGTTGGCTTCTATGAAATAAATATTTCGTTAGTCCGAGTTGTCATTAAGTAGTACGAGTTAAGCTAATCCGATGACCCAGCCCTCTGCAGGTATTCACGCGGTCAATCGCGGACTGTTGACCGTATTTGTTGAGACCAAAGCGTTTTTGACAGTTCATAGATAGGTCCTACTATTGCCTACTAGTACCTACTATTTACTTGTGTGCCCGTATTCTGAACAATGGGGGTTGCAACCCGAGATTGACTGATTCGAGAAATCTCACTGTGGTCATGAAAAATAAGCTGTTAGAAAAACTCTTAAATCAAGTACCTAAGTAAACAGACCCCAAAAGGCATCTATGTAATAAACATGTCATTAGTCCATTAGTGACGACTTGAGCTAATCCGATAAGGGTGTGCAGCACACCTGGTTCAGTTAAACAAAAATCAGTATTTGAGTGATCGGTGTTTGAGCGATTTTACGCAGAAAATTCAAATAGGTACACTAATAATTGAATAAGGTTTATTTTTCTAACATACCGTTGTATAAAAAAAATCCCGACTGTAACTCCAAAATGGCCCAACTCCCTTATATTTTCGGGAAATGTTCTCAAATCCGAAGTTCTCGTTGAAAAGATCATTCAATTCTCTAAAACCGTTTTATAAAAATACAATTTTAAGACCAGCTTTCATTTGTTAAAAAAACGTCAGTTTACTCATACAAGATCTGAAATTTTAACATGGAATCATGTTTTAGCGATGGATCCCCCGCCGAAAAGTGAGACTATAAAGTGCGATGAAAGTAGCGCCAATAATTGTGATGATTTCCGCTTACAACCGAGTCGTTGCTAGGGATATGATACTACGTCGTTTTGCATCCCACAAAATTCGTTGACCATTCGTTCGAAAGCTCTCGATTTATCAAACCATACTATATTAACTACTGCGAAGTGCGTGGCCAACAAGCTGAGTTATGAGCATGGTTATATGAATAATTGTTTACACACAGGTGATCATTCTCAATTATTGATATTGTGAACATGATTGCAACCGCTTGTTAATTTTCTGATGATTTCATTGAGCTGGTGTTTCGATTATGTGATTCATAGCAGGTGATCCGAATATTGCGAGAACGGTTAGATTTGTGAAGCGGTGGTTAAATTATTTTAATAGGTAATTTCTATACTTTACACTATAGGAAGCTGTAATTTCGTATGTAGCCTCTTTAGCCTCTTTCTATAATAAAGTGAATGTTTACTCGCGAGTTTCTATTAGGAGATCATCATCTCACAAGAGCTCAATCGTCGTGATCATTTCTATAATAAAGTGAGAGCGAGGAGCTAAAACATGATTCCATGTTTTTTACATTTTAGCAGTCAGGCTCAAAGTAATAACATCCGGGGGGTCCAGGGGGGCGAAGCCCCCCTGGCGGGGTCAAGGGGCGAGTTTTGTTTTTTCCCATAGTTTGTCGTTGTTATGCAAGTACAAGATAGTATTTATGATAATAACTAATGAATAGGGTAATGTAGATTAAAGAAGAGAGGTAGGGATACAACAACAGCAACAACAAAAATATGCTTCATGTGCTACCAATACAAATAGTCTGAGATAACATTGGTGATACAGGTAATCTTGCATTATCTTGTAGTTATTATTATCTTATATTGTTGGTGTATTGCATTTAAGATATTATGATGGCGAAATTGGTTGGCAGACAGCATAATAACAGGAAACTTTTGGAACACACCTTACTCAGTTCCAGCCTCAAACTCTTACTCCAGATTGGAAATACACAACAATATAATGAATATATGAACATTTTCTTCTCACTTTAGTAACAAGGCTTCGAATGTGTGCCTCCCATTTTGTGTTTTGATCGAGTATAAGAGTCCCAAGTATCCGATGGATTCTAGTTACGTCTACTAGTTCTTTATAGTGCACGAAATATTCATAGGTGTTGCGTATTCGTACTAAACATAGTTTTGTTTGAATCTTTATCATAGGAAATCGTTCATTCCAGGAAAATAAGAGGAAAAGTTTTAGTAGAAAGAAAAGAAGAGATTTATCTACAGGAAATATGTACGTACTACGACCTTGGATCGATCATGGATGTCTTAATCGAATTGGAGATTTGTTGTTACTTTTATACATTGCAAGGAAATAGCTTTACACTATGTAAGGCATGTGAGGAAGATCGAAGAGACCAGGTTATAGGTAAAAGCCCCTCAACATGGCATAATAGAGAGTTTTTGGTAACCACTAACGTACCCTTAACGTCACCCTAACGTACCCAAGAGTACGTGACCTTGAGGGGACGTTAGCAACGTCGTACGTTAGAATGGCTCATTTAATGTCACCTATTTGGGGACATGAAGGCACACGACCCCAGCCTGACCTTCCTATAAATGTAACACTACTGGGCACCTCAAAATTACTCAAATGCTGGTGAAGTAAATAATAAGTTAAGTTTTTCTTTTCAAATGCATCATTACCAACCCATTATGTTGATGTAGCGGGAAGGTTTTTGAACACCTCTCAAACATGGTTATTTCACAAGTCGCGTAGAAACCGAATGTGCCATCTGAAGTCCGCCTCCGCTGTCTAGCTTTACTAGCCTTCAACTCGATCGAAAAAATCCGTTCTTTTGCGCACAAGCTCTATTTGGTCGATTAGAGCCTTGTTTCTATTATTATTTCACATATTTTAAATGAGAAAACTGAGTTTTAAGGCACTACTTCTTCGCAGTATTGTTCTTAGTTTGCCTGATCTCTCAGCTATTTTCTCGTGAACATTGTGTGAAGTGCTGCCTCCACTGATGATTGTGTCAGGTAAAATCCTGGTTCATTGTCATAGAGATAAATACTTTTTCATACTTGTTGTTCATACCCAATGGAAAACCCAAAAACATGAAGTTCGTAACGACTAATGACCTATAAGTGCAACTAAACCGCGGTGTTCCACACTTGAGGCTTACTATCTTTGCGTTAAATCCATGCCCTGTTTACGAATTGAAAACTAAAAAGTCCAGTCATGCAGCATGACCCCATGAGCGAATTTTTGAAGAAATCTTCGATTATTTCGATTTTTGACTGATTTTTCAACTTTGAAAATTTTGAAAACTTGATACATATTCTTATAGGAAATTTTACGCTGATTCCGAATATACCACATGTTAGTATGCTTTAAAAATTATTTCGCACAACAAATCGCAAAAAACAGGCTATTTTGAAATTTTTGACTACATTTTTGAAAATTTCAACCCGAAGATGTAATCCGATCATGCTGGCCAACGAACTTGAACTTTCGTTTTGTGTCCTTAACATTTTAAAATTTATTTGAAGTTTCTAGCACAATTCTACGGACAGTTATCGTCTGGAATGACACATACATACATACATACATACATACATACATACATACATACATACATACATACATACATAAAAAAATGCGTTAAACTTCAGAATATGATTCAGAATAGCCTGAAACGGATTTCTGCATAACATTTTTTCAAAAAATCACATTCTACAAATTTTGAGGCGAGAGCAATAGCTTAATTTTCTTCAAAAATTTGCTAAAATGAGAAATTAGCCCGTATTTGTACTGAAACTAACATGAAATTCGAATTCAGGATTGAAAATCGGCATTTCATATCGAAATGAAGAAATTGATTTGTCAACCAGTGGACAACAAGACAGCTGGGGGGAAAATATCGCGTTGCCCAACCACCGTTAACGTGACATCAAAATTAAGGCAACCGTTCTCCAGGTTCCTTTTGGATCAGCAACTTCATTTGATCCCTCAAGATTATGGTAACGGGTGACGTTAAGGTAAAATCGCCAAAAACTCTCTAAATGCTAATACATTTTTAATGATTTTGGCTCGATGGCTTCGTGTAAATATGGAAGCCAATCAACTTCAATCAAGTCAATCTTTTAACAAAGAAAATATTCCTTCCTTACAGCAATCAAAATTCATTAAATAAACTTTTCAAAACAATCCACATAATTTATGGCAGGTATGGTAAGAATGATGTTGTTTGCTAGCTGACATGCCTTGACTTGAAAACCTAATTCAGGAACCAACGTTGAAGTACATCTCACAGAAACTTCGTAACTCAAAGAGAACTTTTCAGAACTGTCAAAGTAAACAAATCGCGTTTCCTCTCAATTATTCTTTGGGCTAAAATGAAGGCTTTCCACGAAAATGTTGCAATATTATTGAACGCTGAATCTCATCTGTATTTATGATCTAATAAAAATTGTATATAAATAAATTCTAGCTAGGTACCCATAAGTCGGATATAAATAAAAAACCTGCGGTTTTAACGCCATGTTATGACGACAAAAAAAGATAAATTTCAAATAAATGAATAATAATACCAAACCTAAATGTCAGACAAGTGAGTGATTTATGATAATCCTCAATTAATTATTCGTGGGAACCGTTACCGAACTGATTACCTACCAGGTACGTGTCTGACAGATGGAGTTCATAAATAAATTCTTGAATTACGTAGGTATCGTGGAAACGGGGTTATTCAATTCCACCAGAACACGATTTTTTCAACAATTAATAATGCAATTTAAGTACGTTTTTCAGCAGGGGTTTTTTAATGTCCTAGTTTATCGTTGATAATTTGGTTTAGACTGAAATATTGCTAACAATTATTAACGATTTTTGGCCGTTTTTAGTGATTTTTTTTTTAGTACACTTTTTGAAATTTGACCAATTTAATGTTCTCAAAAATTGGAGGCCAACGAAACTCATCCTTTTGTTTGGAAAGCTTGATTTTTTTGGCACAAGAACGGCATTTTTATCTCAATCCTAAGGAGAGTTATCGTCTGGAATGACACATACATACATATACATATATATATATGTATATATATGTATATGTATATATATATATATATATATATATATATATATATACATATATATGTATATGTGAGATGTATATGACGTCGTCAGCTCTAGTATATATATATATATATATATATATATATATATATATAGATATATATATATATATATATATATATATATATATATATATATATATATATATATGTTACTGTAAAAGCCCGAAGTGCGGTAAATGCTAGGATTTACCAGAAAATCCTAGCATTTCCCATTATTGTTGGTAAAAGCCCAGTGTTGGCACTCAAATCGGACTTTTTCCAGTAAATCTTAGGATTTTCCAAGAGGCTTGGTAAAAGCTAGCATTATTTCAGTTAGAGTGCGTGTTTCGAACTTTCACCAACCGATTGTGGTAAATCTTAACATTTCCCAGCGTTAGGCGATAAAAGCTGAAATAAAGGTGAACGGTACTAACTTTGTAAACTTCTAAACTTTATTTTCACGAAGCAAAATCAAGTAAAATGATAGCAAGGAACTTACAATAAATTACTTGTTGCAACAAGGTAGAGAATTATGGCACTTCGAGTTGCACTTCATATTTGCTGCCTTGCAGAGGCATTTTCTAGTGGAACGGTTTTTAAAACAATTGCATTTCTAGAAACCCTGGCCGCCGACCAATTATTGTTTCCGAACAACGATACGAAGGCCTATTTCTTCAAATAAATACAAGCCTCTGCATGCAAGCCTCTGTATCATTCATCAACGAGTCGTGGGAAATCCGCACATTTGCCGAGAGATTGGTAAAAGTCCGAAATGCCTCAGTCACATAAGGTTTTTTGGGCATTTACCAAATTGGTCATTCAATCCTAAGATTAACCAACTGACAAGCGGTAAATGCCCGTTTTTCATATAATTTCGGGCTTTCACGAACAATATTGGGAAATGCTAAGATTTTCTGTGAAATCCTAACATTTACCGCACTTCGGCCTTTTACAGTAGCATATTTTTATATATGAAAAAGCGTTAAATTCTAGGATTCGTTCCAGAATATCTCAAAACGGATTTCAATGGATAAAGTTTTAAAAATTTTGATTTTAACATTTTTGGAGCCATTGCAATAGCTTTTTTCTATGAAAATTCGATAAAATTAATAAAAACATGACTATGAATCCCGGTGAGAACACAAATCCATTTTTCCACACACAGAGGCCCATTCAGACTCAATTCATGTCTATGAGTTCCTCCCTTAAACTTTACCTGGATGAACTCAAATCGTGTAACCAGATGTTACCATGTTACCATGTTCATGTAACCTTGATGAAAAGTTATACTAGCACGTGGGCTATCAATGATTTTTTACACAACGCTTATCTGGATGATACTGTGAAGAATTGTGCCTAGTTGAGTTATTTCGAGTTTAATCTATCGTGGTTGTATTCCGAATGTGAAAAAAGAGCCACCATCAAATACGTGCGGCGATGATAAGAGATGAAGGATCGCGGTGGCGGTGGAAACGGTGCCCGAGGCTTCGCCCGCCCTTCGAATCATTAACCCACCGATAGGCTCGACGTTTATTACCAGTCCGCCTGAGTTACCGACTTCTTTCGGTTCACTATTATTTTTAGCAGGACGGTATGTCCCGTGACAAATCCGGCGATAATACTCTCACAACATCCCCAGGAATGAAAATACTCATTAGGTTCATCAGATTGACCTGATATTGAAGCAACAGAAAGCACCTACGCTGCGCCATACAGATAGCTAACTACCTATGAGCATTAACTGAAAACGTAGGTGTCTGATAAACAAATTTGCAGAAGTAGATAAATTACCCTTGCCATCATCATCATAGAAAACAGCAATTCTTAAGCTGGGTTTTGTGACAGAGTTCCCGTCTGAATCCCAGAGAAAGCGCTGCCGTCGCTCCGTTGGAAAACAACGGGCGTCGCACGCCTCTGCTCGTGTTCTTGAGAGGCTGAGTTTGGCGTTGGATGGGTGATCCAGGTCCTGTAAATCCAATCTACTCCGAACATAGCTCATTAATGCTATTAGTAGGAGTGGCATCTCTCTGACAGGATACTGTCACTCTCCTCTACCTCTTTTTCGAGGATTTAGGACCCCATTGCATCTCTGGGGGGCTACCTAGATCCTTGATAGTTTACACCAAACGAGCATTGATCGTGAACACTGTTTGCTAACAATCGCGAACGTTCGGGAGCGATCTGCCCCATGTTGGTAAACCGACGAACCATTAACGGATTCAGTGTTCGTTGCGCGTCCGGTATGAACGGCATATCTGCAAGACTACGAGCGGCCGGTGGATAACTGCATTAATTATTTCCAAAACTTTTCGGAATGCGTGTTGGAAATAGCTTTCATTGTTTTCACTTGTTTGTTTTTAGGTTAGTAATGGAGTGGGACAACGAAAAATGCCTTGAACTAATTGGGATGTACGAAGAGAAGGACCTTAAATATCACCATAATAAATTGAAGAAACATGATTCTTGGGAAGAATTAGCCACTAAAATGGGAATAAATACAGAATCAGCGAATGGAATAAATCAATTCTTTGCTTGCCTCGTTCAGAAGGGAAATGACCACGGGTGCTATGTTCGTGCACATTTGTTGGGAACTTGGTCAAATGCTCGTGGATACTGATCGTTTGAATGGGAGGGCCCTCCGCGTGTTTGTAAAAGTTTGCTAACGTTCGCAAACAATGCTCGTCAGGTGTAAAAACCCGCCTTTAGGATACCATGACGTCAGTCAATCGAAGGCGGAGGCAGGGGGATTTTTCTATGCAGAAGTCTACTTTATACTTAGGTCGTTTTTGTGTTGGTGGATTTGAAAAATGTGGTTTAACACTCATTTGCCAATGAAATTTCGAAAGTGTCATTCTAGACTATTTAATATCAAGAATTGTCGCAGTTCGCATCTGCTAACCAGCCGCGTATAGCAATTTTTTTCATTTTATTAAACTTTCACAAGATCCAATCCCTGGAAATTTGAATAAATGGAAGGCACTTGATGTATGGTATGTTGTAATATTTTGGCAGATTGTCTCATCAGGGTTAACATTTCACAATAAATCTGGTAAAATGTTAAAACCCTATCTCTAAACGTTTTCATCATCATAGTAAAAATGTGGCCAGTTTGTCTGAGGCAAGGAAAGTTGACTTTCTAATTTGAACGGCTGATCAAATTAAAAAGGTGGAAACGGTTGGAACTGGATAATGCTTTTCGGAAACTATGAAGTCGCTAAAATTCGTAAGTTGACATGGAAATTCCCTTCTATAGATAAAATATATCTATCGATACATAGGCCAATAATTGAACGAAAAATTCTATTTGCAAATCCTAATACATTCTACATGCCGCGTTCCAGAAGTTATCTGGCGTTATGAACAAATCTTTAAAAAAAAAAAAAACTTGGCGCTCCGCATTTTACCCCCTCCCCCCTCCCTATGGGTATGGGGTGCAAAAGCGCCATATTTGATAAGCTTTCATTTATTCATATATTACAACATGAGCTAGCCCAACATTTCAATCGTCTCTTGATGCCCCAGACAGTCTCCCTATCAAATTTCAACTTCCTTGGGTTAACTGGATAGAATTTAGCTTACTCAGCTGATCAAAAAAGAGCCCATCATTTCAATTGTCTCTTAATGACCCAGAGAGTCCCCCTATTAAATTTCAACTTCCTTGGGTTAACAGGATAGAATTTAGCTCACTCAGCTGATCATGAAAGAGCCCATCACTTCAAACGTCTCTTAGTGATCCAGAGAGTCTACATACCTATCAAATTTCAACTTCCCAGAGTTAACAGGAGATAATTTAGCGGACACAGCTGATCTTGAAGGAGCCCATCATTTCAATCGTATTTTGACATCCCCATCAAATTTCAACTTCCTAGGGTCAACAGGAGAGAATGTAGCTCACTCGGGTGATCGAAATCGCCAAAACCAAAATCGCGGTAAGAAAGACCTCGAATTTCGTGTTGGCAAGTATGATAGCATTTCGGGAGCCAAACAAAAAATAGGGTTTCCGCGCATAAATCCTTTGAAACTCATCATCATCATCCTTGGAAATCATCAGAAATTGTTGCAACACTTTTTCGTTACACAGAAACGCAACACATTTTCGTCAACACAAAACGTTTCGTTTTCGGTTGGGGATGCCAAGGCGAAAACACATTCTGTTAAAATCCGAAAGAAAGCATTAGCAGTTAAAAGATAGAACAGGGAAACAAAATCTGCAACCCAGAGGAAAATTTTCCTCTAGCTCGGTCGACTATTTTATTGTGCGCCGCTTACTACTAACAAACCGTCAACCAGAATACGCAGTTGGTACCTACAACCTGCTCGATGCGAGATCTAAAAGCCCAAAATCTCTCATTGGTTTGTATTTCCGCAGGGTTCCCATGTTGGTCCTTTTTTTTTTTTTATTTTTATTTTTTTTTTTCAACAAATAACAATTTATTGTACTTGTACCTCGAGAATATCTATAGGGTGACACACTTGTGACGCATTGGAGGGAAAAAGTTGGGAAGCAACGTAAATATCCTGAATCATTCAGATGGAAAACCAACTGTTTCAGCAACTGATCAATGCTGGAAGAGCCGCTCCATCTTCCCTTCCGAGTGACCTTACAGTTCTTCTGGCTCCTCTTATCCTAAGTGACACCGCCCTTGCTATGGCAAATTGTGTTGTCACTCTCACCCATCCTACAACGCACGAGTAAGGACGACTCCATTTCTCTGAAAGAACGTGAGCTGTTCTTCTCAGAAAAGTGTCAAATTCCCGGTGCAAGGCTCCGTCGCACGAACAAACCAATGGGGTAAAGGAACCTCGTACATCTTCAGCAGCTCGGTCGTACTTGGCGTGTTTCGCTTGGGCTGCTGTGTTGGCTGTTTGTACCCATTCTTGAGAGCGATAAGAGGCGGCGTCAGCATTCACTATGCGGTTATCAAAAAACGCCGGCCTCCCTCGCTCCCAAACTCCCATGACCTTGATGTCAGCCACTAAAGCAGGGCTTCCGCCTTCGGCCTCTTTAATGGCTGGTTCCACTGTCGCTCTGCCAGCTCCCCACGCCAGCTCTGCCAAGCCTGTCACTGCATCTCTAACTTCATCATGGCCCCTTTTTACTAGCCCCCCCTTTTTGCAGTTCAAGGCGTGCGATACGTCAAAGGTAGCCCCACAACCATCGCAATTGTTGGGTAGGTTCAGGGGTGTAAAGCCATACCTCAAAGCAAGGGCATCTCTAAACTGGGTTGGAGAAAGGTCGAAGCCGTCACTTGCTTTTGGGAGCACTGTCAGCCACTGAGAAGATCCTACGACCCTTTCCATAACTTTCTGTTTGGCAGGATTTAATTGCCGTATTATGGTGTTACTTTGACGGCTCAAATTTTCTTCTTGATGGCGCCTTTCTTCTTTGAGCACCCTCATGACTGTTTCAAGGTGATCATCGTACTGCAATGGTCTGCCAGAGAGAATGGCAGCTGTCAACGTCTCTCCTGCCCTTTTAGATGTGTGGAATACATTTGAATTGTTTGTTGGATCCTGAATTCCAAGTCCTCCGAGTCGTACTGGCATACTCAGTAGGTCTCCTTCAGTGCTGCTTATTTCTCGCCCGATTAATGCTGGCATGAATCGTTGGCGGATCGCTTCTCGTAGTGGATGATATTCATCTTCACATCCCCCGATTACCCGTTGTGTGAAAGCCCACTCAAATTGGAACGACTTCGTGAAGGCTGCATGAGCAGCTTGCGGGCTTTTTTGTGCTGCAATTGAAAATGAATTGGTTTGATCCACCCATTTCTTCACTTTTTCCTGGACAAACTTCTTCCTTCGATCTAGTGGCCCAACAATACCACCTAAAAACCTGTGATCATAAACGATTTTGACATTAAGGCTTTCGAACAAGGCTCTAGCTTCATCATCTTGGCCTTCCTTGATTATCAAAACGCTTTTTGATGGTTCTGGGTGGTATCCCCACTTAGGTCCTTCTTGCTGCAGGAGGTCAAACCACTGTCGTATCATCCTGAGTTTGCCAACACATGCACTGTCGTCTGCATACCAGTTTTGCATCCACATTGGGCTTTTCAAATCCTTGATTAATTTTAGAGTTCCGACTGCATACATTAGCATGCCCAGAGGGTCACCTTGAGTGGTCCCCTCTTGGCTCAGTAATGATGATTCGCTATGTCGGAAAAGAATTTTCGGATAGCCTCGATAAGTGTTAAATAGGAACCTTGAACATCTTGGCCAGTAGATTCTGGAGTTCCACAACGCTAATGGGCGGCTAATTGTGTTGAATGCGTTGGTAGCATCGACTAGCAGCACCCCTTCAGCTTCCTCATCATCAAACATGGTAGTGACTGCATGGATAGCCCCCTCGATTCCGGCTTTAAGGCCAGCTGAAAGTTGATCAGCTCCACAGGTTTCTTTTAGATCTTCCCCTGTTAAAAAGGCCATTGTTTTGGCGCAAATCCTCTGCAATACCTCCCCCACTCCAATCGGCCTGATTCCTGGATGTTTATCGAGTGCGACTGCTCTCCTTGCCAGTAGAGCACGTATTTTTGTCCACTCAACCACCCCATTTGCCATTACGCGAACCAGAGAGGCCACCCCTTCCCTCAGCTGCCTACTGTGTGCACCGAACCGCAACAACATGCTTTGCCATTGTTCAGCATCCGTCCCGCTTGGGCCGGCGCTTCCTCTTAGGCCATGGGCTATCTTCTCAATGTGGTTAGCAGTAATATCTACGTCTACTAGTAATGGGAGAGGTTCTTTAATGAAGGTATGTTCTTCAGGGCAATACTGAGCTGGATGCTTGGATCTAAGGGTATCTAGAACAGTACTCCCATCAGGTAGTGTTTCGTCTGGATGAAGAACTCCTCCTCCGGACCTATCTGTAATCCATCTTGTTGCATCTCTGAGCCTGCCTTCCAATACTAGCCGTGTAAAGATTCGGACTTTGTGGTTTTCATCTTCTTTTCGCTGCCCTTTCAACTTTTTGTCACATCTTTCGGCTTCTTGTAAGAGTTCATCATATTTTTCAGTTTCCCATAAATCTATCCGTTTCTGCAGCAATCGCCTTATGTCTTCCCCCGAAGTGACCAACTTTTCTCTTTGTAACATTATGGTGCAAAAAACGAGGATTCTTTCCGATTCTTGTGTTCCATTTACTACTTTTCGAATTTCCTCTGTTAACATGGCCACAATTTGTAGTCCCCCTTGTGGAAGATGGTACTGTTTTCCGTGGAGGCGCATTGCACGCAGCCACCGTGAAGTCCAGGTTGGGTCGCCCCTTCCTTCGGAGTTCACTAGTGTGGCTCCGAATCCCGCCATAAATATCTGATCTATGAAACCCCTGGGCCTACCAGATTCGCTTCCTTGGTCGAGCTGATTCAGTTCAGATGACCTTGTTGAAGGATCAGTTAAATGCGTTGGGGACTCCATCTCTTCTGTAACTGTCTCCGTATTTCGTGGAACCAGGGCTGCTCCTGGATGGCGGTGTCCTATGTGGATATTGAGGCCCTGCCTTGTAAATGAAGCTTCACAGTAAGGACAATTTGCCAAACTTTGAGAATGTAGGGCGTTATTTTGCCTGTTCCCCGGCATTCCTCAGGCAACAAGTCTATAACAATAACAACGTATAAACAACAACACTTTTTGAACCTGTGAAAAATCTTGAAAAACCAACGAAACTTCTCCTTTAAGAAAACTGCTCTTCCTCCCTCGGGAACCGTAAATTTCTTGTGGCTGTAGATGATACCGATAGAGATCGCGAACTTCTCACAATTTCACTTTCTAGTATTCAGTTTTTCCTACCGAACATTGCAATTAAAACGGAACTTTGGAGGATCGAATTTTTCTCCAAAACAAATTTGTTGGTCCTTTTTGTTTTCTTATTTTTGTCAACGACATATCCTTGACTTTTCCTGAAAATGTTCATTTTTCGCTCTTTGCTGATGACTTAAAGATTTATTCAATGGTTAAATCCGAATCCGATTCTCACAATATTCAATTAGCCCTAGATTTATTGAATGGATGGTGCAACAGAAATAATTTGTTTCTCAATATTGATAAATGCGCTACAATCACGTTCAGCAGATCGCTTGCCCCATTGCATTTCGATTATTGCATAGGTGGTGAGAGGTTGAGTCGTGTGACGTCAATCAAGGACTTAGGTGTGCTTTTTCAGAAGTAATGTTTTATTTTATAATCCTACATCTCCAACAAATTACCTTCTCAACAGTCCGATTCGCAGGGCTCAAACAGCATTTAATAGCATAAAGAGCGATAGTTTTGATTTATTTTTCGATTCAATAGTTGCACTTAAGCGGACACTAAATTGAAGTTTTCTTTTTCTTTGCTGTATAGCTAATTTTTCCGTTTTTTTTTTTCTGTCTCTTGTTTTAAGATATAAATACTTATAGTTTATTAATTTTAGCTCTTCGAGTTGCCATCTGAATTTATGTTTTAAATATATATATTTCACGGTAGGTATGTAATTTACATTGTAATTGGGCACATGCCCGTGTATAATGAATATAAATAAATAAATAAAAAATAAAATAAAAATTTAGAAAAGAGAGTGTTGCTGCGTTGGGTGTTATAACGAATCTAACAAACCGGATCTGTGTTTTTCCACGTACGGTTGGTTATGATGCGCCAGTCATACAGCGAGCCGCTTTGAACCTCAATGAAAAGCAGGCGGGTATATTTGAGTCGCACCTCGCTTATAGGCAATTTCGAGGAATCGATATTTTCTATTATGGCCGAGCTACCATTTCGCTCCCGCGATTCCACGTCGGTCATCCGTGTTCTCAGATAAGTGTGATTGATAAGGCGTCATTGTCCCACTGGTACGCACCTCCGACGGAAATTCGAGAGTAATGGGAGCGTGAATTTAGCGCTCAGAGCGGGATTTCAACGAAACTGCACAGCTATAGAGGGATTCGACGGCTGTTGACATTCAGGAAATTCAATGCAGTTCCGAACAGTTCCGAGTTCTAACAGAATCACTAATATCATGCCAGGGCGGCCCATTTGAATTCGACTACCCCGATATCTCATACAACAACCCGATGTAAAACGTAATGTGTAATTACAATAAATTTACAGTTAACTGGAATACGTATGTACATCAACTTTTTGGAACTACTGGAACTTTGGTCCAGTAGTTATGGAGAAAAGCTCTGAACGGCATAGCATAAGGCGGGCGAACGATTATTTATTTATTTTTTTCCATTTTTAGATTCTGTGCATCTTTTCAAGTAGGTCCCGTTTCACGTGAACCTACAAAATTTGAGGGGGTGAAAATTTTTCTTTTCGATTGATTGCAAAGGTTCATTATTGAAAATAACAAACCAAAATGAATGCGTGCGAGTCGGCATTTAAAAAAAAATAAAATAAAAAAAAATAAAAAAAAAATAAATAAATAAATAAATAAATAAATAAATAAATAAAATAAAAAAAAAAATATATATTTTTTTTATGACAACACCCAACTGGGGTGGTAACAAATGGAGTATGAATGAATGAATTTTTATTCAAGTATAGGTCTACAATATAGGCACTGCAACATCGAATAATACTTATTGGATACGGTTTGAGGTTTTTTTATTTATTATTTTTTTTTATTTTATTAAGGTTTAAGCCTCATCTCAACCAGAAGGGCACTGAACGAGGTGTCCAAAGGGACCCTGGAAGTGGAACAGTTCTAAGGGGAGCCATGTTGCCATCCTTGATTAAAAAGGAGCGCCAACATGGACTCCACTGGCAACTCGGAGGGGGAAAAAAATGAGGGGTACAGTGATGACCACTGTTTAGCCCCAAAAGTGGATTTAAAAAAAAACCCAAAAATATAGTAATACAACTAAGACTAGATGTAAAATAGGCTAGATGTAAATACTAGATGTAAAATACAATAAGCAAAGTGGAATAAAACTAGGACTAGATGTATATAAATATATCATAGATCAGATATCACAGTTCGTAGTAGAGCTCAGCGGCTCTCTGGTACAACAACAGGGATCGGACCTTGTTTGATCAGGATGATACATTAACCCACTGAGGGGGCTGATGCTGGACTCGGAGGTCCACAAGGGCTGGGCAGTCCTCCAGTAAGTGACGAATGGACAGATCACCCCTACACAACATCTCGAGCTTCTGCACTAACCAGGTACCGGTGAGTAAGACGGGTATGGCCAGTGGCAACCCGGTTGACCACTATTTGATCCCTCCTTGGAAGTAGGGTTACGAAAGGGGCCACCGAGCTCAAGTCCTGAAGGACACCACACAGACCAGTGACCTCACCCTGCCATTGCTCATGCCAGATGGAAACTATAATTGTTTGAAAACTTGTGTAATACCTAGACATGTAGGTACCTCATATTTTTGTGTTAGGTATTCGTTGATTGGAGGTATCTCCGCCGAAAGATGGCAAATATTCAACAAGGCTGCTCATCCTAATGCGAATCCCTGGCTTTTTATCACTACATAATGAGGAACAAACCTCGTTCCATATAGAACAATATATCGAGAGCTCTAAATTGAGGTATAACTAGCTTAGTCAAATACACACTCTGACATCGTTTAGCAGCCAAGCACAAGGATAAGAGGAAAATTAGGTACTAATAGATGCGGATATTCACGATAGTACATTATGATAGGATGATGATAGCATGCCCATTTAGAGTACCTATAATAATGATTAGAAACTATACAAAACTTCCGAATTTCGTGCACAAAAGTCTAATGTCATTGTAATTAGTCATTGAAATTTTGAAATATTTTTATTATTTTGGTAATTAAAATTGAAGCTGGGCTGGAAAATAGGAGAAGGGGCTGGTTATAGTTACGAATTTACTGCTCCGGCGCGTCAAACTGTCCAACTTTTGATTGGACAGTTTGTCTTAAACTTCATAAGGCAAAGGACGTATTTCAAACTAGGGTTAGAGTCTCCGCTAAATGATTTTTAGAAGAAAGTGTGCCTATAGTGTTGAAATAGATAGAATTTACAGAAGTTAGAAGGATTTAATGTTGTCGGTACATAAGTGAATATTGAAATGAATTGAGCGACAGTAAATGGGTTCAATCCACAAAATCTTTTGAGATTTCTGTCAACATTTCGTGGAAAATTATAAGAAACATTAACCGCATGGCTAAAAATGTCCCACTTATAATTGATGTACTGTTGAGAACGATTTCAGAGGGGGTAGGTTAAATTGCGTTTGCAATCGGAAAGTGGGATCTTGTAAAACAATACCTCTCCCCTTGGTGAGAACTGATGTCAAGAAGTGTAATTTATTACCGACAGAAGGTCTATTCCCATTCCTATTATTTTTCGAACCCTTTAGCGTGTTTGTTTTTGCTTGTACTTAGTAGAGAATATTTGACTCTGAGAAGTAGAACCAGTAACGAAGCACACCCACAAAAAACCATCTCCCATTCGTTTTAAAACATAGAACCAAGAGAACGAGGTCCGCAGTGTTTGGCTTTTGCTTTTTTTATTTCCCCATGGGACGCCATTTTTTATTGCTTCGCTTGAAATATCGCGACCATTAGCTGACACCATCTCCCTTGTCCTTTTGAAAAAATGAAAAGTCTTATTTTTTGCTAATACAAAGAGAAAAAGAATGCGTCCCGTATGGGCATAAAAGGGTTCAACAGCAGTAAAGGGAAAGAGCTCAAAAACTCGTTTCCCATCCCTCCAGGACGGTGGACTGAAGAACCGAATGGTAATCAGAGGTTGAAGAAAATGATGGTAAATCCTGACGAATAACCCATGAGCCTAGAGGTGGAGAGAGCACGAGGTAGGGGTGGTGGTGGGGGTAATGGGAGGGGTTGGGAGGGGTGGTCTCTTTTCAGAATCGTCGGGGAGTTGGGGAAACAAGGGAAGGTTGACTTGACTCTGACAAGCAGGGACCCGTAAATCAAGGGGCTTCCGCGGTTTTATTTCAGCGATGGTGGAAGGGGGGGGGGGGGTGTTGCAGTAGTAGACGTGGAGAGGGCGAGCTGTGTGGTCGGAAGGACAAAACGGAGCCATTTCGAGAGCTGGAGGTCACAATAAGAAATGAAGTAGGAGATAAATAATGAGCAAATGTGAAATATGATGGTGGCACGCCGAATGAACAATCAATTCCACAGGAACACGATGGAATACGTGGATAGATCCTCGTCTCTGTGCAGATTACTCGATAATAGAGAGGCGATTCCGCCACTTAGCACGAATTTTCTTTACAGGCTTTTAGGACATCCCAGCATAACCCTTTATGCTATGATGACAACACTCAACTGGGGTGGTAACAAATGGAGTACGAATGAATGAATGTTTATTCAAGTAAAGGCCTACAATATAGGCAATGCAACATCGAATAATACCCAATAGATTCGTATTTTGAGTACCTGTGTCTGTATATTGTCCTTAAGGAAACCCACAATAAAGGCTTTTAATATTATCATTATTTTTATTACTATAATTTAGAATTCAAGCCGCGTCTCAACCGGGTCATTAGCGGCAATCAAAAAGGGTGGTGTCAAAAGGACACTGCAACGGGCACGATTCTAAGGGGAGGCATGCTGACAGTCCGTCACTAAACGGATTGCCATCACGGACTCCACTGGCAGATCGGAGGGCGAGAAATAATAATAATAACACACAAAACGAGGTATCGCCCCACTCTGCCTCAAGGGATACAGCGATGACCGCTTTGTAACCCCTACTGCGGATAAAATACCCTGTAATAAAAACTAAACTACGACTAGATGCAATAAATAATTATTATCGATAAATATATCTTTACTATTTATAAGAATGAAACTCCGTCTGTCTGTTTGTCTGTCTGTCGTGTCTATGCACAGTCAAACGGCTGAGTGGGGGGAGTATACGAGTGGGGGGATCTTCTTGGGATTTTCCGAAAGGGGGAACGAGCGAATTTAAAACTTTCTTAAAATTAATGTGCGCTTTTTGGACTTCCCCGCTTCCTCTACCCCTCTAAACGGCCGTCGAAAATTCCGGAAAAATACCGGTTTCGTAGGTTTTTGAACGAGGAAGACGACGGCGCGATCGGATCGCGAAAAAAGTATCGGGAAATGCGTAAAAAAAATGCGAGAGTACGGACCGTGTTTTCTCGAAAAGTCCGACGAAAAACTACGTTTTTTCCGATTAAAATATACCCCGTAAAGGTACGTTTTTCGGAACGGTTTTCGCGGGCGAAATACAGCTTTGATCCCGCCGAATCTGAATCCGAAATCGGATATCGAAAAAAGTGACGGGAAGTAGGTCAAATCGCGAGCGGAAGCGATTGAAGCGTTTAATATGAGAAATTATTTGTGCCCCGGACGCGAGAAGGCTCTACGAAGACGTCAAGGGGTTCGATGACTAAGGTGTTTCACAACCTTGCGAGGCGAGCAGGTACACATAGGTACCTTGCGAGCGAAGCGAGAGCCATTTCAACAGAATAAATACGGACTTTGTCCTACACATATACAGGTATACCTTGCGAGCGAAGCGAGCAACATCCCCTAATAAACTTTTCGTGGTTCCACGTAGTTTTATAAGATTTAATTTGTTTGTAAGAATTTCCAACAGAAAAAAACGTCTGCCAAGTTGGGTGGGCAGTATAACTTTCTCAAGGATATACAGGTATACCTTGCGAGCGAAGCGAGCAACATCCCCTAATAAACTTTTCGTGGTTCCACGTAGTTTTATAAGATTTAATTTGTTTGTAAGAATTCCCAACTGAAAAAAACGTCTGCCAAGTTGGGTGGGCAGTATAACTTCCTCAAGCGAGCGAAGCGAGCAGCATCCCCTACAGATGTTAAACCTACCCTTAGAGATCTACCGTTTGCGAGCGAAGCGAGCAACATCCCCAAACGTTAAACCTACCCTTAGGGATCTACCGTTTGCGAGCAAAGCGAGCAACATGCCCTACATGCCACACTTTGCGAGCGAAGCGAGCAAAATTCCCTACATGCCACATTTTGCGAGCGAAGCGAGCAATTTAAGGGGGGGTCCGGGGGGCTTGCCCCCCGGCTGGACGTGGAGGCGAGCGTAGCGAGCCGGAGCGGCTAGTGTGAAATATGATGGTGGCACGCCGAATGGACAATCAATTCCACAGGAACACGATGGAATACGTGGATAGATCCTCGTCTCTGTGCAGATTACTCGATAATAGAGAGGCGATTCCGCCACTTAGCACGAATTTTCTTTACAGGCTTTTAGGACATCCCAGCATAACCCTTTATGCTATGATGGCACTCAACAGAGGTCGTAACAAATGTAGTATGAATGAATGAATGTTTATTCAAGTAATGGCCAACAATATAGGCAATGCAACATGAATAATACCTAATAGATACGTATTTTGAGTATCTGTGCCTGTAAATAAAGGCTGTTATTATTATTTTAATTTTATTTATTTACCTATTGATTGATTTTTTTTTAAAGGTTTAAGCCACACTTTTAGGTCATTAGCGGCATTGAACAAAGTGTCTGAAGGGACACTGGAAGTGGCACGATTCTAAGGGGAGCCATGTTGCCATCTTTGACTAAAAAGGAGCGCCATTATGGACTCCACAGGCAGGAGGGGGAAAAATGATGGGTACAGTAATGACCTCTGTTTAGCCCCCTAAGTGGATTAAAAAAAAAAAAAAAACCTCAAAATAAAGTAATACAACTAAGACTAGATGTAAAATATTCTAATAACTATATACATTAGGGTGGTTCAAAAAAAAAAAAAAAGTTCTGTGATTTCTTGTCCTCATTTTTTTTTTCCACGGTATGTCAGGATGAACCTCCTAAATTTTTAGCAAAAAATATTAATCCTAACCACTTTACCTGGGTCGATTTTGGCCAGTTATCGACCGCTATCGTAAACCAACATCTAAATTGGTGCCGAGGTGATGATTTGAAGGACGAATTTCAATTTTTTGGGGTCAATTTATGGGTTTTCGCATGCGCTGAACACGATGAACTTATTTATTTTACGCTCCGTCCACTAGTTATCCGGTAAACTGGCAGAGGGCGCTGCTTGAAGATAAGTAAAAATGCCGGTTCAAGTCCTTGCCAAATTACCAACGGCTTTGTACCGAGTATCCTGGAAAATACCAAATTTTATCGACACAAGGTATTTCGAGACCATAAATTATCAAAGCGACATAATTTCCGGTGAAATTAGGGTGAATTTGTCTATTACCCAACAATTAATTTGAGGTTTATGGCCGATAAACGAAGCAATCATCGGCGGAAAAGTATAATAAAAAACGGAATCATGTTCAGAACATGCCAAAGCATATTATCGTATTATTTCTAGTACAATTCTTAACCAGGCGACAGCATTTTCGGTGAAATTTTCGATTTTTACTTATCTTCATGCAGCGCCCTCTGCCTGTTTACCGGATAACTAGTGGACGGAGCGTAAAATAAATTAGTTCATCGTCTTCAGCGCATGCGAAAACCCATAAAGTGACCCAAAAAAATTGAAATTCGTCCTTCAAATCATCACCTCCTGAGGTAAATAAATATATCACAGATCAAATATCACAGTTCGTAGTAGAGCTCAGAGGCTCTCAGGTACAACAACAGGGATCGGACCTTGTCTGGTCCGGATAAAACGTCAACCCACTGAGAGGGCTGATGCTGGACTCTGAGGTCCACAAGGGCTGGGCAGTCCTCCAGAAAGTGGCGGATGGACAGATCACCCCCACACCTCAAACACACAACATCTCGAGCTTCTGCACTAAGGAGGTGTCTGTGAGTAAGACGGGTATGGCCAGTGGCAACCCGATTGTCCACTACTCGATCCCTCCTTGGAAGTTGGGTTACGAAAGGGCCCACAGGCCCTTTCTGGTGGCCAGAAGGACACCACGCAGACCAGAGACCTCACCCTACCATTTCTCATGCGGCTTTTATTATTATTATTACTCGTAAATTTAAAATTAAAAAACTAGACGACAAGTGAACACAAAAAATGCGAACGATAAAAACAATCAATGAAACTTCAAACCAAACAAATTGTTCGTGGAATACAGTTCTGCATTAATAAGGATGTTCTTGACTTCTCTTGTGAATGATTGGACAAGGAAAGCCTTCATGTGATAGATAGTTTGAAAGACGTGTTCCCATCTGTTTAAGGTGACCTAACAAAACCGTGGGCCAGCCTCATTGTCTTTAATATACGGTAGCTCGAGCGTGGTTAAATTATGTGCTGGAATTTACTGGGTACATTCGTGGTTTTGATGCACCAATCAGTTTGGGGTCCCTACCAGGAAGACTAATCAACGTGGAAGCAGATTAGATTTGAGTCCTTTTCATCTCCACCCACATTTTAACCAGAGCTTTTATCTGGTATTTTCTCTACCTAAAGAGGGAACGGCCTCTCATCGATATTGTCCTTAAGGAAAACACAGAATAAAGGCTTTTGTTATTATTACTCGTAAATTAAACATTAAAAAAACTAGGCGACACAAGTGGGCACAGAATATGCGAACGATAAAAATAATCAACAAAACTTCAAACTAAACAAATTGTTCGCGGAATACAGTTCTGCATTTATAAGGTTGTTCTCGACTTTCTTGTGAAAGATCGGACTAGGAATGCGTTTATGTGGTAAATAGGTTGAAAAACGTGTTTCCATTTGTTTATCTTTAATATACGGTAGCTCGAGCGTAGTTAAATTATGTGCTGGAATATATTGGGTACAGTTTTGATGTTGATGCACCAATCAGTTTGGTATCCCTACCAGGAAGACTAATCAACGAGGAAGCAGATTAGATTTGAGTCCTTTTCATCTCCACCCGCATTCTAACCAGAGCTTTTATCTAGTATTTTCTCTCCCTTTAGAGGGAACGGCCTCTCATCGATATTGTCCTTAAGGAAAACACAGAATAAAGGCTTTTATTATTATTATTATTATTACTCGTAAATTAAACATTAAAAAAACTAGGCGACACAAGTGGACTCAAAAAATGCGAACGATAAAAACAATCAATGAAACTTCAAACCAAACAAATTGTTCGTGGAATACAGTTCTGCATTTATAAGGATGTTCTCGACTTTCTTGTGAAAGATCGGACTAGGAAAGCCTTTATGTGATAAATAGGTTGAAAAACGTGTTTCCATTTGTTTAGGGTGACTTAACAAAACCGTGGGCCAGTCTCATTGTCTTTAATATACAGTAGCTCGAGCGTAGTTAAATTATGTGTTGGAATATATTGGGTACAGTCGTGGTGTTGATGTACCAATCAGTTTGGTATCCCTACCAGGAAGACTAATCAACGAGGAAGCAGATTAGATTTGAGTCCTTTTCATCTCCACCCACATTCTAACCAGAGCTTTTATCTGGTATTTTCTCTCCCTAAAGAGGGAACGGCCTCTCATCGATATTGTCCTTAAGGAAAACACAGAATAAAGGCTTTTGTTATTATTACTCGTAAATTAAACATTAAAAAAACTAGGCGACACAAGTGGACACAAAAAATGCGAACGATAAAAATAATCAATGAAACTTCAAACCAAACAAATTGTTCGTGGAATACAGTTTTGCATCAATAAGGATGTTCTCGACTTCTCATGTGAATGATTGGACTAGGAAAGCCTTTATGTGATAAATAGGTTGAAAAACGTGTTCCCATCTGTTTAAGGTGACCTAACAAAACCGTGGGCCAGCCTCATTGTCTTTAATATACAATTACTCGAGCGTAGTTAAATTATGTGTTGGAATATATTGGGTACAGTCGTGGTGTTGATGTACCAATCAGTTTGGTATCCCTACCAGGAAGACTAATCAACGAGGAAGCAGATTAGATTTGAGTCCTTTTCATCTCCACCCACATTCTAACCAGAGCTTTTATCTGGTATTTTCTCTCCCTAAAGAGGGAACGGCCTCTCATCATCTCACGAAGCCTCTAAAACCCCCACCGCCTCTCCCACCCTTCCCCTGCAGAGACAAAATGGCTGGAATCGGGTGGCCACTAACAAGGCTAAGCCTTCGCTGATACCTCGAGAGGTCCTTCAACACCAGAGATAACTTTCCACCAGCGCCTTTTCAGTAATCAGGAATTTCTCCGCGTCTTTTCAAAAACATCCTCGCTCGTCGAGTGGTGGAGCCGGTGCTTCTGTAATGACAGTAATTTTCATCTCAGCAAATTGGGGGAGGAGTGGGCGTGAATCGATCTTTTCAAGTCCCAGCACGTGTTGGAGGACCAAGATGGGTTTTTCTGAAACGTATATTTTGTCTGTTGGTGGTTTACTTGAAGTAATCACCAAGGAAACGTCTTGTGAAATACAGGTTGGAGTCAGATGAGTGGGAAAAAATGTTCTTGGGTGAAACCAGCCTGACATCCCAAAACTAAGTTTCCCTATTGACTTATTAAAAATAAAAAAATAAATAAATAAATAAGGAGAGAGTTAGAAAGCAGGAGAAGGTCTCACAATTTTCGTCTGGTTCTAGCAGTAAAACTGTAAAAGTTTCAGATCTCCAGATAGTAATGTTTGGGTCATTCTCATTTCATTTGCTGCTTTGGGTCGTTTGAGAACCTCAGTGATGTGAAATATGAAAGTGCTCGAAAATGAGGTTAGATCGGCAAATACTACTCATTGTACGTTGCAGATTTGTGTTCCATAGATGAACAGTGAGTTTTTCATTGATGTATTTTATATATTTTTTTGTATTAAAAAACATGATATCCAACTCATGAGTGTTACCGGATTTCAAAAATTGATTTCTGATGACTTAGGCAAAATTGTTCTCGTTGCTCAAGAAAGTACAAAAGAATCACGTTCAAACGTAATATTCAGATTTTACGGAATTCATGTTGAAGGCAGTGTAATTGAGCTTAAATCTCAGGAGTGTTACCCTATTATTGTACCGTAATATCAGGAGTGTTACCCATCCTTCGTCACACTCCTGAGAGGTAACACTCATGAGAATTTCCAGTAAAAATGGCGTCACACAGGATGATGAAGTGGCAAAACTCGGGGATGGCTACTGTTTGAAACCTGTCACCAAGCAGTATGGTTCTTGATATCGGATTATTTTGTTTAAGCACTAACAACACTCGTAATTAGTGTAACACTCATTGAATGAAAATAAAAATACTCAACATGTTTTTAGGCTTCTTTCGCTGTAAAAACTGCTGCAACTCCAAGCACTCCACTACAGTCTCACATCTTCAACTGGACAATATAACCTTCACATCTGACTGTTTCCCGCCATTTTCCATCAGCTTCTGGGACTGACTGAAAAACTAGTTTTTCACGGGTTGGGAAAAATCTTAAAAATGTAAATCCTTACTCTAAATAAAGAGGAACCAACTTACTGCAGCTAGTAACCCTGGCCAGTTCTAGATTGTTTCATAACTACCTAACTTCTACTTCCGTATTAGGTAGGAGGGGACGGTAACACTCATAAGTTTCCAGGATTTCAGGTTTCATTCGTCATCATTGTGTATTGGTTAAAGGAGATTTTGGCAGTCAAATTATTTCTTTGTTGATCTCCCAACTTATACTACCCTTTTCCCCTCGAAATCGCTTGTTTTGGTCAACAATTGTGAGAACTCGTCGTCGGGGACATGAAAGCGGCAATTGAAATGAGAATGACCCGTTTACAAACTACTCATTTAGGTACTGGGGGAAATCCCAGTGCGGTTAATTATTTTAGGTATACGCAGTAGGTTTGTATGTACAGTGAGTCCAGAACGGTTCTGAACTGACCACGCCCCTTTTTGGCTATATGCACAGCGACCGAACGAGTTCGGGATTTTTAGTTCGCTGTTCACAGAGCCAGTGCGGGACTGTCCAGAACACGTTCTATCGGTCCGGGATTTTTTTCGGAACTTTTCTTCTAGTCCCGCTCATGCACAGTAAACTATTTACGCGCCGCCCCCTACGATTTCCCCTGTGGGCTCGCAAGTGGAGTTTTGTTGTTGTTGTTTTCGGCAATACTGTTTGCGTCATTACATTGATTTTCGGTAACTGATATTGTGGACATTTCACGTACAGCATCGTATGTTATTTCATTTATTTATTTATATATTTTTTTAATTAATTTTCCGTATTTTGAGCAGTTTTTAGCAAATTATGCCTAAATTTGATCATTATGTTTGTGCTCGAACACTTCCATCGTTGAAATTCATGTGAAATGATACTTTGTTCAAATTATATGGTGCATTAAAACCAAATTTCAGAATTTTAACAACTTTTGGCCTTTTTTTCAATCGTTACAGCAAATTATTTTTTATTCGTGTAGGAAAATTTTGGTGCTCAAAAAGCACTGCCTTCTAAACTCTTCTTTTTCTTCTTTTAACACAGAATGTGTTTTAGCCATGGACTAACTAGCCGAAAATGGAACGCGGGATGGTAACGAAATGTGTGACGGATGATTTTCACGTACAACCGAGTCGTTGCTAGGGAAATGGTACTTCGTCGTTTTTCATCCCACAAAATTCGTTGACCATTCGTTCGAAAGCTCTCGATTTATCCAACAATATTATGTTAACTACTGCGAAGTGCGTGTCCAACAAACTGAGTTATGAGCATGGTTATATAAATAATTGTTTACACACAGGTGATCATTCTCAATAATTGATATTGTGAACATGATTGCAACTGCTTGTTAATTTCTGATGATTTCATTGAGCTTGTGTTTCGATGATTTGATTCATAGCAGGTGATCTGAGTATTACGAAAACGGTTTGATTTGTGAAGCGGAGGTTAAATAATTTGAATAGGTAATTTCTATACTTTACACTCTAGGAAGCTGTAATTTCGTTTGTAGCCTCTTTAGGACATTTACTTGACGATGCTCAGGGTCCGGATCAGATGTGTGGCTCTTAAAGCTAATTTCTATGCTTTACACTCTAGGAAGCTGTAATTTCGTATGTAGCCTCTTTAGGACATTTACTTGACGATGCTCAGGGTCCGGATCAGATGTGTGGCTCTTAAAGCTAATTTCTATGCTTTACACTCTAGGAAGCTGTAATTTCTTATGTAGCCTCTTTAGGACATTTACTTGACGATGTCCAGGGTCCGGATCAGATGAGTGGCTTTTAAAGCTAATTTCTATACTTTACACTCTAGGAAGCTGTAATTTCGTATGTAGCCTCTTTAGGACATTTACTTGATAATTCGCTCTTGATTTATCACGAATTTATTTCGTATTTTTTTTCGTAGTTTCATACTATAACTATATAAATTGATGTTATAAATGAATAGTAAACAATGACGCTTGTTTGGTTGTCACTTGGTTGCGCGACAACGCAAACACATTCTGTGTTTCAATAATTTCGTCCGAAGTATGTAAATAGAGGTAACCGGGGGTCCAGGGGCTTGCCCCCTGGCGAGGCGCGGAGCGCCGAGTTTTTTTTTTTTTTTTTAAATAAATTTCCTAATTTTTTGCCTAATTTTTTAACCCCATTTGTAACACAGTTTCACACATTAACTAACTAGTTTCACCCTTAAAAACACATAAAATTGAGCGTAACAAATCAAGTAAAAATTCGTGAGTTAAAGTGTAAAACTCTGTTATAACGGAGTTGGGGAGTGTTACCAAGTGTTACCACTCGATTCAGCGTGAAAAAATACGTTCCGAATTGGTTCGAAACGCGTATGGACTGCGAGGAGTAATGAACCAGTTCTCATCCCCTCCCTTGTCGGTCCTCCTTCGAACGTAGTTCGATTCTGAACAGGTCCAGGACTCACTGTACATACAAACCTAATAATGCATATGGGTCCTTTCGCGCGAACGGCCAAACTTTTTTTTTCGATATTTTTTAAAAGTCCTGATTTTCTAGTATATTGTACCCATTGGTAATACAAGCTAGGAGCCAAATTTTCAGACCCCTTCTTCGCCCAGCCTTTTCTCTACAACTGTCCGAAGTTTAGGGGTGTGCGCCAAACAGTAACTTTTGTTTTAATTGCTCAACCGTTATTGTGCCCAAAAAAATAAGTAAGGTGGCAAATTCTTATGGTAAATCGTCTGCTCTTTCTGGTAGTCATGTCTAAATTTACAAAAAACTTAAGCTTCCTCATGAAAACTCAAAATAAAAACTTATTTTTCACATTTCATCAATTTGGCATTTTTTGAAAAAAAATTTTTTGATCTTAAATCATACCTACTAGTATGTAGAATACGAGGTTAGGAGGACGTAATGGGCCGACAAACGGTTTGTCGCCAGTGGTACTTAATGTACGGCCTGAACTCCCAAAAAAACGTAAGCTTCCCCATGAAAACTCCACATTTCATCAATTTCGCATTTTTTGAAGAAAAAAAATATTTTGATCCTAAATCATACCTACTAGTATGTAGAATACGAGGTTAAGAGGACGTAATGGGCCGACAAACGGTTTGTCGCCAGTGGTACTTAATGTACGGCCTGAACTCCCTGGTCACGCCGCTTTTATGTTTTGTAACAATACTCACCAATAATAGATCAAAATATCCTCCGAAGTCTTCATTACCGGCCTTTAACTAAATAAACCACAAAATATCCACTTGTTTTTCAATTTATCCAATTTGTGGTATCACCTGTTTAAATAGTTTATTTATCACTGTTGGGTTGTTCTTATCATTGTTTTCAACTGTGCTGTGGTTCCGCACAGCTCGATCGGGAGATAGGATATAATCCGTCATTCACATTAGACCCGCTTGTCCCACTCTCTGTTCACCTATTCTAATTTATTCGCATTGTTATTTATTGTTATTATTATTAACATTTATATTAATATAATACTTAATTTATTTGCTATCAAACGGACATTAATAGTGTGAATTTGTGACAAGTGCTTTAATCGTTCTCGAACATTCTACAGCCTTCTGCGCAGGCCCTTAGCGCATCGTCCGGCCATCGCCACCATTATCAAACGAATTCTCCTAACAGCTACAACTATCTTTCGCCTTTTTCTAAATATCTTTTCATCACGTTATTCGACAATAATCCTCAGTTTTTCATTTCATTTATCATCTGTCGTCCATTTGACGTAAGAGTGAACCGGAATTTGGTGTCAGTATCTCGACCAACCATTTCCTGGGATTTTCGTGTACTCTACGTCTGGAACTGTACCGCATTGCCTGACCTACCTCAACCACTACCAACAGACCGTAGAGGGTTTACTACGAGTCCGATTCAACACTTGGACAGACGACAGTTGAACGAAGGAAGGATATTTGTCAGAGGTAAAACCAGCAGACGACCAGGTAACGCCCGTTGCGAGGTAAATGCTTTCAAGTACCTACCATATCTGATCTTTTCTCCTACCTCCGACTTGTTCACACTTACCTGCCACGTCATTGTCTTTGGTACCCATTACGAATACGTGATTCTCCGACCTACCAAACCTACTTATCTTCCTGTCAGGATTTCATCATTCGATCATCGAACCCTACGAACTGTTTAAACAAAAGGCGATCCGACTTGTTACTAGTTGTAGCTAATATAAAGTACATTTTGTTTGCAACATCTCTTTCCGTTTCAGTGGCCACTTAGGTACTTAGGCAAACCCTAGGAAATATTACACCTTGTCTTTGAGTACAATTATATTCTGCACCTTATCTGCATTAACTTAACTCTATCTTTTTTTATTATTCTACCAACATCCATATATCTTTTTCTCCCGTTTAGAAGGGAGTGGTCCTTCGAGTAGAAAAATCCAACATCCATCCTTTTACTTCTGGAATTCGGTAATTGGTGCTCACACACCCCACTGATCCAACCATTTGGTCCATCGAGCCGTGGATGTGAACTAGTACCTAGGATTCAGTATTTACCTACCTATCTTTAAATACCTACATAGATATTGAACCCAATTACTTACCAACACTTTATATACCTAAGTAGGTACTTAATTCGTATCTTCCCTTATATTTATTATCTCTCTTTTGCTATTTTCATCCATTTGTTTGTATTTATCTGTCTATTTATTGAAAGATTTTTCTTGGTGATATATATCTGTGATACTTTCTATTTATTTGTGTGTAATATTTTGTGGTTTAACCTGAAATTGGTTGCTAACAATTTAGTATTTTCAAACCATTGGTGAGTTTTCTACCGTATTCTTCGTTTGTTGACTGTTGAACATTCATTATGGCTGGGGGAGAACCTGATCCTGAAATTGCAGTTAGAGGTATCAATAAGATTCAACGCACCATTCGTAACATCGGTGCAGATATTACAGCTATCCGCAACAAGGGTTTTGCTGCTACTACTTCCTTATCAGATCGAAATATTTTTAGGGGTATGCATAAGTCATTAGACAGAATGTATGACAGGTTTATGGAAAAATGGGAAGAGGCTGAAGAATATGCTTTGGATCATCAACTCACTTTCCCAACAGCTGAGGATAATGCTTTTCTGGAATCCGTTAAGGCATGTTATTATGATGCTTTAGGGTATGGCATTCAAATTTTCTCCGTTCCAGTTACCAATACCTCTGACCTTTCTAATCATAACACCAATCAGTCTGTCGTTTCTACGCCTCGTGCCATACTACCTAAAATTCAAATTAAACCATTCAAAGGTGATATCTCCACATGGACCACCTTCAAACAAATGTTTGTTTCTCTGATCATGGGGGATGATAATATCACTGACGCAGAACGGTTTCATTACCTCATCTCTTTCTTGGATGGTCCAGCATTGGATTGCATCAAACATATTCCCGTTGATGAAGCTAACTTCCTTCAAGCATGGGATTCGTTATCAAAAACTTATGATCATCAGAGAAAAATTGCATGCCATCATTTAGATAGGCTTCTGTCTTTTAAACCTAGCTGTAATAAACCTACTTCTGAATCGTTGCAAACCTATTTATCTAACGTCACGGAGACAGTGATGTCCCTCCAAAATCTAAAAATCCCACACTTCGAGCAGTACCTATTATGTGAGATAGCACTCCGAGGATTAGACCAGCGAACTAGGGAAGCTTTTGAAATCTCCATTTCTAACACTACCTTCCCTACATTTGATATGTTGAAAAAATTTGTGCAGGATAGGTGCCATGCCCTTAGGATGAGTGAGGAAGTACACCCTTCTCATTCCAAACCATCAAATAACACTTCTCAGCGCATACCATCTCATAAACAACCAAACAAATTTTCTCCTCCTAAACAAGTTTTGCTTACTACCAAAACTGATCGTACTGTTAGTCATTCAACTAGTCCTCGCAATGTTTCCAAGCCAACACCAACTTCGACCTTAGAGTGTTACATATGCAAAGGTACTCACATCATATCTAGTTGTTCTAGATTTAAGCAAAGCACCCCTTCACAACGCCTAGACCTTTTGAAAGGGTTTTCAGGGTGTCGAAACTGTCTTCATCTGTTTCATAAAACTAACGAATGTACCTCTAAATTCAGCTGTCGCCTCTGTAAGGGTCGCCACCATTCTGATTTACATTTAGATCATGTATCTAGGACTGGAGATCAGTCAACACAAGACCGACCATCAACTTCTGTACCATCACCATCTACCTCTACCCCTTCATCATTTGTAGGCACTAGCACTTCTTCTGGAAAACGGGGAGGTGTTCTTTTAGGTACTGTGTGTGCCTGCATTGAGGACGCCCAGGGTGAACTTCAATGTTTTAGAGGGCTTTTAGATCCAGGGAGCCAGTTCAGTTTTATCACCACTAGTTGCGCCAAGAAACTGGGAAAATCAACCCGGCCTTATACCGGAACCATTTCTGGTGTCAATTCATCGCATTTACGCAATATATCTGGCAAAGTTAATATTGCCTTTTCATCTCAAACTGATCTGCCGCTTCTAAAAACCGAAGCCATTGTTATACCAACCATAACCCCACCTTTACCACAAGTCCCTTTGGACGCTGCCTTCTGGCAGGATTATCTGTCATATCCACTGAGTGACCCACAGTTCACTCAGACGTTACCTATTTCTTTCCTCATAGGAGCAGACCTATACCCAGAGGTAATTACTAGTGCGCCAATTGTCATCCATGACAATGGACCACGCCTCATTGATACCATTTTCGGATTTACGGTCATGGGTAAATTCTCCGGTGATGATGTTACATCTCACTCTGTCTCTTTGTTATCAGTGTCTGACACTACTGACCTAATTGAAAAATTTTGGGCCATAGAGGAGCCAAGTATCGAGCCTACTGTATCTCCTGCAGATGAGGCATGTGAGAAGCATTTTTTAGACCATCATTATCGTACCTCTTCTGGCCAGTACGTTGTATCCTTGCCATTTAAATCACCTGATCCATCCATTACACCAAACATCTCTGCTGCCATTCGTCGCTTTCATGCCTTGGAAGCTAAATTTCTCAAAAATCCTCAATTACACCTAGAGTACTCTGCATTTATGCAGGAATATTTGGATTTGGGACATATGAGTCCAGCCAAAAGTGATCCATCTTATCTAATACCTCACCATCCTGTCTACAAGGATGATGGAACAGGTGGCCAAAAATTAAGAGTGGTTTTTGACGCAAGTTTTCGGACAGTTTCAGGGTCTCTCAATGAACACCTGCTTACTGGCCCTAAGTTGCAGGCCGACCTTGGCAATATTATATTAAATTTTCGTCGCCACAAATATGTTGTATCCTGTGATGTGGTTAAGATGTTCCGTCAGATACTAGTTACACCTACTGACCGAAAATACCAACAAATAGTTTGGCGCTTCCAACCCACAGATCCGTTGACTTTCTACGAATTAAACACTGTTACGTATGGGCTTACCAGTTCCCCATATCAAGCGCAACGTGTTCTCCATCAACTCGCCACCGATGAAGGTCTCCGTTACCCAGCTTGTGCAACTATCCTTCGTGAAAACACATACGTCGATGATTTAGTTTTCGGAGCAGATTCAGTTAATGAAGTGGTTACCTTAAAATCAGACCTGGTGCATTTGTTATCCCTTGGAGGTTTCTCCTTGAGCAAGTGGAAAACAAATCACCCACCCTTGCTTCAACTGGAGAACACTTCACAACCACATATGGCTCTAGGTCTTGAAGAAGGATCTATAACTAAAATATTAGGTATGAGTTGGGACCCTAATTCAGATGCCTTTTGTTACCAGGTCTCCAAACCACAAGATGGATTCACTAAACGTATCATACTCTCCATTATCGCTAGATTGTTTGACCCCCTTGGTTATCTGGCCCCAGTGGTCTTTCATGCCAAGAAGATTTTGCAGGATACGTGGAAGGAAGGAGTCGGATGGGATGAAGTCGTACCAGATTTCCTAAAAACCAGATGGACTCAGTTTGTCAATGATTTCTCTTCTCTCGAGCTTATCTCAGTGCCTCGAATGTTTCCCATATCATCAACCTCGTATCAATTGGTATGTTTTTGCGATGCCTCTGAAGACGGATATTGCGCTGTGACATACCTTAGAACGACACAGGATTCTCAAATAACAATGTCTATACTGAAGGCAAAAACTCGCCTTGCTCCTCTCAAAACTCTTACCATACCTCGTTTGGAGTTATGTGCCACTGTTCTTTTGTCACAACTAATCAAATCTTTAGAACCTGTAATCAAGTATTATACCATCAATGATATATTTTGTTTCTCCGATTCAACCATTGTCTTATCGTGGTTGAACACTCAACCTCACCGGCTCCAAACCTTCGTCGCCAACAGAGTGCAACAGGTTTTGAGCGTCACCAAACCAGATTGGTGGTTTCACATTAAGGGTGTGGAAAACCCTGCTGATGTAGGATCAAGAGGAGCGCTGCCCTCTGCATTGGTGAATCATCCACTGTGGTGGTCAGGACCTGAATGGTGTTATCAGCCTGTATTTACTTGGCCGCATTCAATGACCTTACCCCCTGACATTAATGTCCCTGAACTGAGACCTGAACCACAGGTGACCTTAGCTACTATAAACCAACATGCAGAATTTATCGATTTTACCAACAGATTTTCATCCTATAATAAACTTATACGAGTCTTGGCCTATGTTCGTAGGTTTATTCACAATACTCGGATCCCGAAGCGAAAGCGAAGAAAACGACGAATTGGAAATGTCACTTCAACGGAATTTGAGCGTGCTCAAGAGCTCTGTATCAACTTGGTCCAGCATCATCATTATCCGGAAGCATTTAAGCATGGTTCATCCTCATTACCAGCTGAACTGAAGAAGTTGGCCATATTCACTGACCACGTTGGGTTACTCCGGGTTGGTGGACGTTTGGACAATTCTCCCTTACCTTTCGAGCAGAAGCATCCAGTTCTTCTACCTTCTAGATGTCATCTGACAAATCTCATCGTGGACCATATTCACAAAAGCAACTTCCATGCAGGACCAACTGCAATGCTTGCATTTCTCCGTCAGAGATTTTGGATACCTCGGGCTCGTAATCTGGTGAGGTTACACAAATCTAAATGTATTACATGTATTAGATATTCCAACGTCATCGCCAAGCCCTATATGGGAAATCTACCCGCTTCACGCTTTAACAGTGTTCGTCCTTTCCTCACCTGTGGAGTGGACTTTGCAGGTCCGTTTATGTGCCGCACATCATCCAATCGTAAGGCCAGCGTTACCAAGTCATACCTATGTCTTTTTATTTGCCTTTCATCACGGGCAGTGCACCTTGAACTGGCCATTTCTCTGTCAGTGGAGTCTTTTTTAGACGTTTTCGATAGATTCGTATCAAGAAGAGGTCTGCCTGCTCAAGTCTTCTCTGACTGTGGTACCAATTTTGTAGGGAGTTCAGGTTATCTGCAAGAGGTTTATAAATGGTTTAACAGCAATGAGAACCAGTCATCTATTATTAATCATACCAGCCACCTTAAAGTTAAATGGAGTTTCAATCCACCGTCTTCACCACACATGGGAGGTAGTTGGGAGTCCCACATCAAACTAGCAAAAACCCTTTTGTTTAAACAGTTTGGTAATCAAACTTTTACACAACCCGAATTGTCTACGATGTTTACCAAAGTGGAGGCTATCATCAACTCCAGACCCCTGCAACCATTGTCTGACAGCCCAGAGGATTTGGAAGTTCTAACTCCGGGACATTTCCTGATCGGACAACCACTCAATGCCGTTCCTGAGTATGACTTAACTCATATTCCAACAGGACGGCTCAACCGCTGGCAATTACTCCGAGAGAGAGTCCAGCATTTTTGGAAGAGGTGGAGACACGAGTACCTCAGCTCATTACAGCCTCGGAATAAATGGTCAACCAAATCACCAAATCTCGGAATCGGAGATGTTGTGCTCCTTCGAGACTCCAACACCTCACCATGTAGCTGGCCTCTAGCCAGGATCCAACAAGTCCACCCTGGATCAGACAACATCGTCCGTGTGGTGACTGTCAAGACCAGTCGTGGAGTCTACAGGAGATCCATCGTTAATTTGGTTCCCCTGCCAGTCCAGAGTGCGTCTCCTGTCTACTGAATCACCCCATCAGCTGCTAGCGAGTCCTGTTCCAAAACAGGGGGGAGTATGGTCACGCCGCTTTTATGTTTTGTAACAATACTCACCAATAATAGATCAAAATATCCTCCGAAGTCTTCATTACCGGCCTTTAACTAAATAAACCACAAAATATCCACTTGTTTTTCAATCTATCCAATTTGTGGTATCACCTGTTTAAATAGTTTATTTATCACTGTTGGGTTGTTCTTATCATTGTTTTCAACTGTGCTGTGGTTCCGCACAGCTCGATCGGGAGATAGGATATAATCCGTCATTCACATTAGACCCGCTTGTCCCACTCTCTGTTCACCTATTCTAATTTATTCGCATTGTTATTTATTGTTATTATTATTAACATTTATATTAATATAATACTTAATTTATTTGCTATCAAACGGACATTAATAGTGTGAATTTGTGACAAGTGCTTTAATCGTTCTCGAACATTCTACAGCCTTCTGCGCAGGCCCTTAGCGCATCGTCCGGCCATCGCCACCATTATCAAACGAATTCTCCTAACAGCTACAACTATCTTTCGCCTTTTTCTAAATATCTTTTCATCACGTTATTCGACAATAATCCTCAGTTTTTCATTTCATTTATCATCTGTCGTCCATTTGACGTAAGAGTGAACCGGAATTTGGTGTCAGTATCTCGACCAACCATTTCCTGGGATTTTCGTGTACTCTACGTCTGGAACTGTACCGCATTGCCTGACCTACCTCAACCACTACCAACAGACCGTAGAGGGTTTACTACGAGTCCGATTCAACACTTGGACAGACGACAGTTGAACGAAGGAAGGATATTTGTCAGAGGTAAAACCAGCAGACGACCAGGTAACGCCCGTTGCGAGGTAAATGCTTTCAAGTACCTACCATATCTGATCTTTTCTCCTACCTCCGACTTGTTCACACTTACCTGCCACGTCATTGTCTTTGGTACCCATTACGAATACGTGATTCTCCGACCTACCAAACCTACTTATCTTCCTGTCAGGATTTCATCATTCGATCATCGAACCCTACGAACTGTTTAAACAAAAGGCGATCCGACTTGTTACTAGTTGTAGCTAATATAAAGTACATTTTGTTTGCAACATCTCTTTCCGTTTCAGTGGCCACTTAGGTACTTAGGCAAACCCTAGGAAATATTACACCTTGTCTTTGAGTACAATTATATTCTGCACCTTATCTGCATTAACTTAACTCTATCTTTTTTTATTATTCTACCAACATCCATATATCTTTTTCTCCCGTTTAGAAGGGAGTGGTCCTTCGAGTAGAAAAATCCAACATCCATCCTTTTACTTCTGGAATTCGGTAATTGGTGCTCACACACCCCACTGATCCAACCACTCCCAAAAAAACGTAAGCTTCCCCATGAAAACTCCACATTTCATCAATTTCGCATTTTTTGAAAAAAAATATTTTGATCCTAAATCATACCTACTAGTATGTAGAATACGAGGTTAAGAGGACGTAATGGGCCGACAAACGGTTTGTCGCCAGCGGTACTTAATGTACGGCCTGGACACCCAAAAAACGCAAGCTTCCCCATGAAAACTCAAAACAATAACTTCTTTTTCACAATTCATCAATTTCGCATTTTTTGATCTTAAATCATACCTACCAGTATGTAGAATACGAAGTTAAGAGGACGTAATGGGCCGACAAACGGTTTGTCGCCAGAAGTACTTAATGTACGGCCTGTACTCCCAAAAAACGTAAGCTTCCCCATGAAAACTCAAAATAAAAACTTCTTTTTCACATTCATCAATTTCGCATTTTTTGAAAAAAAAAAAAAAAAAATATATATATATTTTGATCTTAAATGATACCTATCAGTATGTAGAATACGAGGTTAAGAGGACGTAGTGGTCCCGACAAACCGTTTGACGCCAGCAGTACAAAATGTACGGCCTGTACTGCCTAAATAAAATAAAAATTGAGTTTTCATTATAAAGTCCCCAGTTTATCAAATTTGCTTAGAACTAACTTCACATTTGACGGCACATCAGATAGGTGCAAATTTTATCATGAAAATTCAATTTTTCTTTTATTTTGGTAGTACAGGCCGTACATTAAGTACCGCTGGCGTCAAACCGTTTGCTGGTCCATTACGTCCTGTTAACCTCGTATTCTACATATTGATAGGTATGATTTAAGATCAGAAAAATTTTATCCAAAAAATGCGAAATTGATGAAATGTGCAAAAGAAGTTTTATTTTGAGTTTTCATGGGGAAGCTTACGTTTTTTGGGAGTACAGGCCGTACATTAAGTACCGCTGGCGTCAAACCGTTTGCCGGTCCATTATGTCCTCTTAACCTCGTATTCTACATACTAGTAGGTATGATTTAGGATCAAAATATTTTTTTTCAAAAAATGCGAAATTCATGAAATGTGGAGTTTTCATGGGGAAGCTTACGTTTTTTGGGAGTACAGGCCGTACATTAAGTACCGCTGGCGACAAACCGTTTGTCGGCCCATTACGTCCTCCTAACCTCGTATTCTACATACTAGTAGGTATGATTTAGGATCAAAATATTTTTTTTCAAAAAATGCGAAATTGATGAAATGTGGAGTTTTCATGGGGAAGCTTACGTTTTTTTGGGAGTTCAGGCCGTACATTAAGTACCACTGGCGACAAACCGTTTGTCGGCCCATTACGTCCTCTTAACCTCGTATTCTACATACTGGTAGGTATGATTTAGGATCAAAATATTTTTTTTCAAAAAATGCGAAATTGATGAAATGTGGAGTTTTCATGGGGAAGCTTACGTTTTTTTGGGAGTTCAGGCCGTACATTAAGTACCACTGGCGACAAACCGTTTGTTGGCCCATTACGTCCTTTTAACCTCGTATTCTACATACTAGTAGGTATGATTTAAGATCAAAAAATTTTTTTTCAAAAAATGCCAAATTGATGAAATGTGAAAAATAAGTTTTTATTTTGAGTTTTCATGAGGAAGCTTAAGTTTTTTGTAAATTTAGACATGACTACCAAAAAGAGCAGACGATTTACCATAAGAATTGGCCACCTTACTTATTCTTTTGGGCACAATAACGGTTGAGCAATTAAAACAAAAGTTAGTGTTTGGCGCACACCCCTAAACTTCGGACAGTTGTAGAGAAAAGGCTGGGCGAAGAAGAGGTCTGAAAATTTGGCTCCTAGCTTGTATTACCAAAGGGTACAGCATACTAGAAAATCAGGACTTTTAAAAAATATCGAAAAAAAAAGTTTGGCCGTTCGCGTGAAATGACCCATATACAAGTTGTCTATGCACACTGCTATCGGATCGGTTACAAGTGAGAAAGCTACGATCATCAACTGAATCTCAATTTAATCATTGATCTTACTGATTATTTTAATGGTTAAATCACGTCGGGTTGGGTACTTATGCGTTATAACCGAGTTTTACACTTTAATGAATTTATTTTACCTCGAAAAACGCATACAATTTAGCATCACAAATCAACTCAAAATTTATGAGTAGTGGAAAACTCGGTTACAACGGAACTGGAGAGATCTGGAAGTGTTATCATTTGGTTCAGCGTGAAAAAATACGTAGAAACCAACCCCAAACTCGTAAGTCCACAGAGGGTTCATAAACGATTTTTTTAAACCATTTATTAGAAAATGGAAGTGCAATAAAGTACAAAGAAATAACAAAGAGAATTCGGAGGGATATGATACCTAGTTACAAAATGCGGACACCCCTATGTAAGTTAGAAACTTGTGCTGAAGAGTGGAGTCGCTTTCAAGTTACATACTTAAAAATACCAATTGTACTAAAAACACAAACTAACAAATCAAACTATTTCATCATCATCTTGTTATATATAATTCAACTAATATAATTGAACTAATATATCAAAAAAACTATTATCATTGCGTGTGTGGGACAAAAATAAAAGAAGAAGATCAAAATGAAAATCTAAATGCTCTTTTACTAAAGAAACTCAAAGAATTCTTTCTTAACAAAATGCTATATAGATTATTTATGATATAATTATTCGGAATGAGACTTAGATTAAAACATAAATAGAAGTTAAAAATTGGTATTAAAAATAATTTCAGTGCTCGATTTCCTCCCCCCACTAGTAAAGTAACTCAGCAAATTTTACTGTACCATTGTAGAGAGTTTTGGATGAAGCAGGTTTTGTGAAAATTTACGGTATTCAATATTAATTTTTAGAGAGAGGTTAATTTTTTAAAATTCCAGATTTCTAAAAGCACACTAACTTTGTTTTTTAATGCATGAGAATGAATGGAGTTAGATAAATAGGAAAATCACCATCTGTCCTTGAAGGAAATTTAATCTGAAAACGAGAATTAAAATGGAAATGAGATACCCATTAGTTGAGAAACGGTGATTTTATAAGGTAAAGTCGAGATGAGTAACCTCAGGAATAACCCCAGTTGTAGCGTTCAAGAATCGAGAAGGAGAAACTACCCATATCCATCACAAGTATACTCAATTTCTACTTTGTACGATTTAAAAGTTCTAACTGTTTCTCGCAGCGTCCCAAAGAACGCGGAATGAACCGATTGCGGTTCTACTCCACTCGCCATTCGAGATTCGGCCTGTCCCAAGGTAAGAGCTCTTTCTTTCGTGCGTATAGAAATTAATTATCATTCACACCATATTGATTTATACCCATACCTAAACCAATTTAGTTATCCTCACATACCTACACCCCAGTGCGGTATCTTATTACCATAATTGAATTGACTTCAATATAAATATCTCGACAACAAGAGTAGTCAGATAATCCTCCCTTTAATACCTTTCTTGGAGCGTCATTTAAGTAAATTGGTATTAAAAATAATTCCTGTGCTCAATTGAAGTATCTCATTTAATAACACTTATCTTCAAATAATATTCAAAAATATAGCAAAGAAATAAGAAATTGAATCACGACGATCACGTAGATTGTCACAATGGTCAATATTGACGGAAGTTATGGTAATGGGTGCAGGAGTGAAACATTAAATACGCTATGAATTATTAAGCTAAGGTTTGTTATTTCTTTATTAGCTATCTTTTCTACGTAGATCCCTGGTGCAGTCTCAGACATCATTATAGAAAGCTCATGTCTAAATTATATGGGATGAACACGAATAGATAGTAAATGGACCCTGTTTAACGGTCAACATGAGCTCACCAACTCATGAAATGGAGCTCGTTATCCCGAACCACAGGTTACTAAACTGAGCGGTCTCATTAAATTTAACGTCAGGCCGCTCCGTTCCCACTATTGCTTCGCGGTCGCTCGAGCATTGAGGCTTGGCAGCTGCCAAACGGTTGGTACCCAACTCGATGTGATTTAACCAATGAAATAATCAGAGAGATCAATAATTGAATCGCAAATCCGTTATTGATCGAAACCTTTCTCATATATTATGTAACTGATCCATTAGTAGTAAGCATTTTATATTTATAACGGTACATCTGTGGTACAGGGGATACGACGATCGTCTACACGAGTAATGGGTACTTTAGGAATCATATAACAAACTACGATAGGATTTTCTTGCCAACTGTTTTTGGTTTATTATTTTCAATATTGGTTTATTTTTAGCGAACTTTTGAAGAAAATCGAGCTATTGCTCTCGCCTCAAAATTTGTAGAATGTGAATTTTTGAAAACATTTTATGCAGAAATCCGTTTCAGGCTATTCTGAATCATATTCTGAAGTTTAAAGCATTTTTTATGTATGTATGTATATATGTATGTCATTTCAGACGATAACTGTCCGTAGAATTGTGCTAGAAACTTCAAACAAATTTTACAATGTTAAGGACACAAAACGAAAGTTCAAGTTCGTCGGCCAGCATGATCGAATTACATCTTCGGGTTGAAATTTTGAAAAATGTAGTCAAAAATTTCAAAATAGCCCGTTTTTTTTTATTTGTTGAGCGAAATAATTTTTTCAGCATACTAACATGTGGTATATTCAGAATCAGCGTAAACTTTCCTAGAAGAATATGTATCAAGTTTTCTAAAATTTCAAATTTGAAAAATCAGTCAAAAATCGAAATAATGCCGTTCGCTAGTTGTAAAAATCGGTAATATTTGCATGAAACATTGTCCAAATTCAGATTGAACTACTCTTATGGGAGTATTCCTGTATAACCAGTCCTAGAACCATGCTGTTTAAAACGTAGGTACTAGGTGCTTGTTAAAAAAAAAAAAAAAAAAAAAAAAAAAAAAGTAATCACAACAAATTGATGAGTTTACTCTGTGAAATATTCCGTCCTCCGATTCTCTCGGTCGCTCTCTTTAATGTTTTACGCTCAACTGTTTTAGGACTTGATGTAGCTTTAATACTGACTGTGGCTTAGAAAATATCAGCCATGAAATTATGAAGAAGTTCTATTTATGTACGTACTAGCACGCAGACCCAAGGCCTCGCTCCGCTCGGCCGTCAATAGCGACTGAAATGTCGAAGATTTCTTCAAAAATTCGCTCATGGGGTCATGCTGCATGACTGGACCTTTTCTTTCCTCCATTTGTGTTATTTAGTTTCTAATGATTTATTCCCGTATGCATGAACCCAATGTTTTTAGAGTAAACACAATCCTAAAGGAGGGTAAACCAATTCCCACCCAGATCAACATGATCAGGATCTGCGTTAGCTATTCAATCTCAAAACAATGTTGACTTAGCAACGGGTAATTAACAGCTCTAATGAACGGGTAATCAACGGAACTAATTGATGGCCCTGGGCTTTCCTTACCCCATTGGTTGGCGAAGCTTAGCGAAATCCCAAGACGAAGCGAGTGCGATAAGATTCCTTCGTTTCAGGGATTTAGGCCTTCCAGTAGTATGCAAGGCAGGTACATCTAATGTCAACCAATTCCTCACCTCAAATGGAAGTGATGAATCAACGAAAGGAACTAATGAACGCCATTGGTCATCTGAATGGAATGGACCACCTAAATGTTTTCTTTGAAGTTAATTGAGGTAATTTGGTTAGTTGCTGGGCAAAAAAGAACTCCAATCAAACTAATACTAATCTTCTTTAATGATAGGCGATAATACATGGAGTCCCCGTAAACGTTCCCCCACCCCTACTAAAATCGTAGATACCGGGTCTAAAAAAATAAATATATGTTTTTTTCAATCTCAATGTTTTGACATGGATATGTCTTTGCTCTGGGGGGTCAACCAAACATTTCCGTGATGCAAAATTTGAGTCACAATTTCAGTGTTTTTCACGTACATAAATCGTTCGCCACTCGTTGGAAAGCGCTTCATTTATGTGATAAATGTTCACATCTCAAGCTACCAATTTCCCCCTCCTTACGTACCTGGCTACATTCCTAAACTAAGTTGATTGGACTATAAACAATTTTAATAAGCCGGTTACAATATTCTTAACGTAAAGCAATAGCTTCATTTACTCCACTCCATAGGAAACATTTTCATCCTCTTGACAACAGTCGACTGTTAACAACAACTCATTGTAGTGGCTTCTCTCCACAGTTATTTTCTACATTTCTATAAGTAAACCGTTGTTTTGTTGGAATTAGTCGGGATGCGGCCATGCGGCCCAGGGATTTGTTTAAAGTTAAAGGATTTGTTTACAACTCTCGTGGACAACAGTTATGAAATCCCCAATCAAAGACATATCCATGTAACATGGTATCTGCTTGTAAAGCAGATAGTGGAACTCGTTTACGAGTTTGACATGGATATGTCTTTGCTCTGGGGAGTTTTTTGTTCTGTCTTATATTTGTGGTTCTTTTTTTGTTGTTGAAAATATATTTAATATATTTATTTAATTATCAAAATAATGGAAATGTCAAAAAAGATATGGTCCACATTAATGATATTTTTTTGTAAGGATTTCAAAAACGACAAAATTACGCATTGTGCACTTGCGCAATTGACATCAACTTCGTTATTTTAAATGGGAACTTCCATTTTTTATAGCAGATTTGAATTCTACGTGAAATTTCATGAAGAAATTACCCATCATTAGATTTTTCAAGTGCGCGTAAACGGGCGCGATTCCGCTCTAAAAGAACAAAAATTGTGAAATTTTTGAATCGTGAAAATTGTGATAAATATTTTAGTTTGGGGTATTTTTTCGTGCTGAACCCCGCAATGATGTTTATTTATCGATATTTGCAACACCAATATGGGAAAACACCGAAAAACCAACCAGAACTGCACTTTTCTTACACAAAGGACCAAGTGTACTAAAATGTAGTGGTGTTTTCCCAGGTTAATGTTGCAAATATCAATAAAGGTACTTATATCATTACGAGGTTCAGCACGAAAAAAATACCCCGAAATCATGCATTACATGAGGACATTGAATATCTTCAAAAACTCTTTTTTTTAAGTTTTAGAGCGGATTTGCGCACTTTTGGAGCTGAGTTCCTAGTGCCTGTTTGCGCGCACTTGAAAAATCGAGTGATGTCATTTCTTCATTAAATTTCACGTGGAATTCAAATCTGATATAAAAAAATCGGGGTTCCCATTGAGAAAAAGAGAAAAAAAGTCTGCCAAGTTGGGTGGGCAGTATAGCTTCCTCACGTATTGTAACATCGACGTATACATATAATTAGTTGAAGTACAAAGTACAAATCGACGTTATAGAAAATTAATGTTTGCGCATGCGCACAGACTACAATTACTCCAACGGCAATGAAAGAACGTAAGAAGAATGCATTATAGGGGAAAGTCTAGGAGCTAAACCGCACAATCCTTGAAAATTTCATAAAAATCGGTCCATTAGTCTCGGAGCTCTGTCTGTGTCGATTAATTGTAATTTTGCGCATGCGCTATAAGCTATTACTCCACCAATAGCGATATAATTCATAGGGAATTTTCTTGGAACGTATACCCGTCTGATCCCCGAGTTTGAACGAAATAGAACCAATGGATGATAACGAATCGGCGTTAATATAATAAATTAACGTTTGCTATGTTGGCTGTTCTTCGACGCGGCTACGCGCTCCCTACGCATCAGATACGACTAACCGCAGCTCTGAAGGACTGAAATAGTAACGGAACTACGAACTATTGATACGTCTGTCAATAATTAATTTACTTACATACATTCCTTCACTCAGAGTTAATTAATTCGTTGGAGTTCACTAATTTTGTTGTTCAAGTTATTCATTGATTTCTTCATTGTCATGGTCAGCTAGCACTGTCACCAAATGTTCCCCCTCAGTGCACTTCATGACACGGGCGCTCAGTCAAGCCAAACTTCCATCTTGTATCCTTTACATCATCCCTACGGCCAGCCAATCCAATTTCAAACACGAGTAATTAGAAATATTAGTAACATGTACGCACTTCCTTGTATGTAGAGCAGAGGGAGCGATGTGTGTTTGTTGTTTGTTTGGGGGGGCTCGTCTGTTTGCTTTGGATGATTGGATGACATAAGTGAAGGTGAAGTATGAAATGCCCTGATCATGAGTGGATGAGGGGCAAGTCCGTGTTCAATTTCGTATAGATGTTAGCATTAAAGGAAACGGTGATTTGACTTATTTAAAGGAAAATTTGACTTATTAAAGGTTTTGATTAGTTGGATGCGCGTGGTGGATATGGCCGAATGACAGTTAATTTGGTCCAATTGGGTATTTATTTTCAATTTAAAAAGGTATATAAATACGGTTGAAGATGAAGGATAAGAGCAAAATCAAGGTAAGTGGGCAATGAATGAATGGGGCTTTTTTTTTCACTCAGTTTTTACGTTTCAAGGCCATTTCTAAATAAAAACTCACTGCTTCAAATTTTACGTATTTTTTCCAAAAATCGGAAAAATCAACATTTGCAGAGATTTGCGGAATGAACGAGTTGAAAACAAAAATTTAGCATTAAATTCAGTAAAGAATACTTTCTAGTTTCGAAACTTAAAACGGTAGGTACTCATACATTTTTTTTAACTGACAACTTTTTTAAATACCACTGGTTTTTAATATCCAATTTCTGATATGAAGATATGGAAATTAGAAATTATTATTTTAAATTTGAGAATGTTATTTGTTAAAACTTTCAGGAGAAACATCCTAGTCCAAGCCAACACGATCAGAAGAAGTAGAAAAAATGAATATAAGATTTATGAGGAATAACGTCCGTAGAGGCAGGGACGGATTAAAGGGGGGGCGGCCCCCTGTATGCAAAAATTCTTGCCAGGGAATGCACAGAAAAGAAGCACTCCACACAGTATTTCGACTAATGTGTTTCAGGTAGAAAAAAGTAATAATAAAAGTTGTAAAAAAAAAAAAATAAAAAAATAAAAAATAAAAAAATAAAAAATAAAAAAAAAATAAAAAAAAAAAAATAAAAAAGTCTCGAAACTAGAAGCATTCTTTACAGAATTTAATGCAGAATTGGAATTTTCTACCCTTTTATTCCGCAAACCTCTGCAAAAATTGATTTTTCTCAATTTCTGGTAGCAATTTGCATACTTTGAAACAATTAGTTTTATTTAAAAATGGCCGTGAAACTTGAAAGCCGAGTAACATACCGTCATTTATACCTTCCTAGTTTCTAAATATAATGTAAAATTTATATTAGGTGGGTTTTAATAAAATTAATGCAAAATTACTATCCATTAGAACAAAATCACCTTATTATTTTCAAGCTAACTTCATCAATGAAACGATTAGGCCTCAAAATGGTTTCTTTTTTCTTCTCTTTTTATTTTATTTCTAGTAGCTTCCGCTATTAGTTAGGGTCATAGTACTGCAATACCTATTCATTACTATCGATTTTCGAGGTTTCGCAATTTTTTAAACCAAAACTCCCAGGATTGAAAACTGCGCCATCAAGTATTTATTTATTTATTTACAAAACGGGCGATGCCCAATTACAATATTAATAACAAAATAAATGCGTCTCTTGATGAGGAAACAAAATCGGTGTTACAGAAGAAAGAAAATAAGTATAGGTATATGTGTAATTATAAAGTCAAAATCACAAACAAACACTTCTTGTAGCTGAGATGTGGACAGAAGTTTTCAGGGTGGACGGTGGATAGTGCGTAATATTTTTGAGCGGAAGGTTCGAGATGGCTGATCATGGAAAAAGTCTAAGGCTGGATTACGTTGGAGTATATGGTTGGCCTGACGAGGGATTCTATTGAGAGGTTGTTCATACAGGTAATTAGTAGTGGAGAATTGAATATGAAAAATGGGTTGGTTACGGGAGTAAAAAGCTGGAATATGTAGGTTGATTTCGGAGATGAGTTCGGGACAGTCAATTCGGTTATTCAACAAGTTGAAAAGGAACAACATATCAGATACAGTGCGACGCTCTTCAAGGCTGGTGAGTCCGCAGCGATCGGCTAGGGTACTTGAGCTATATTCTTCTTGTGGTATGCGTAGTTTATAACCCAGGTATCTCACGAACCTCCGCTGAACACGATCTAGCCGATCCTTATAAGTTTGATAATATGGTGACCATACGATTGAGCAATACTCCATTATTGGCCTTACGATCATTGAGTACAGTGATACAAGTGCTGGTATGCTGTAAAACTCAGCGGTGTTCCTCTTAAGGTAACCTAGAGCGCTCATTGCTCGACAGACCACAGAGTCAATATGTGTGGAAAACGAAAATGTTGTGTCGAATATGACTCCAAGGTCCTTTGCTTGCTCAAAGCGATTTAGCTGCTGGCCACTGATGCAATATGGATGACTACAGAAGTGAAGTGAGCGGTGAAAAGACATTATATAACATTTAGAGATGTTCAGGGAAAGGTTATTGGTTTTGCACCACTCAGTCAAACCATTTATGTTGTCCTGGAGGACTTGACAATCATCTATCGATCGGATGGTATTGAACACTTTAAGGTCATCAGCAAACAGAAGGAAGGAAACTCCGGAGAAAACCTCTGTGACAGAATTAATAAGAAGAAGAAAAAGGAAAGGTCCCAAATGCGAGCCCTGGGGTACTCCTGAAGTCGCTATGAAGGGCTGAGAAAGGGCGCTGTCGACCTTCACGATCATAGAGCGTCCCTCAAGGTAGCTTGCAAACCAAAATAGGAGAGGCCCGAAAAACCCCATTCCTTCCAACACCGCCAACAAATGCTTATGAGAGAGTTTATCGAAAGCTTTAGAGAAGTCAGTTGAGATCGAATCGACTTGGTAACCCTGTTGAAACGCATTTAGGATGAGCCTCTGAAATATGAGAAGATTTGTGGTCGTAGACTTTCCCCTTCTAAAACCATGCTGCTCCTGGATTATAAAGAACGATCTTCTCCAATAACTTTGGTATTGTGGATATCGTGCACACCGGCCGGTATTGGTCGATTAAGGACTTTGAACCAGATTTGTGGATAGGGGTAACAAAGGAGCACTTCCACTCCTTTGGAAAAAGTCCGTTTGCAAAAGACATGTTGAAGAGTTTCGTTAATATGGGGGCCAGCCCAAGGCAGTTACGTAGCATGATTGGGGGTACAAGATCAGGTCCCATTCCTTTGTTAGGGTCAAGACTAATCAGTTCCTTCAGGACGTCATCCTCAGACACTTGCAATAAACTAAGTGAGATTACATCTCGATGTTGGATAGTTGGAGTCTCAGTGGGAGGAGGATCGTACACAGCACCGAAATATGAAGCAAAAAGATGTACGAACTAGGTAAATCACTCGCGACGAAGTAGTGGAAACCCATTTCAAAACGGATGTTAGTGAAACACGTTGTCCATTTCAACGAAAAATAACTCTTATTGTTATTGTTGTTATTGATGTTCGCCTAACCGTCGAAATCATTGTAACTCTTTATTTTTCGTGAAAATAGACAACGTTTTTCACTAACTTCCGTTCTTTATCACGTATGTTTTCGTAGATGAAGGAACTATGGAGAAACTGGGATGGTAGGTACTGGTTTTACTAATCTGTCACGGCCAATTTACAAATATGTTCGTATGAATTTTAGTAGGCCTACAAACTGTGTGCGGTGTCCGTGGCGTATCAATAGGGGATTTACGCGGGTGGTGTCAGTGTATTATTATTTGATCCTGTGTTTATAATATAAATGTATGATTTATAAATAATAATACATCACGAGGACTAAAGTTATTATGTAGTATTGATTTAAATATCTCCAGCGTTATATGTATCATTCCCTGCATTTTTCGATATATTTTTGCCAAAAAAATTACTTACCTACCTATAATTATTTATTAATTTTTGTGTGTGTTCTTGGACATTTGGTAACCAAGCTAATATTTGTGGAAATAAAAATCGTGTTTTTCATGTTAATTTTTACATAATATAAAGTGTAGGTCTAAATCCTCTAATACTGCTCGTTTGTCAAGGTCTTTTTCAAGAAAACTTCCGGTGCGGTGGGGGGGGGGGGGGAGGGGGGGGGGGGTCTTCTCGGTAGAGGACTACCGCCCCACCCACGAAATTCTATTAATCCGTCACTGCGTAGAGGTTCCGCACAGAGAAATCTATTTGTTGCGTTCAAATCCGGGAATTGAGTTTCCCGGAGAGGGTTATTACAAGTAAATATCATAGATTTCAGACCTTTACCTACCACCCTGGATGCTGAAGACATTTTAGCGTGGAACACGCTTTTACTGGGACCTAACTGCCATAAAACAAACCCAAAAAAATGTGTCACGAAAGTAGCGGTGGATACAATTCCTTTGATAGGTATTCAACCTAAGAAGATGAAATTCGGAATGGAGGCCCCTTGTGGCGTTTAGGAACGAATCATGAAGCCTAGAGCCCTCCAGATCAGCTGAGTGAGATCCGGAGCTCGTTATTTTGCTATTCAGCCAATGAAGCTGAATTTTCATACTTATGAGTCCTTCATCGATAATTAGCGTTTATCAAACACACTAAAACAGGATGGAATGTTCCGATACCCAGCATCCAGAAAATCAGCAACCAGTCGTGAGAGGGAAATGCCTGTTTCATGCTCCTCTACTTTTAAACCGAGGCTCAAGGTGACTGAAAAGGATGGTCCGGGGTCCAGCCGCAGTTTTTTTTTTTTTTTTTTTTTTTCCCAACTTTTATTTTGCCTTTTTCCACCTACGATATAGTGAAAGTCACAGGATTGCATTATCAGCTCGCGTAAGGAAATTTTTTAGGTGTGCAAATCATCAATTTAAATCAAATTTGATTAATTTCTCTTCAGTAGGCCTCTACACTTATGCAGACACATTAGATACCAACCTAACAATTCGTTTAATAATATAGACAGGCGTTCTGGGTAGAAAAGCTATACAGTACAGAAATAATAAAGCTCCTGAGTAATAATTTGCAGCGTTTAGTTTTGATTTTCTCTCTTTCTTTCTCTAACCATTCAATTTGATATTGATGCGTACAGAAAAACTTATATGCGTAATTTATCATCCCAAATAATTTAATTTGGTGATGGTGTGTACAGAAAAACTTATAGTTGCGTAATTAATATCTTTGTATTAATGCGCGGGATATTTTGTTTGTATTCATATTTTTACTTGTTTTTGCATTACACGAACCTTTGAACAACGTTCGTTCAATTGTGTCGTTGTTAGTTGTTTCAAAAACCCTAGATAACGATGAAGAGAGTTAAGGGGGCGTGGATTGTGTTAATGGAACAGAGGGTGGAGCCATTCTCATTCTCAGGTGAGCTAGGGAAGCTCGTCCGCGACCAGACTAATTAAAATCTAGCCGTTTTAATTGGATACATATCAGTGGGAATGAGGGCAAAGGGCTCCGTTGCGTAGGTTTGGATGAACTGAGAAAGATGGAGGTGGGAATTAGTTTCGCCCTAAGAGGGTTCTGGAACTGTAATGAGGTTTCACTTGATGATGATGATGGATCTTTGAATATACGGAATGAAAATAATTTGATTACAGGTTAAATACATTGATTTACAAGTCTTCCTCTTCCTTCTTGTTAAGATTTGAATTTATTTGTGGACATTTTCTGCGTTCTAAAGTTTTTAAACAAAGAAACTTAAATCCATCTTCTCTTTTGAACCGCAAAACTACAAACAAAACTATGCTATTAATCATTAGATTATCTTGATAGGACTAAATAAATCACTTCACGAAATTAATAGATATCTTTAGTTGTTACAAAGTTCAGGGTAACTACGTTTAGACGGAGTAAGGAAGAATGCCTCCAAAAACCAACGTTTTCATCTACATTTCTGTTCATTACAATCGGAAAAAAAATTGCATGCCTCGAAACTCACATGGGATCAAATTGGAACTTCAACGAACACTTTAAGACCAACCCGAGCTAAAACTGTAGAAATTTACACCGTCTAAGGCGGAAAACGCTGTCTTCGTCATTTTCAGCATTGGAGATGGTTAGGTATCTACCATTGGGGAAACAGGTGATATTGAATGTATTAGCATGAATATGCTTTAGCCGTGACCTAACTACCGAAAAATGTCCCACGAGAGTGCAACGAAAGTAGCGCCAATAATTGTGATGATTTCCGCTTACAACCGAGTCGTTGCTAGGGATATGATAGGTACTTCGTCGTTTTTCATCCCACAAAATTCGTTGACCATTCGTTCGAAAGCTCTCGATTTATCCAACCATACTATATTAACTACTGCGAAGTGCGTGGCCAACAAGCTGAGTTATGAGCATGGTTATATGAATAATTGTTTACACACAGGTGATCATTCTCAATTATTGATATTGTGAACATGATTGCAACCGCTTGTTAATTTCTGATGATTTCATTGAGCTGGTGTTTCGATTATGTGATTCATAGCAGGTGATCCGAATATTGCGAGAACGGTTAGGTTTGTGAAGCGGTGGTTAAATCATTTTAATAGGTAATTTCTATACTTTACACTATAGGAAGCTGTAATTTCGTATGTAGCCTCTTTAGCCTCTTTCTATAATAAAGTGAATGTTTACTCGCGAGTTTCTATTAGGAGATCATCATCTCACAAGAGCTCAATCGTCGTGATCATTTCTATAATAAAGTGAATGTTTACTCGCGAGTTTCTATTAGGAGATCATCATCTCACAAGAGCTCAATGGTCGTGATCATTTCTATAATAAAGTGAGAGCGAGGAGCTAAAACATGATTCCATGTTTTAGGATTGATGGCAGAATGATAAACAGAGTTCGGAGGCCGATGGGGGGTCGGGTTCAGAGAATCGACGAGGAGTGAGTCGTGTACGGCTAAAGCATATTCATGTTTTTTTAATTTTAGCCGTCAGGCTCAAAGGAACTGTGGCTTTTTTTCTATCATGGTTGATATGTTTCGGGAACACCTGCACTTTGTAATTAAGCAAAGCAATTTCACAGCAAAAGATAATCGGTGCTAGTTAGTTGTCACCGTCAACGAATAATCAAGTAATCTCGCTTAATGTCGGGGGTCTCCGAGCGCGCAAACTAATTTAAAGTAATGGCAACGGTTATTTGGAGTAACTTGTAAAGTGGAGGCTGAGTAAACTTTCAGTTCGAGGGAAATAGGTGGGTACGTTCCACTCTAGGTTGAATCCTCTTACACAGTTCAGCGACGAAACTCGCTCGCCGCTCGGATAATAGGGCCTATCTCACGTATGTGGGTAACAACAGTTTTCGATACAGTGCAAAACTAGTGTAGTAGAAACCTATAAGGTTTCGATGTTCAAGCCCTTAGGGAAAGCGAACTATTCAACGTACAGCGTTGCAGGTGGTTTTAATCGATTCTTTGGGATTAAATTTATCATTGACAAGCAAAAAAATTATAACTTTTACGAACTAAATCACTCGCGAGGGAGTTGTGGAAACCCATTTCAAACCGGAAGTTAGTGAAAAAACGTTGTCTATTTCCACGGAAAAAAGGGCCCTTCGGGCCTCGCAAGAGGCTCCGACCCCGCCAGAGGGCTTCGCCACCTGGACCCCCGTTGCTTTCCGCTTTGTGCCTTCGGCTAAAATGCTAAAACATGGAACATGCTTTCTTCCCGCTAATTTTTAAATGTAAATACATTTAAAACTACGACATAAATGTTTTACTAATCGAAATAAGAACAGAGTACCTAGGTAGGTAATTTTCTGTTATGGTGTGGGTCAACAATTACCAACCAAGATTAACTTCTCAACCAAGTGACAACAAAACAAGCGGTATTGTTTGCTATATCCATTTATAACATGAATAAATATAAAACTACGACATGAATAGGTGAACAAGTACGAAAGAAATGCGTGATAAATCGAGAGCTTTCCAACGAGTGGAGAATGATTTTTGTCCGGTGAAAACTAAAGACATTTCCCCAGCAACGGCTTGGTTTAAGTGAAAATCAAAAGAAAAAATTTCGTGACACATCCGCATAACGTTTTTTGCTAATTAGTCCAAGGTTATAGCATGTTCCACGCTTAAAAAAAAAAAAAAAAAATCGTGGAAGTAGACAACGTTTTTTCACTAACTTCTGTTAGTTAGACAGTTTTCGAGATCTTGATTTTTTAAAAATGTTTTGCCTTTTCAACCCTTTAGGGTTGATAAAAATTGATGTCATCCAGTTTGGTCCAATATTTCCGGAGAAAAGCTGCGGATGGCGGACGGACGGATTTTTATTGTTATTTTTATTTTTTATTAATTCGATTTTTGGATTCTACGCATCTTGAAACATAAACCAAAAAATTTTCAGGGGGGTGTTAAATTTTTTTTCTTGGCCGATTACAAAGGTTCATTATTGAAAATAATGAACCAAAAAATCTTTGGATGGATTATAACAAGTGTGCGGAACATGTTCACTTTTGCTGCCAATTTATGTGAAGAAATTGAGATTTCCTATCGATGGACATGGTAAGTTTTTTCGAATGACCCAATTTCGACTGGGTTTTCAGGTGGCAAATAATAAGATTCGGTAAAAAAAAGTAGCTTGGTATGATATGTATATATTTTTAGTTGGAAATCAGAGGTGAAAAAATAAAATAAAACGTAGGTAGTATGTGAAAATAAACTGTATATTAGGAATACATACATATAGAACGCAGAACAAAGACTGAATAACAAGCCGTACCAGCTCCAGAACAGGATGTCGGGAACGTATCTCACATTTCATTTGTTGATGAATTCCGAACACGTCATAATAGACCAGATCCTTCGTCTCAAGCAGTTTGTACTGGTCTATACGCACCAGGAGGTGCTGCGACCTGACGGTAGATCTATGTACTTATTCAACAAATTTGGCAGGATCTACAACCACAGAGGTCTGTTTCGAGCACCAAGATTTGAAATATTAAGGAACAGAAGTAGGTAGGTACTATCTATTCCCGAAATGTAGTTCTGAGGAATGAACCAGAATTCGTAAAGAAATCAATATTGAAAAAAGTGGACAGCTTCGGTTTTGGTAGAGAGCTCCTCAGTTAATTTTGATAGGCAAATAAAGTTTTTACATTTGTTTCAAATTGAGCTTGAAAAGATCTCTACTTCCAGATCTTCCTTCATCGATCGGACCAACAATTCAAAATGTTTGATCTTCGGGTTACATCTCGGTAGGTACTAACCGGGAATATCACTGGAAAACAATGTTATAATTTTTATCATTCTGTTCGATCAAAAACGGTTTCAGATGTCGTTTTCCTGGGGTCGGGGCTAACTCCAATCGTAAACCTCAGTTATTTTAAAGCTCTCTCCTCACCGGCGCTCCAGCTATCGAGAAAATTACGATAGTTGGGTTACACCTTCATTGGAGAGTAACAAAAAGTTACGATAATGGGGCTCGGTAAAACTGGAATGATGCTCGACAGGATTCTTATCTCGACGTCACCGACAAGGCCCTTAGGATTTAGCTATCTGGGCGTCGGTCCATCAGGGTTCATCGTCTGTGAGGGAGCAGATCCAAAGTTTATCTCGGTCCCTAATTATATGGGAGAATTCATCTTAAATCACAAGTATTATAACGCTGTGGATGTCGTTTAGCGGAAATGCGATTAAAAGAATAAGTGGGATATAAGAATAGACACGTTCCTCGGTTGAGAGGATAGGACGTGTGAAGCTAAATGGTTAACAAGACTACAAAAAAAAGCCTCTCTGTCCTTAAATTGGTTTTTATTATCTCTTGTCTCCCTGAAGAAGCCCTAGTTCCTGCAGAGAAACGATAAAACCAATTTAAGGACAGAAAGGCCTTTTTTGTAAAGTCTTGTTATATTTTGAACTTTCCAAATAAAGAAACGTTGCTAAATGGTTAAATCCGCTTATTCTCCAAACACGTTTTACTTCCCTTTATATTTTGATCTTAGGTACTGACTCGATTTTTATGTGCTTTTTACGGGTCCCACTCTCTGATTGTGGTTCAACAATTCCTGACCTAAAAGTAACCTAATCATAAGAGACGATTGGAATGATGGGCTCTTTCATGATCAGCTGAATGAGCTAAATTCTATCCCCTTCACTCTAGGAAGTGGAAATTCTCTGGATAATTAAAAGACGATTGAAATTATGGGCTCTTTCACGATCAGCTGAATGTTCTATCCTGTTAACCCAAGAAAGCTGAAATTGGATAGGGAGACTCTCTGGTCACTAAGAGACTATTGAAATGATGGGCTCTTTCGTAAGCAACTGAATGAGCAAAATTATCTCCTATTCACTCTAGGAAGTTGAAATTTGATAGGAAGACTCTCAGGTAATTAAGAGACGAATGAAATGAAGTGCTCTTTCATGATCAGCTGAGTGAACAAAATTTTCTCCTGTTCTCCCTAGGAACTTGAAATTTGATAGGGAGATTCTCTGGGTCATTAAGAGACGACTGAAATGATGGGATCTCCGGATCAGCTGATTGAGCAAAATTCTCTCCATTTCACCCTAGGGAGTTGAAATTTGATAGGGAAAATCTCTGGGTCATTAAGAGACGAATGAAATGATGGGCTCTTTCATGATCAGCTGAGTGACCTAAATTCTATCCTGTTCACCCTGGGAAGTTGAAATTTGGCAGGGAAACCCTCTGGGTCATTAAAGGACGATTGAATTAATGGGCTCTTTTCTGATCAGCTGAGTGAGCTGAATTCTTTCCTGTTCACCCTAGGAAGTTGAAATTTGATAGGGAGACACTTTGGGACAGTAAGAGAAGATTGAAATTATGGGGTCTTTCCTTATTAGGGTCTGATTTTGCTACTTTTGTGCGGTAATTTGGCATGTAACGCTGCAGAGCAGCACGGGTTTCCTCTAGTAAGCTTTGAATCAAAGCTTTACTACTTAAGTTAACATAAATATAACCACCACAAACATGAGGGAGTGATGGGAGCCGCGTCAGTCGCAATCCGCGCTTGCATAACGACTGACGAAATAGTTGGCAACGATGGGCGAAAAGAGGCCGGTTTCGTACGTACCTACCAGCTGAATGTTGGTACACATGCATTACTTAGCAATACGATACCCCTGTACCACCAATAGAAATGGATCGCTTACACACATTCTACCCCTTCAGTAAAGATTCGATCGGAGGCTTTCACTGTATGCAATATTATCAACCTTTTACTTGATTCTAACACCTCCGATCAAACTCTGATCCTCAAATTTAATTTTAAAAGCAGATATTAAGCAGAAGCTGTCAGTCTCATCGGAGATACAAATAAAATGCCGTATTGAATTAAATTGCATTGCGTGTTCCGGAATCATTACCGTTATAATTAGACAGGACAAGTTCGTATAATAGCATTCTCGGCACGCCAAAAGAAATTCAATTACTTTTATGGGCGATCACATTAATTTATAATTAAAATAACAACATGGATGAAACGCACGATATATATTGTACATGAGATGATGTAGGTTAGAGCCGGCGCATATAAAAGAGGATTAGCCTACATTAGCCATGTATGAGATCGGGGATTGCGGTTAAACGACTTGACCAACTGCAAACGGAAAAACGGGGAAAAAACGGCTTTCCGCGCTATCCTGGAAAACTAGGTCAATCCTTCCATCCAGAAAATTCTTCCTCCCACTTTTTTACGCGCCTTTTTATTTCGAGCCTTTTCCAGCCTCAATTTCCTCGATGGTTCACTCTCTTTGAGAGTATTAATCGAGTCCTGGAGTCAATAGAGTGGAGGCCTCTTCGTTTATTATCGTTAAGACACTGAGTTAGTGGCTCATTTGGTTTTGAAACCCGATTACACCCGTAACCCCCCGCGCACAGGGCTGTGCGTTTGGTTGGGCATCGAGTGGATTAATTTTCCTCGAGCCTTATTACAAAGGTGTAATAATCTTCAGCCTACATTAATCGCCTGCTATTCTATAATAAAATGGGTCGCTCCTTTAGGTCGAGATCAAAGCTTATTACCAAACCACCAATCGGAGGGAGCCAATCAAAAATAGAAGGGGACAAAAATAAACGACACATGCAGCATGATTTCATGAGCAAATGTTAGCAAATTATTGTATTTAATTTATGTTAAATTACTTAGAAATTTAAGCGTTTAGTGTGCACGAAGACTGTTGAGTAAAAATTTTATGGAAAACCACTTTTTTTGAAATAATACTCTACAATTCAAACGAATTTTAGGATTTTATCCATTTTTTATTAGTTTTTATTGATATAGATACTAATTTTCAACACAAGTTTGTGCAATAATTTTTTTTATGTACTTTTTCGTATTTACTTATATACTTTTCCTCAGTAAAATTCTACTGAAAATATATAAGTTGAATATTTGTAGCGGTAATAGCCATTTTCAATTACTTTCATAGAACTTTATTTGTTTAACTGAGCAATTGTGCTCAAAATATGTTAAACAATGACGTACCCCATTTTTATAGAATCCTTAATTTTCTGGCCAAAAAAAAAAAAAAAAAAAAAAAATCTATTTCTGAGGAGATCTAACTCCTGGAATACAAACTAAATCCAGGAATCAATTGTTCCAAAATGTCTCTAAACGGATTTCCATAGATAAAATTTGGAGTTTTTTGTTTTAAATTTTGGGTCCATTGGGATAGAAGAAGAAGAAGAAAAAACGTTTATTAAATTATGTTTACAAAATTAGTAATTCCACTTAGATAAAAAAATAAACAATACGACATGGTTAATTAAACCGTCTGTCGGAAGTGACGGCAAATGAAAATGACAATGCGAGTAGGTAGGTACAATAATATGGGCAAACTATAATGTGTGCCAAAATCATAGAAAACCGAATATTTAATGGAAAAAAGTATTTCTTTAAAAAGATTAAAACTAAAATTGACTATTAGGCCATGAATATTTGGCATGAGAAATGAACAAAATTACGATCAGTAGTTGAACTCCCGCACTAATGATGATCGATAGCGCCATGCTACTTTACAGTAAGACACCAATTGCGGCCAACCTCCACCATTCAGAAGTCATCCCTTGACAGAACTGGCTGGCCAAATGCATGAACTCTGAATTCAATCAAAACACGGCAGGAGCATAAAAAGTGGAAGAGGTCTTCTTTCTCGTGAGAATTGCAGAGCGAACACTCTTCACATCGTTCGGTAGTGTAAGGTTTTGCATTCAAATGAAGCATCTCACCTCTGAGCTTGAAGAGCCAACTACTGGAATAAAGGTCCAAATCGGAATCTTTCACCAGACTGGCACACTTAACATGAGGATCGAGCTCTCTATAGAGAGTGAATCTCTCGGAAGCCATAGCTCTTTGCCAAAACAGGGCTTTTTTATGTTCCCTAAGCATTTCCAACAGCTCCCTGCCTGAGTCTTCATAAGTGCTGCATTCAACGAGGGAAAGTCATTCGGCAAACCAAATTCTGAAAAAAGGCGGCCCAAGTACCCAGCCCATGAGGTGTTTTGCAACAAAACCTCTCTCGCAATCACTTTAGGGAGTCTTGAATCATGAAGGTGGGCAATCTTAATCAAGTAATTTAGGTGGGCTTCAAGTGTGACTGTCGATACGGTGTCCAAACCAGTCTCAAGATATAAAATATAATTTGGAGAGAAACTTGGTAAACGGAATAACCTTCTGACAAACATCAACTGAACACTTTCTGCTTTTGCATGCTCCTGGAATCCCCAGCACGGTGCTGCGTAGCACAAGATAGATCGAACTGTCGCGTTAAAAACATCCATCTTTGCCTTTATTGGGACAGATGGATCAACAAATAATTTCTTCCAGATGCTATTTAGCGCAAATTTAGCAGAATTAGCTTTCATCTTTACATGCCTACTGAACGACAAACGTGGCGTCAGATTTACCCCTAAATATTTATAATTGTTGACAATTTCCAGGCTGGTTCCTGCAAACCTCCAATTCTCCGTTGCACGCCTTCTTCCGCCGTTTTGGAAAATGATTATTTGCGACTTAGCTAAGTTTACTGTCAGTCCCCATTTAGTGCAATACGCTTCCAACTTGTTGATATTTTCCTGCAATTCAGCCGGATCATCAGCTACTATGACCAAATCATCTGCATATAGTAACACCTTGATAATCATGCCCCCAATTCTGATTCCATAGCCCAGATCGTCTTCCAAATCATTGATGTATGCAGAGAATAGTGCGGGACTAAGTGGACACCCCTGCTTCACTCCTGATCTGATCGCAAAGTACTCAGTTCTGCCACATCCAGTCCATACAGCCGATGATAAATCTGAGTATAAGTTGCGGAGAATAGATACAAACTTATTCGAAATTCCAAGATTCAACAGCTTATAGAAAAGATGGCCATGATTCACCGTGTCGAAAGCTGATTTTAAATCGACAAAAAACCCATACAACTTTCCACCAGGATGGTTCAATTTAAGACTTATGAGCCCGGTCAATGTGAAAATTGAGTCTGTCGTAGAATAACCTCTTCGGAACCCTGATTGGCATTCAGTTAGTATATCATACGTCTCCATGAATAAACTCAATCGATTTGCTAGTAAGCAAGACAACAGCTTTCCCAGACAGCTGATAAAGGAAAGCCCTCGGTAGTCAGATGCCTGTGTTGGATCTCCCCTTTTGAATAAAGGAAATATGAGAGATTCTCTAAATGATTTTGGCACTGTTCCACGATCATATATGGTATTGAAGAGGCTCAATAGACTATCCTGGAATTCTGCACAAGAATATTTGTAGAATTCAAAGGGAATTCCATCACTTCCAGGAGCCTTGTTGTTCTTCACAGAGCGGAGCACCGTCTGCAACTCTGATAGTGAAAAGGGGTCGTCGAGCATTGAGAGTTTAATGGAAGGCTCAGCGTACAAAACAGGATCACAAGAAACCATTGGATTTAAGAGAGCACTGAAATGATCCACCCACCGATCAGGGGAAATTATAGCTTGGCAACGCTTCTCGGGATTCTTGAAGATTTTAACTAGCTCCCAAAACTTCTTGCTATCTCGGACTTCCCGAAACCTCCTCGCTAGATCTGTATAGTATTCTTTTGCCTTCTGGGAAGTAAGAGTTTTATAATATGAATTTTCCTCGAGATATTTCCTCTTAACCTCCACAGATCCAGTTTTTGAATAGAGGCGTAGCAAGTTCATGGATCTTCTTCTCACGTGCTCGCAGTCCCAATCGAACCACGGTTGTTTCCTTGTCAGAGAAGAAGCGCTGAAAGATGTGGATAGGCATCGGATTTTGCACACTATTTTATTGACTGTATCATCTATGTCGGCGAAACTATCTGATTCTCGAGCGAGTTCTTTGAGCCCTTCATTGTATTCTTTTTTGCATTTAGGAATCCAACGCAGTCTTGGGAGCAAACTTGCCGATTCAGAATTCATCCGCACTGCCACTCTCAAAGATATCGGAAGATGGTCTGAGAATGCCTCATTAACTACTTCAAAATCAGTTACACTCGACAACGACGCCAACGATACACATGCCAAATCATTAACAGAGGACCCTTGGTGAGATACGAACGTAAAATTTCCAGAAGGATCGCCAACTGAACGACCATTCAAAATAACTAGTCCACTGTCCGCACAAAAATCAAGGAACCTGCTCCCTTTAGAGTTAAGGGTCTCATCTCTTGAAATACGAGTAGGGCTGAAATACCCAAAATCTGTGGCATCCAAATCTCCCAGGTCCTGCTCAGCGGCAATTCTAACATTACAGTCTCCAGCTATAATAAAATTCAGCTCTGCATGTTCAGCAACGAAGTCCTCAAGTTCCCTAAAATCTTCCTCCCAATGATTACAATTCAGATAAATCGGTAAAAGGTGCAATGTACGACTGGCACTACGAATTGCGATCAAATTCAGTCGGCCTATCCTCTCAAAACCAACACATCCAAGACCCTTCCTTATTCCAATTACCATCCCACCGAATGCCCTACCGAAATGCGAAGTCTTTTTTGCCCCCTCCCATTTCACTTCATAATCAGAAAACATATTCTCATACAAATAAATTCCTTGCTCTAGCACATGAGTCTCAATAAATACAAACACGTGGTAAGCTTTAAAAAAATCAGAAAAAAAACACATTATTCTTCTTATTTCTAAGACCTGAAACATTATAAATTAGTATACTTAAATTATCATTTTTCACTTCATCCTGATCATGTCCTTCTTCCTGTATATATTCTTCCTTCCGACAGACGACACTTTCTCATACTTGACTTCCACCAGCATCAGCGCGATCCCTTTCAGCAAGGAGTTTCCGGATTATATCGAGTAGGTTCACTCCCTCAATAGAACTCACCTGGTTCGTGCTGCCTGATTTATTCATCATAAGCCCCACCTCATCATCCCATATATAATCATTACCTTGTATACTTAGTTTATCCATGCGCGAAAAACATTGTAAATTTGGTTTTTGCTTTCTAAGTTCAGCTCTTATGCGAAGCAGTTTATTTCTCTTGTATCTAACATGATAGGGGAAGTCTTGAGAAATACTATACCCCGTTCCCTTTAAAACTTTAGACTTTTGTATTATGTTCCATTTATCATTGACACTCAATAATGTGACCATTAAGTGCCCACTTTTCGATTTTTCGGGGCCCAAGCGCTTGACAGAGCTTATCTGAATATTTTCGGAAATCATAAGTACTTCGGAGAAAAATCTTCTGACAACCAAGTTCAAATCTTCTGCTGGAGCAGCATTGATACCTTGGAGAATCAAATTATTCCTTCTCCATTCAGACTCCAAAAAATCTAAGCGCTGGTCCCTCCTCACACCCTCAATCCTTATACTTTCAACCTCCGCTCGCAATTTCTCGTTCTCAGCCCGCAAAATTATCAATTCATTCTTGACTTCATTTCGAAATTCTTGAAAATCTTCTTTGGTTGGCAAATTTCCCATCTTTTTGTCCATTATTCTTTCGAAATTGTCGCGTAACAAATGTATCCAAATTTTGCTGCAGCCAACTTCAACGCGCCCAGCCGCAAGTCTACCTCAAACGGGGTCAGATGACCTACTAATAATATCTACTGACTGATTTTCAATTGACAATATGATGCATGCGGGAACGAAAGAGAAGGGACTCACCGAAGGCGAGGAGGGGAAGCAGGCCCCACTCCGAATCGAACACCGATAGTGGGAGACAACAATCAGCCCGGGAGCGAGATAAGAAGTTCCGTTCTTCAAAACCACGAGGCCAGATTACAATAGGAATTCGCTCGGTGAACAGCTGATCACAAACTTATGAACACCAAACTAGAAGAGAATGCTTATTGGTCGGAACAGTAACACTGTGCGAAAATTCAAAGAAAAAGTCTCACTATAAACCAACTTTATAGGTCTCGGAAGGACGAGCTGACTGACACACGTCCGTTCACGATCAGATCAACACCATTGGGATAGCTTCATTTCTTTTCAAATTTTGCTAAAAACAAGTTTTGTTGACTACTTGATGAGTAGGTATTTTATTGTTTATTATTTTGAATGATCTTTGTTATCAACTTAGAATAAAATGTTAAACCTCCCCCCCCCCCCCCCCCCCCCCTCCCCAATGTATATAAACAAATACAGAATCTTGAATACTTTTGAAATCAGATTAATAAGTTTTGGATAGTTATTGATATATTTTATTTCAAAGACTCGAATGACACCACTCGGATCGATGTTCATACGTTCATCCGTTATTTCTCCCAAACGTGAGAATTTTTGGCAGGAGAAAAGAACTTCCCCATGAGTGTGTATAGCTTTTATTTTATTTTAATTTTCACATGCAACCATCATCTACGATAAGCGGAAATCATATAAATACATTGCACATTTTGAATGAGATTTTAGAATGTGGAAAGTTTTTGTAAGGTGGATCAACTGGTTGTCCAACCAATGTGTGGATCCAGATTTCTTAAGATGTCCATGGAGGTAAAAGAGAATGCTGCGAACTCAACAAGTGAAAGGCCAGTTGGCAGTTGCTAGTGTGGCAGGTCGGTGACTGCATTCGTGGTTGGGACGACTACCGGTAGCCATGAGTCAATCGGCTATGTCCAAATCATAAACCGAGTAATACGAATTCTTCTCAGCGAAAATGTACACTGTTACATCTGCGCAAGCTGCTTAATAAAGCCCAAGCTTTGGCATCTTTCTTGGCTCATCATAGCTTCTGATGGTATTAATCCATCATCCATGGAGATTGGTCCTTGCCTCCATTCATTCTTAATTGCCAATTTGATCGTTAATAAATAATGGAGTGGAGGAAGCATGGAGCTTCTCACAGCCCTCGGCGTATTTTGCCTTCTTCTCCAATTCGGCAGGAGAGAGTACATCTACCGCGATATGAGGGACGTAAGAAGGCGCATCATTGCCCATGACACAGTCATTAAGAAATATCTCCCTCTGCAGTTCCCACACCGCTACAAGGAAGATCATCATCTCTTAAACCAGGACAGGAGTCTGAGGTCTCTCTGATGACTGCACTTTAGAGCAGTTTCCCTGTGCCTAGCCCAACCGCTCTCTCGAATCACATCGCGAACTTCGTTGTGTCGTCTGGAGACAATTCCCTCTTCTGGAAAGATTCCCCTTGTTCAGCAACTCAATGCTTATTCCATGAAGCATCTTGCACCACAACCACCGTCTGTTACTGGCCAGCAGGCTCTCTCTTTTACGTGGAGCATGAGTAAATTACATGCATTGCATGATTACTGAATGCTTCCTTGGGCGCGCGATCAGATAGCCTGTGTTCGATTATGACAAGATAATTGGGAACCCAGCAGAAGATCACTGAGATATCCCTTTCTATATGTTTCTAGCATGGCGAATATCAGAAGGCGTGCATCGGCCTCGAGAGCGCTCAGTAAATCCGAGCATATTACAATACATTTTTCTTCTGATCGTCATAATATAAGATACAGCAAAGGATACATGTATAGCGAACAGTTCGGACGTGAAGATGGAACATTCTTTTCAGAGGGACAACATGAACACGTTTTGGTGACAGACAATACTGCAGATACAACTCTTGTACTTGATTAAGATCCACCGTAGTATACGACGGGGGAAAAAACTAAGTAGAATATGGTATTCTTAAATGTTGAAGAAAATTCCTTTGGTGCGAATAGTGCTTTATTGCATTTCATTAATATTAATAATATCCATTATTAAGCATGAATATAGTAAAAACCCACTCATGAATTAAGGAGATCGCATCAGATGATGTGACTACGATGAAATTTCGTTATAAAGAAATCGAGTTTAGTGTGACTCTAGTTACCGGTGAATAGACTAAAAGGCATAAATAGGTGTATAATTTTATTCAATTAATTTTTTTCGGTGCGTGAGTTCGTTAATGTATTTTTCACATGGGTAGGTATTGATGTACTCACAGGCTCCGTTTAATAATTAACTATCGACCAATTACAGTACAGAAATAATAAAGCTTTGTGTAATAGTTTGTTTTTGAGATTCTTACTTTGAAACATGAACCAACAAATTTGAGGGACGGATTGAGGAAGGGGGGGGGGGGTCAATTACAAAGGTTCATTATTGAACATAATAAACCAAAATTGGTAAAATTCTGCTTTTTCTAATATTTTTGACTAATAACTCCTCAATATGACCTCGATTCGTAATTTGAACTATGTTCTGGCAACGCGGATATGGTAGGTACTATCTCGTACAGTATACTTTAGAGTTGTAGTTATCTCGAGTTCAAGCGGACCCTTTCCCGGCCCCTTATCATTTCAACTTTATTGTTATTGATATAAGGGATAGTGCTTGGCTGAGTTCCCACTCATCGATGTAGTTTACGACTATCGAGGGGCAGATAAAACAAAAAAGAGTTGGTACCAGGGGAACGAAAGAGAATGGGAGAAAACTGCCTCTTTCACTGAGCACGATGCTCCAAGCTTTGTTCTCACTCTTACTGTTATGCCTTAGATCAGTGACCCGCATTCTGGGTGTCGTTTAGACGCTTAGGACCTTATTTATAAGGCTTATAACTCAACCGAATTGCTCAGTTCTGAACTTCTTCGTCCAAAATCGAAATTATTTTTCGGAACGAATATGGTCATTCACCAGTTTTTCTGCCTGACTGTATAACTAAAACGTTAAGATTACTACACAGATGTTTATAAACCAACGAAATTAGTCCCTACTTAGACTCAGTCCCCATTTGTTAGTGTGTGTCTTTCCGCGTTACATGATACAATTTTGGAGCTATCGACTTGAAATTCACCGTAGACACGCGAAATATGCTGATGTATAGTTTTTGATGTCGATTCGACACGACGCACAATGGTCCAGAACCCTTGAAAAGTGGAAAATAACAGAATCAATTTAAAAAATCTGAAATGTTGCACAAAGATTCTGTTTGGTCCAAAAATCTCGCCAGCCCGATTATTCCACACCTAAGGGTGAAAAATGGGTGTAAGACTGTTTTCGGTGTTTTTAGTTACATATGTATGAAGAGGTTTCGTTTTCGATGTTATTTTGGACTTAGAATCGATTTAGGTGGGTCCTAAGTATACAACTTCACACCCATACGGGTGCTACAGATGAAATGGGTACAAAAATGGAGAAAGAAAAAAAATCACTCCACAAGCCATGCTGCATGATTAGAACTTTGACTCCTTTAGCAGCTTTTCAATTGAGCGGTCAATGTTATTGTTACAGCGGAATTTAAGGAAGAAAATGACGTTTGACTGCGAAAATATCCTGAGATTTGCACATTCTTCTGAAAAATTGTCATTTCTTGATTGGGTTATGCATGGGATCTCGAACGAATTGCATTCGACTCGAAATATAGTGCAAAATCATGTGCCACACAAGGTCTACTACCATACATCTACTCGTTTTGTTGGATTTTCCGGTTTTGTTAGCAATAATATGCTAAAAAAAATACCGTAAACTGGTTGGCTGTAGGAAGGCTGTTTTGAACGTTCAGAGAGCACCATACTGAACCTCAGGGCCGCCACATGGGGGGGGGGGGGGGAGTGGGTACTGTTGCCCCGGGCCCGGGCCCAGGGGGTCCGGTCCAGTATTTAGTAAATAAAGTACCTATTTTAGAATTCTTAGGCCTACATGAAACAGAGTGTATTACACTTGACGGGCCCTGATCAGATTAAATTTGATTTACTACGTCAGACTGTCTCTCTTAAACAGTTGCGATGATTGCGATGGCCCAAAATATTACTGTTTACCCTTTACCGTCTTTACCAGTAGGTACCACAAAGAACGCTATCTATCGCGTGGGAGTGGGAGACTGAACTCTGTGGCTTAATTCACAAACAATTGTATTTAAAGTAGTTGAAATAAAAATCCTATGACTGATTGGATATAGAATTTTTGCTTCAAGGTAATTTATGGTATTTTTATGGTTTTGTAATTGGTTGGTAATTACTAGAGTATGAATACTTACTTGAATTTTCAATTCTTAAGTTACACTTTACTTTTGATTAAATGTTGAATAAAACGTAGTGAAGTAGTAAGAGTTCAGCCCCTCAAGTGTTCTTATTCGAACACTGAACCTTGGTAGGAAGTATAAATGATTTTTCGTTTGGTTAGAGAAGGTTTAATAGTTTTTTTTAACAATTATCATAGCCGTCTCTAGTAAAAGTGGCGCGACAAAAAAAAAAAAAAAAAAAAAAAAAAAAGGGGGGGGGGGGGGGGGAGGCCCGTGGCCAGAATCTGGTCCCGGGCCCGACTTGGAGATGTGGCGGCCCTGCTGAACCTCAAACAGTCAAGAAATTTTTTTTAGGAGCTAAGCGGGGCTTTTGAAAAAACTGCGAAATAAGTGGAAAAATCGATAAAAAGTGAGAAATACAGCGAGGAAATTGTATTTGCTAACTTTTTCGACATGAATGTCAATGTTAAGGGTATCTGAAGCAAGTGCAAAAAGTTGAGGGCAAAACAAAATCCTGAGAGTCAGTAAGTGCATTAAATGAAATGTGAATTTTGTACTCAGAAAGCATCTTTTCGAGTTTAGCACCTATGTTGATGTTCATTACGATTATTTTTCTCTGATTACTGAATTTCACATCCTTTTTCCTAACTGGAAATATGAACAAAGTGATTTAAACCTCACCTAGGATTTAAGGGGGTTTTGCCGCGTCTGGACCACAGTGCGACGCACTGTTTCGAACACATGTTTCGAATGTATTTCAGGTGGAAAAAAAGTCAAAATAAAAGTTTTGGAAAAGTATTCAGTCTCCAGAGTGATAGATAAACGTCTCAAATCGATAATATTTACTTGGAATAACCTTCTCTGTATGGTTCTCTCTGTGATCACACTTGAACGCACCAAGTAGAAAATTACTGCGCGGAACCCCTAAGGACATTATTCCTCTAAAATCTAATGAGTATTTAATTTTTCCCCTTCTTCTGATAATCTTGGCTTGGACTGAGACGTTTATTAACCAGGCATTAACGAATAATATTCTCATGCTTTGAATATTAATTTTTAATTTCTACCTCTTATTATCAGAAAATAGATACTGAAAATCAGTGGTACCTATTAAGTTGTCAGTTCAAGAACGAACCTACTGTTTCAAGTCTTCAAACCAGAAGAATTCTTTACAGAATTTAATGCTGAATTTAAATTTTCAACCCGTTCATACCGCAAACCTCTACAAATATTGATTTTTTTTCTTCCATTTCCGGAAGCGATTCGCATAATTTGAAACAGAGTTTTCATTTAAAAGTGGCCATGATACATAAAGGCCGAGTGAAATACTGTCATTTATACCTTTCTAGTTCCCTCTGTCGCAGAGTTGCGAATTTACCAATTCAATCAACCTCAGTTTGTGATTATTTATTTAATGAATTGAAATTATTAATCACACATGTGTTTGTTTACTGAATAAAAGTTAGTCTCGCTAGAAACACTAAAGAGTCCAGTTCTTTATAGATAAAGAAAATTAGATTAGTGTTTATAGTCGTACAAATAGTTAGCTACGGAAAAAAAATCATCAGAGAATTATTGTGATTTGCATAGAAATCACAATAAATTGGTAGCAGAGAGTGGTTGAGGCATAGCCAAGCAGTTCGGAAGATGAGTGGACTACAGTCAGAAGAGTCGCTGTACAGAAATGAATTGGAGGCCATGAATCGCACAATAACCCAAAAGATTGAACAACCCGATTTCACCAGTCAAGAAACAAGCTTATTCGCGGCAAAATTGGAGGTTGTCACGAGATGTTTAGAAAGGGCCATAGATGGATAAGGTGGCGCAAGACGTATTTGTGGAGCACAGCAAGAGGAGACTGAAGATCGAAAAGCAATTCGAGTAAAATCTGAAGCTATGATGAACCTCGCAGAACTACGTCGCTTCGTAGCTAAAAGCAAAACTTCGCTGGCAGTAGCAGAACCAAGGGTAAATAGTTTACGATTTGGAGAAGCACCAATTGAACCGAAAGAATGTGAAAATCCTGCGGAATACCCTACCACACATTCAAGAGACCAAACAGATAAGACTGAATCGCTAGCTACTGCTGGACAGTTGACATCGCAAACACTCTCGACGGAGGTTTACAACGAAAGCACACATGAAGCTTTCGAAGTAAGTGGTTTATCATATAAGGGAAGCCATGGGATTTATGTGACCGAAAATTTACAGACAAAATTGAATTTGATTCAAGACATCGGGATTCAAGACAGAGATGTATCCAAATTCGTTCGGATTAAGGATATAACTGAACCAAATAATGATAAGCTACGGATTCTAAGAATGACAAAAGATGGGAGCAGCAGAGGTGATAGAGACATTCCAGACCTTTATGATTTCTGGTGGAAGAGACCGAATCGGCTTTTGAAATTCAACCTTTATTGGCCAACATCTGAAATTATATCAGAAGAGGAACATTATTTTGACGAAAACTTGGACACAACTACAATCATTTCAAATCAATCACTGAGGGCCACTTTCACCAACAACATAAACGAGTTTAAGTTAGAAATTTTAAAACTACATAATTTCTGTTCTAGAACCAAAAATTTCAACCATGTATCATGTTTTCTCCTCGATTCCAAGCGGTTGCAATCATGTTCACAATATCAATATTGAGAATGATCACCTGTGTGTAAACAATTATTTATATAACCATGCTCATAACTCAGTTTGTTGGACACGCACTTCGCAGTAGTTAACATAATATTGTTGGATAAATCGAGAGCTTTCGAACGAATGGTCAACGAATTTTGTGGGATGAAAAACGACGAAGTACCATTTCCCTAGCAACGACTCGGTTGTAGGCGGAAATCACTGTAATTTTTTTCGTGCGCGGAAAAAAATTGACTCGCAAAATTTGCTAGGACCCCAGGGCTAAAACATGATACATGTTAAAAAGTTGCAAGGAGTTGATTCTTCGGACACCAAATTTCTTAACAATCATGAATATAGTTCTTCCCTTCCAGAGCTTATAAGAAAACAAGCTTGTTGTTTGAGATTCAGTCAGAAAATCAGAAAAAAGTCGAAAATCAAGAGAAAATGTGTTCAATGTTCAATGGAAATCAATTGATTGGGAAAAGAAGTTTCCATTCAGCTTTCGCCTCCGGGAGTGTCGCAGAGTTGCGAATTCACCAATTCAATCAACCTCAGTTTGTGATTATTTATTTAATGAATTGAAATTATTAATCACACATGTGTTTGATTCATGTGTTTGTTTACTGAATAAAAGTTAGTCTCGCTAGAAACACTAAAGAGTCCAGTTCTTTATAGATAGAGAAAATTAAATTAGTTCATAGTCGTACAAATAGTTCATTTCAGAATGCATCAAAACGGATTTCAATGGAGAAATTTTCGTAAAATTTGATTTTAAATTTTTGGAGCCATTGCAATAAGTGGGAGCAACAAGTTTCGCTAGTCAACACAAGATTAAGAAAATTAATTTACATCTTTGCTATATTAAATAAAATATTATCATTGCCTCTATTAAAAATATTTTACTTTGCTCTTGTCCAATCAGTGCTTTTGTACGGTATTCCTGCATGGGGTGCCACATATCCCACTACCCTATTGCCCATTATCACCACCCAAAAACAGCTAATAAGAATTATAAGTAAGAAGAGGTTTTTGGAACATACCGAACCCTTATTTAAACATTTGAATATTTTAAAATTTCCCTCACTGATGGAGCTTCATTGCATTAAACAGATCTTGAAAGAAAAAAGTTTTTCCACACCTAACCATTTAATTTACACCAGATTCCATTCTTGCAACTCTATGACTATTCCATATTTTCGCACTACTCTTGGTTACAACTCATACCCAGCACGAGGTGTACGTGGGTTTAATGCTCTTCCAGAAACCCTGAGATCGGCGCTTTTAAATAAAAACTGTAAAAATAATCAGAAACTCAAAAAGCACTTCATCATGTTATAACTTCTGCAATACTACTTCATTATTATATTTTTCAATCTTCTATGGGTACATGTTTTGTATCATTGCACTCCGATCCATTGCCGCTGAAACAATATTATTGTATTCTTTTTAAAAGAAGCGTGTTTCTTTTAATGTGTTAAGTAAACACTTATGAACATTTGTTATTTTCCTAGCTGAGGTACGACTCATCTCCCTGCCACGGGCTATGCCCACATAGGGGATAAGTTTCTGTATTTTTTTTTTTTTTAAAGCAATCTGTATTATTTTTAAAGAGCATTTTATTTTCAATTTTTATGTATTTGTATTATGAAAAAGAAATAAAGAATCTTAAAAAAAAAAAAAAAAAAAAAAAAATAGTCAATTTTTTTACCGAAGTTCGCTAAATGATGAATTTGAACGTTGTGTAATATTTCAGATTGTTTTAATGAAGAAAAACTGCTCAGGTATATCGTGCACCCTTTAATGTTGTACACAGTGCGCACTAACGATTCTCAAGTGAAACCGTATGGACATAACGACCGTTAACAACCAACCGGAAAATTAACTTTCCACCCGTACGGGCTTCCACCGGCAAAAATTAACTCGCTCGGGATTACGTAAAAGAGGTAAGAAATGGGATGAAAACCCTTCGTTCCTATTAAAAAGATATTAGGTGCAGTCGTAATGTTGGGAAATTAATTCGATCCTAGCTTTAGAAAGCAAGTGCGAGGGGTTTGGGAGGGGATTTTAGTTTAATCGTAACCAAGGAGCTGGGACGAGCTTCTAACTCAGTGTCTAGTTGTAATGAAATGATGCTTTTCAACCGTTTCCTTTCCGCTTAAACCCTATTAATGGATAATGCTACTTTTCGCGGGTTTTGAGGTTGTTCACAGGGACGGAAAGGATCCTCCAACTTTCTATCGGAGGAAATTTAATAACCACTGCAAATTATTACAAAAACGTGTATTTTTAATTTTATTTATTTCGTTCAGATACTTTCAGCGTTCTTTTCTGCACAATACCATTGTGAAATACGTAGATACATACAATACTACGGGATAAATTCCCCCCTTTCTCTTCTCTAATCGTCAGAGTAAAAAAATCGGCCAGAAGCTATTCTTCACAATTTTATCAAGATTTCAAAAATGTAAAAAATTGCGCATAGCGCATTTGTGCAAACGTGCGCAATTGAATGGGAACCCCCATTTGATACTACGGATTATTTTTCAACGTGAAATTTCAGGAAGAACTGACACGTCACTCGATTTTTGACCACGTACTTAATGATGTTTATTTATTGATATTTGCAACGCCAAAGTGGAAAAACATCGAAAATTTGACCTGAATAGCACTTTTGGTTCATTATTTTCAATAATGAACCTTTGTTATTGACTAAGAAAAAAAATTTTTTTAACCCCCACCCCCTCAAATTTTGTTGGTTTACTTTCAAGATGCGTAGAATCTAAAAATCGAATTAACCGTGCGACTTCCAGAGATTTTCTCCAAAACTATTGGAGTGGTCGGGCAAAATTCTGTCCAAAAACTATCCTAGATGTTGTCACTGTCAGCTCTTTAGCGTGTATTCTCGTTATTAGCGCCATGTGTATATAATATGGCACGTACTAGTACATGAGCTCGAAAGATTATAATACCTTCACCATGCCTATTACTAGTTTATTTGCTAGTTTCGGTGCAGATAATACGTCTTCATCAAAAGAATAGGGAACACCAATAATTAGGTGAACTTGTTATTAGAAAACAGTTTCGTTTTACTAAATATTTCTGTTCTAGAACCAAAAATTTCAACCATGTATCATGTTTTCTCCTCGATATTGATTCGAAATTCTATGAAAACATCAGAAATTAACAAGCGGTTGCAATCATGTTCACAATATCAATTATTGAGAATGATCACCTGTGTGTAAACAATTATTTATATAACCATGCTCATAACTCAGTTTGTTGGACACGCACTTCGCCGTAGTTAACATAATATTGTTGGATAAATCGAGAGCTTTCGAACGAATGGTCAACGAATTTTGTGGGATGAAAAACGACGAAGTACCATTTCCCTAGCAACGACTCGGTTGTAGGCGGAAATCACTGTAATTAATTTCGTGCGCGGAAAAAAATTGACTCGCAAAATTCGCTAGGACCCCAGGGCTAAAACATGATACATGTTAAAACTATCCTAGATGTTGTCACTGTCAGCTCATTAGCGTGTATACTCGTAATTAGCGCCATGTGTATGTTATGGTACGTACTAGTACATGAGCTCGAGAGATTATAATAACCCCACCATGTCTATTAAAAGTATATTTGCTAGTTTCGGTGCAGATAATACGTCTTCATCAAAAGAATAGGGAAACCCAAAAATGAGGTGAACTTGTGCTTGTTATCAGAAAGTAGTTTCGTTTTAATCGAAGGTCTGCTCAATTTTCATCTTCATTTTCTCTCGATCCTCGCCCATCTTTTCCCAAGGATCGTTCGAGACCGATTACCGTAACCCGAATTTCTAGTAGTTGGGCAAAATTTTGTCCAAAAACTATCCTAGATGTTGTCACTGTCAGCTCTTTAGCGTGTATACTCGTTATTAGCGCCATGTGTATATTATATGGCACGTACCTACTAGTACATGAGCTCGAGAAATTATAATAACTCCACCATGTCTATTAATAGTTTATTTGCTAGTTTCGGTGCAGATAATACGTCTTCATCAAAAGAATAGGGAACACCAATAATTAGGTGAACTTGTTATCAGAAAGTAGTTTCGTTTTTACCGAAGGGCTGCTCAATTTTCATCTTCATTTTCTCGCCCATCTTTTCCCAAGGATCGTTCCAGGACGTTTGTTAGCCCTTCGGCTCAAAGAGATCTTGATACCCTTCGGAAAACTCATCTCCGGCGCTCCTCAAAATCGAGGTTCAAGTCATTTTGGTGGTCCAATGAGCGACAACCAAGATAGGATCGCGCCTTCGTCCAGTCCCAGACAGCTGCCAGCTCTTCCCTTCTCAGCGGTGTCATCCTACATCTCAAATATTGCCATCTTTCAAAAGATGTTCCTCCCTGAATCAACACAGATAATAATTAGCTACTATTACTAACCAACGAAATCCAACGTCCCTTACAAGTAATGGAGTGCGCTTCAGGCGACGAAAATAGAGCAGTTCCAGATGAATGGATATTAATTCATATTATAACTTCAATCGAGTCAAAATGCGATTTTCACCGATTTTTTTGCAGATAACTTTTTTTCTTCAAATTTTGTTCTATGGAAATCCGTTTTGAAACGATTCCTTGATTTCAGGGCATTATCACAGGTATTTTCGTAGGTGCGCGTAAAAAAAATACGTACAAGTAAATTTGTGTTGTGCGGAAATGAGTGGGAAAATGCTGCAAATTATTACTAAGGTTTATTATTTCTGTGTTAGATCGCCCTCCTACGCAGATCAGTGGTCTACAATTAACAATAAGTTCGAATTTTCGGAGACTAAAACAATTCAATCTCTCAAAAGTGAAAACAACGCTTCCGCTACCTATATGATGTAGACTTAGGAGTAATTTAGAGGGGTCCCTACAAACTCATCAAACGGAAACTCATCAAAAACTTGAGGTCGGGGCTTTTTGAGGAGTTTACCCTTTGGGTGGGACACTGGTCAAAACTGAATGGAAGGGAAAGTCCTCAAAAAGAATTTCAAATAGAAATCGGATATAAATTTGGAAGATGAAAAGTAGTTGAAGATTATTTTTGATGACTTTCCTGTCCCAAGTAGAAACTGGTCAAACGCTCCTAAGGGGAAACTCATCTAAAGGAAAGTCATCAAACTAAACCTTCGGAAGGCTTTACCGTGTGCCAGACCCAACCGTTATAAGTGAAGGTAGTAACCTGATTTTGAGGCCTTCAGACCCAAGGTCAGGTAAACTCAACTGGTATTGTGGCAGGAATGGTACTGATTTGTAGGGCTATATATGCTCTTTCATTCGAGTATACCAAGTGTAACTACGTTAGTTAATAAGTCCCTGGTTTCTCATGGATATAGCATTAGATTTGGAAAAATAAATAATACGTAGATTTTTCTACCTTATGTTTGAATGGGTGTTTTCATTAAAATCACTCAACATTCATGTGGTAGCGAAGATCTGTCGTTCTATCACAAAGGAGAAGCCTACACAAGCATGGTGAGCAATTAATATTTGTGAAGATATCGAACAATTTTTATGAAATTAGAGAGACTAGGTAATTGGAGCCTTTGTCATCATAAAGAAGGGTAAATACGTCTCGGCTATTATTTGGAAGGTTAGATTTTTGGCCAGGTAGTTATTCATGGTGGCGTTGAGCTGTACCTAACTATGGCAGGTAATTGACCCAAAGTAGACCAATATCCGTCTACTACTACCACCATTTTTGACGAGTTTCCCGTCAGCTCCTTTTCGATGAGTTTCTTTCAAGGTAGTTTTTGAGGAGTGTCTCAACAGTGCTAGATTCTAGTCGAAAAAAATTTACACTGACTCATAACTGAACTAAACGGATAAATATATTGGATTCCATTTTTCGACGAGTCGCTTGTTCATGAAGATTTGACGAGTTTCCACCCCACGTGGGAAACTGATCAAAAATGGGGTTCTACGATTTTTTTGATGAGTTTCCTGTTGATGAGTTTCCTACTTCCCAATTTAGAGATGAAATGAAGGACTAGGTACTTTTGCTTCACTTGCAGGCATATCGGAACGGACAATAGTCACTCGATTTCGCAACTTTATTATAAATTCCATTGGAACTATATCGCCTTACAATTTCAATATTGGCGCTATATCAGCTGATATTTACATGGAAATTTCTATGTCTTCCAGTCCCACTATCTAGCGAACATTAATGGAATTCAGAGCAGTTAATTGATTGGCCAGCAGCGCATGGTCTCACTCTTAGAAATCCGCAGGTGTTTTTCCGATCTCCTATCCGTTCAACGTACAGCGTTGCCGACGTTTTTAATAGTTTCTTTGGGATTTCATTATTGAGAAGCAAAACATAGAGAAATTAATATAATTTAATTAATCAAAGATTCCCACTATTCGCCCATTTAAATTTAACAAGAGCTGAAATATCAAGTATAACAGTAGATCCATATCACTGGAATAAATCGACATCGATCGATGCACCCACAAATTGAAATTAATGAGATAAGAAACCTAAGATGTCGAAATATGAAAGCAAACATAATTATGATTTTACAGATCCGAATTAATGGCAGAACATTTTGGGATTTAAATGTGATGCAAAACAATCAAATTTATACAGTAAACGAGTTTGGCTGAAATTTCATCATTGACTGTTTAGTTACTAGATACGTTTCACTCCAACGATTTTCTGCGAATAACACCGGAGCTACGAGCTCGAACGGATAGCCGAGAAGATATGCAAATCTGAAATGAATCATTATTCATTACCTTAAATCAGAAAATCAAGCGGGTGAAGCATAGCTGCCAGCGAAATGCCGCATGTTTGGCCAAGTTTGAGTTTACCCCATTCCCCCTCACGATCCGCACTGGCTCAGAGAATCAAAACATCTGCATCAAACTAATGCGAAAAGTTCCGGATTCTGGTACTTCTCCGTATCCAGTACCCTCTGGTTTTTAAAAACGTTTAATAAATCGGGAAGCCACTTCTCTTGCGGACATTTTTTTTTCTTTTTATTCCGGAATTTTTTTTCCTGACACCCTGTGCGCACCTCCCTGCTGGGAGATTTATGGGCGGGATCTAAAGGCCAAAGAGTGCGGGCAATGCACCCTCGAGTCAGGTCCATATTTTAAATTTCCGCTGTGTTTTCAAGTTTCTGCTTCCGGTTCCGGAAAGCGGTTTTCAAAAGATTTAGATATTTGCATATAGTGAATGACGGCAAGAGAAGGAGCGATGGTGGAAATATATATTTTTTTGGTCGGTGTTCATAAATATTATGGTAGCGGAGAATAATAAGAATAAAAAGAAAATAATCAGGGTAACATTCTTGGAAGTTTATTCTCCATCCCTCTGCATAGGTATTTTTGTTAACACATATTATCGTTATATGTTGACCATTTTTTCCTATTCTTATTGGTTAGTATATAGGTACCTACGCAGATTTAAAGGCTTATTATAAACTAAAAGTGGCAAATCTTGCGAATTTGTTCCTGCAGGGGTGTGGGATGAGATTAAAAACTTCATTCCTTTCTTTCCCCTGTGAGGGATTGTCAATTTATTTATTAATGGACCGGTTTCAGTCTGTTACCATGGACCCTCTTCAGCAAAGTTCTTAACACAGAAAGCTCTGAGCACCCCTGGATAAAAAAGGTAAGCATAAACATCAACAACAATAATGAGGTGAAAACATATATAGGCTAACTAAAATCAGAAGAAGTAATCAACAACCTACCTTCGGGATCATCAGTAATAAAAAAGAAGAACAACATAAAAACATCATCCATCAATTATACTTTAGTGAGGGAAATGGCAAACTGCTGCAACCTCACAGCGTCTGGAGAAAATCCGAGGAAACCATAGCATAGCAATTATAGTTACTAATAAAAGGAACCTGAGTAAGAACCAAGATTATACATTATCAAAAACTAAGACAACAATTAAAAATTCTTTTTTCTTTTTTAATTAAAAATTAAAAAAAAAAAAGGTAGGTTGTTGATTACTTCTTCTGATTTTAGTTAGCCTATATATGTTTTCACCTCATTATTGTTGTTGATGTTTATGCCTACATTCGTTTTGACCCTAGAGTGCTCAGAGCTTTCTGCGTTTAGAACTTTGCTGAAGAGGGTCCATGGTAACGGACTGAAGCCGGTTTATTAATAAATAAATTGAAGATCTCTCACAGGGGAAAGAAAGGATTGAAGTTTTTCATCTCATCTCACATCCCTGGAGGGACAAATTCGCGGGATTTGCCACTTTTAGTTCATAATTATTCTTATTGGAGTTGATGGAATGCTTTCAGTGGTGACAACACGGCTGGGCTCTCTCGTCCTTTGTGACGGGACCACATAGTCGCATACTGACTAAAACACTCATCCCCTTTCTTCTTATAGAGAACTATCCAGGGACAACTTTTTTGTGTGATTACTTCTAAGAATACCATAGGTTCAAGGAAAGTAGGCTTAATCAACACTTCTAAAAAAATTCAGAGAGTTGTCAGGGAAAAAATGTATATCTCATATGAGTTTCATCACAATCGTATCATTAGCAGCTAATACGCATGCGCGAATTGATATTCCTAGTCGCAAGCAGAACTTCTAGTTTTCAATTCGATTTCGACGAAATTTTCTGGGAATGTGCGGTTTAGATTTTAGGTTGTACATGGTATATGGTTGTATATATATGGTCAAATTCGGAGGGTTAACGGGAAATGACGATTCCACCATGATGAGTTTCATCATGATCGTTTAATGTGAAGCTGCTGCGCATGCGCGAACCTCAAATCATTGTAGCAAGCATGACTGCTACAGTTTCCAATTCCCATGATATATTCAGGAAAATGAACGCTTAGGTTGCAGACAGTCCTTTAATAATTTCATCGCCCCTAACTCACTGGTAGCTGTTCTGCATGTGCAAACGTATTTTTAGTTCATTTTCAGCATAACAAAAAATAATCAATGGATTTTACGCTCCATATTATTTATTATTGCCCTCAACCGCAGAGACCCCACTATAAACCAATGAGAATAGTATGTAAAACCTTTCAGCGATCTATGATTTCCTGTTACGGGGAAGTTTTAAGCCACATCAAACTTGACAGACTCTTTTTGTATGAGATTTCCAGTGTTTCCAATCTCTTCATTTATGCTTGGTAACTAGTAATGATGAATGTTGATGAAAATTCCTCCAAAAGACTTTCTTTGCTTTGAACGATCTTAAAACGTAAATTTTGGTTTATTATTTCCAATAATGAAGTTTTGTAATCGAGTAAGACAATCCATTCTCTAGCTTTCTTCTCCCTCACAATCTGATCGTTTATGTTTTGTTTTAGGTTACGTAAATTCCAAATATCGAAAAAAATTGTCAGTCCGTCGTACGTTGCAAAATTGTTGTCTGTTGAAAAAATAAAATGAATTCCATTCTATTACTCATTTAATACTGTTGATGTTTGGTAATATTCTTGTTAGCTAGAGCCGTTAATCAGTTCATATCTCGACAAAAGATATTATGAAGTTTCTCCTTCATCTGTATACAAACTTCATTTCAAATTTCAGTATCCTAGATTGCGTATGAAAGATTTTGCTCGCATGTTCACTTAGATTTGATCAGTACGTTATGATTGCTACCCAGTATTCTCAAGGATACTTTTTGCCTAAATTAAGCTTTTTATGGTGGTTGTAAAATTAATAAATACAATCGAAATTGTTTGGAAAATAATTTTTGTCTTATTCGCTGTAATAAAAAGTAAATCTATACCATATTGTAAGTTGAAGTTTCTAAAATTAAAAATAAAGATTCAAACTAACATCCTGAATCAGCATAAGTTTAGTTTATCTTGCACATCAGAGTCTATTTACGATTCGCAATCGTGTTGACGACTTTTTCTTCCAACACATGGAGCTGAAAGATTCGATGGTCGTACTATGCTTTGCTTAGCCTCATTATATTGGAGTCTTTTTAATTTCAAACTTCGAATTTTACCCACTGGGGTTGATTGAAAAATTCGCCGAGATTACAGAAACATCCTCCAGGTAATGTGTGACTTTTTTTAACCAGTTTGCAAATTTTGGTTAAGTAGCTTCGGAGAAAAGCTTTGAACGAATGATGGATTTTTTTGTTCATTTTCGACATTTTATGTCTTTACTTTGGCACATAGAATCGAAAAGTGTTACGTTACGTTACCGAAAAGTGTTACTTTTGATTTTCTGATGATTATCGCTAACAACCAAATCGTTGCTACGGAACTGTATCTTAGGCATTTATCATCGTACGAAAATCGTTCTCCAGTCATTGGGAAGCTATCGATTTACCTAACCGTATTATGTTAACCACTGCGCACTGCGTGGCCAACAACAATCTGAGGTATGAGCGTGGTTGTCAAAATTATTGTTTACATACTTTTCTACTTTTCTTTTCTTCTTGTTTTTCTGAATCTAAGTATCTTAATATGTAAACTAACAAATTGCGGGCATGGTTAAACCTGGTTTCATGTTTGGTTATGAAGGGTTGATATTAAAACTAATAAACCAAACATTTGTTACGAATATTGTTGTCTTGTTACTTTGTAATGTGCCGTTTGAAATTTGCAGGCTACCTACGATACGCGTTTTATATAACAACAGCTTGTTAAACAATTAAGTAGTGCCGAGTTAGGGGACTAGAAACAAATTAGATGAGAAGGAACTGTAAGTAGATACAGCTGCTGCTATGATGAAGAAAAGCGAATGATCTAAATAGGAACAATAAACATCATAATATAATTTCAATATAAACATCATTCAGATAGATTAGGAAGTTACAACCTCACCAACTCCATTGTATTACTGAACAATAAGACTTCACTGTGAACATTTTCGTTTCGCTCTCGCTGAACCTCATAATTCACACATTGTTGAGCTTGAAGTGAGAATTACATACCGTGTTTGGTAGGTTAGAATCTTCTCGCACAACCTTTGAAGTCCATCAACGAAAGAACAAAGAGAAAGCAACCATGCGGGGGGAGAAGCCAGAGCGAATACATTGTGAAGAGGAAGAGCAATAGGCTTTGGGATCCCGTCATTATGAGGGGATTTCGGAAACGATGGTAGGAGGGTGCATGCACAAGCAGGCGTCATTGTACTTAACGAGGGTTGTAAAGTTGAAGGGCTACCGTGGAGCAAAAGGGAGCCTGGAAGATGCTAAGACAGACCCCGAGAACGTGATTTTCCTTTAAAAAACATCATCGAAGGGTGAGATTCTTTATTTTCTTGTTCGAAGGGTGTTTTGGATCATTACGTATTCATTTTCGGAAGTGATTACTTAAGCATGAGTCTACTTAGGTAGTAGGTAATTCCATTTATTAGAACAGTAGTTGAATACCCCTCAGAAGCGTACACAATTCTTCATATGTGGCCAGACTCCGTACAGTCTGCTTCTATCCCTCTTGCATGTAGGATCATGTGGGGTATTCTCCCCCAGTGTGCGGACCCTATGTTTGAGCACTTACGGGCGGACCGTGTCTGTCAGACACCTAGTACCAAAATCTCTCATATAATGCGGGGTTTCCAGGAATTTGGTAACAGAATGAACGGAATACTGTTTAGTAGAATGTATTTACTCATTTTAAAATGTTTCGTGCATTCAAACTTTGAAACAAACAATAAAACTCTTGACTGAAACCATCACAAAATATGCAGCTGTAGTAGCCGATGTAATGGGCTAAAAATATTTGATACCTCGACAGGAGTTCGAACTCGCGTCGTCACAACTACGAGAAATTATTATTAATTTCCCGGAGTTGCAACGCTCTAACAACCAGAGCTAAGAGGCCAGGGTGACCAAACCTCTTTGACTGTGAGAGTTATTTTCCTGGAGCGTAACATTTCCCCGGAGTCAAATACCAGCCGTCTCGGCTGGTTTGGGGTCGGACGAATGACGAAGTGTAACTGCAGGCCGCTGGCTCAGCAGATGCTCGCTGGAACAAGTCAGCAGTCGAGCGAGGTCATTGTCACGGTGTGTTTTTGACTCAAGTGAGTGAGGAAATGAAAGGCATAACGACAGGAAATGTGATGTTTACAGTCTTTTGGCTGCTCGAGAGGGATTTAATTAATTATTGTTTCGTATGATTTCGGGTCCTATTTCAGCTGCGCCACTGTAATGGGCTAAAAATATTTGATACCTCGACAGGAGTTCGAACTCGCGTCGTCACAACTACGAGAAATTATTATTAATTTCCCGGAGTTGCGACGCTCTAACAACCAGAGCTAAGAGGCCAGGGTGACCAAACCTCTTTGACTGTGAGAGTTATTTTCCTGGAGCGTAACACCGACAATGCCAATTGTCACGATTCAATGTAAAATAATTGATGGATATAATCTCTCTAATGCAAGCATGAACAAATTATTTTATATGAGAAACAAGTTTTAGAAAATTTGAAACATTCAAATTGTTGTATTAAAAAAAAAAAAAAAAAAAAAAAAAAAAAATTAGCTATTTTTTCAGACATTGGATGCAAATGTTCAATATCGTCCAAATCCTCCCAGTCATAATCAGGAGACTCGTCGGTTTCACCATCATTGTGAACTGGTGGATTTAAAACTTCTTCATTTTCATCACATTCAGACTGGGATGCATCATCAGAAGCAGAACGATCTTCTGAGTCAGAATTTTGCAATAGGAGGGATCTCACTCGCTCTTCAAGATCGGGATCAGCTGCTAAAAACCTGTCCCCTCCCCTCTGATCATCACTAGTTCCTAGAACATTGAGGGAGATCACGGTGACTAAAAAATACAACTGAAAGGATTCGACTAGGCATATAGGGCGGACCGTGCCTGAAAAGCAGCATGTCATACGAGCGCTATTGCCGTCGCGCTGATGCCGTCGCGTTAAAAACGCTCCAACCCGGCAATGGGGTTCTTATGGAGCATGTCATACGACGCTAATGCCGTTGGCGAGTCCGCGTTAGCCGGACGCTGAGCGCTGCCAACGCGGACGGTCGCGTTAGCGACGCGGCGCACGTGACGCCGGGACCCTATCAATGCAAATGCGCCCGGAAGACGCTACGTATGACAGGCACCTGGCGTTGGCGGGACGGCATCAACGCTACGCATTTGCCGTCACGTATGACATGTACTTTTTCCGGCGCTATCTCGACGGCATCTGCGCGACGGTAATAGCGCTCGTATGACATGGCCCTTACATTACTGTTGCTTATGACCCGTGTCCAGAGGACACTGCAGGTGGCGGAAAAACCGACATAACACTCACCTTGTGACATCTGTCATGATACTAACCACTCCCTGTAGGCCCCAAAGAGAAGGTATTAGGGTGGTAGGGTTCGGAAGCCACTCCAATGTTGCCACCTGACAACATGAAATTTGGCAAGTGTCTGACAGACACCCATTAAGGGTCGAGGTGAACTCGGCACCCACTTTTAATGTAATTTGGAATTGCAAATGGTGTAGATACACGAAAGGTGTGACAACTTTTCATGTTTCTAAAACGTCTCTAGTTCCTTCTTTCCTTCCTTCCTTCTTTAAATGTGTAAGGTCATGAAAAACAAGGATAAAGCTTGAAGTCAGAGCATTCACTAATGCTTGATGTACGTATCCACACAACAACCAACCATGACGTGTAGCTAACAAAATTTGGCGAAACTTCGTGTCAATTGTCAGTGAATGATATAATAGTGATTTCCAATTTTTGTAGTTGGGTGTTTCTGCTCTTCCTTCTCGTTCTTCTGAAAGCTAAGTGGTTTGTCCTAGCCATTTTGATGTCTCAGCTGCCAGTCATGATATTGTTTTTGATGTACTTATGGGTATCACCATACCTTGTTTAGAATTTCTCCTGCGTAATTTCATCCGTGATAATACCTTATTTTTAAAAATCCAAAACAGTCCAAACAGTTTATTTATTCTATTTTTTCAGGTAGAAGATGATTCGAAATTGAGGAAGGTTGAGAAGAAAAGACACTTAGATATTTAGTATGATGCTCATTGCAATGAGTTTGTTTTATTGGAATTAATTAATTGTTTAATTAATGTTGGTCTTCACCAGTGCAAGTACGGCTTGATTGGAGGAATATGGTTCTCTGAATATCAATATGATTCTTTCCAACGATTGTGATGATTCTGTAGAAGATCTTGACTATAAACACGATAGAGGGTCGCGGGTATGAAGATGAGTTGATGTTGCCATCAAGAGGGACTTACTGTTGTCATTTATTCCTTTCCATATTTTTTCTTTGGTGTTAGTTGTTTATAAATAGGTAGTTTATATAGAAGTTTACGATATTTTGTACCGTTCCCTATTATTAGCGAACTTTTGTTACTTGTACCATTTGAGAAGTGATAAGAATTTATAATGTGAAGTACCTACCATGATTGAATATTATTAAATGAGGTAATTTTAGTTCCACTTATATCTGGTTGACAGACATATTTATACATTCTGTTTTATGAAGAAAATTGACTTATATTTTTATGAGACTGGACAATTTATCACAATTTATTCCGATTCAAGTTATAAATTTTTATATGTGAGCTTATATGATGACTGATTTAACACTTGATGTTGTAATTTTCACACTTGATGTTCGTGAAAAAATAAGTTAGCCAAGTTGGGTGTGGGACGTAGTTTCCTCGTATCCGTAACATAAATGTATAGATGTTGAATAATCTTAAAATATTTCATAACGGTTCCTTTTGTTGAGAGAAATAGTAAATTAAGGTTTAGCGTGAAACATCAAAATTGGTCCATTAGGAAATAGAAAATGATGCTAGATGTTTTTTACGTTTGCGAATGCGAACAATGAAGTTCGCATTTGAGAGCGATGAAACTGAAAGAGAATTCCCATCTGAAGCCCAACCCACACATTCCCTAGAAACTTCATCAAAAACAGATTAAGTTTACAAGGATTTCACATTTCAGCCGCAGCTACTGATGACACAATCACGTTGAAAATGATATGGAATGATCAAATAATCGTCTTCTCAAAACTATCCTCTAGCATGAGAAAGTATTGATTTGGGAAGAACGAAACTGATGGGGGATCATCTACAACCTAATAACCACATTCTGAAACAATTTAGAAAATTTAATCAAAATCGGATGAAAACTGTGGAAATTAAGCCTGTTACAAAGATTTGCGGACACACGACAGTCAGACATAGAGTGAATGTTGTTCGGAATGGTCTAAAACATAAAATGCGAGTAGAAATTTTGATTTTGGAGTCAACAAAATTTTTCAACTTCCAAAAGTGAAAACAATACTTCCTCTACCTAAAGGTAGACTCGGAAGTGTATATCCAAACATCTCTGTTAATTCAATCTCAATTTTTATTTTATCTATAAACTCAATGCCATGTAATGCCACGTTGTTGGCGTGGCTCTTGGAGATGAGGGGTTGCCTGTTTTTTCGAAAATCGTTAGCATGTATTTTGACAAAGTAACTAACGAAACCTACTTCAAGGGCCAGGATTACGAAACGAACATGTTTTCTCCGCACTACATGGCATACGCTGTCGACCCCCTCTCTTCCTTTTCCTATCACAAGCTCTCCAACAGAAGATATGTGTTTTCTAAAACGCTCGCAAGGGCGTTGGACTACGACTACTAAGTCTTCATGCGTAATAGCCTCTAAATATATTTATTTATGACAATCTGAATAATATGCATTGGAACTTTAATCTCTCTTTTGAACATTTCATCTCTCTGTGACGAACGTCTCAATAATAATTATAACTTAGGGGCCGTCCAATAATTAATACTTATACGACTTGTATATATTTATATAGTAATTCAATAGTATAGAATGTATACTATCTGATACTTTTGTACATATCACATCTTAGTTTTGTAATACAATCTATTTTTGAAGCTTACTCAATGATTCCAAACTATTTACCCTCTCCTTCTTTCGACATTACATTACATGTAAGTCTCAGATATAATACGAGTATAAATATCAAAAAGTGGATGAATTTCATCATTACGGTTCTAAGGTCAATATTTTAAATTAATGTTGGTGGTATAAAAGCATCAACTTCCTATCAACAGCTTGTCTGGATGAGTTCCTTAAAATCAAATCAAACGCAGGTGAATAGCTTAGTAGCGGAATCAAAACGAGAAGCAGTACTTACTAGGTTTACTCGGGAGCAATAAGAAAGTCAGATAAAATCGATATTACCTTTGCGACTAGGGTGGTTCCCTCAACGGTATTGAGTTTTTAATCAGTATTTACCTGTAACAAAATAATTGATGTTGATGAAAAAGGGAACACCGATACAAAATTTGTACAAGATATGGAGTTGAAATGTTGATGAGATATGAAGTTTCTCATTCATTAATTAGCGCTGCAGATTATAACAAAAAAAAAAAAAAAAAAAAATGAACCCATAAAAACAAGTTTTTAATGTAACTCTTTCTTTTTCTCATGTTCTCAGTTAATTTTATTGTTGTTTCAATATTTGGTAGTTTCTTGGCAACAGTAAATTGAAACAAAATCACATTGTTTCAAAATCACATTGATAATAACCCTAATTAAATTGACAAGGAAAATCATTTACTATTTTATTGACCCTGGATTCGTTGTCATTTTATGCAGACGTTCAATAGTATCCTTCTCCTCCCTCCTCCTCCTCCTCCTCCTCCCTCCTTCTCCTCCTCCTCCTCCTCCTCCTCCTCCCTCATCCTCCTCCTCCCTCCTCCTCCTCCCTCACTCCTCCTCCCTACAATACACAACACGTGTAAGGTGTCCCATATTAAATTTCAAATTTTCGAAAATTTATAGTATAACTAACTTTTTCTTCGCGAAAATTTGATAGATTAAAATGTACGCCAGCATGACCTCGTGTGCAAAATTTCAGATCGATTGGATATCGGGAAGTGGGTTAAAAATCGATCTGAAATTTTGTCTCAAGCAAGCAAGCATGCAAGAAGAGAATCGAAGTTAAAAGAAAGAGTTAATAAAAAATTTGTTATTTCATTATTAGAAATGTATCTCTTTTGCGCAGATCACTGGCTTGTATACACGGAGTTAATCTTCAGACGGGCGCGAGTATCTGTGAGGGTAAAAAAAAAATTGAGCTATTTAGATGGCTTCAAATTTAAAAATTTGTAGGAAGGGGGGCGGGACCCCCTACGTATCCATTTCGTGCATCAAAGAATACAATCCTAGATTTTAACGTCCTATCTATACATATATGGTGTATTCCCAGAAACTCTCTTAAAATACGGCTTAAAAAATTCGCTCCTTCTTGGCAAAAGACAGGTGGTCTAGTTCGTTGGCCAGCCCGATCGCCAAATTCAAATTTGCAATTTACAGAGTCTCAAAAAATTCTAAAAAATCAGTTTTTTGACAATAAGGCATGCGGGGTGTCACAGTCGGTTTTTTTAGCGCTGATTTGATTACGACCACTCCCAGATCTCTAAGATTTACAAAGTCCTAGGTTATGTATACAAACTAGTTGTTGGGACTCTCAATGGATCAGCCCACTGCTCTGCTTGGTATGGAGTTCAATACTCAATTGATTTTCCCCACACATGGCTCCTACTAAGTGTTTTAGTAACCGAGAGCCAAAGACATATCGATGTCACAATGTATCAGCGTGTTACTCTTTGAACAGCTTAACCACCATCTTGATAATTATTTTTGACATTCGGATAACCCACCTATGAAATAATATGAAGTATGATAAAGTAAACTGTTGAAGTTCAATTTTTTAGGAGTTAGAATATACCTAAGAACGCTGCGCATTATTACACGAAGTTTTCATTAAAAAATTCCCTGAAATTTGGTGGGTTTTGAAAATTTCCAGACAATTCCAGGTTTTCCCTGACTCTTCCAGTTGAGGGCCACCCTGATTACATTCGTTAAATCAATATGTAAAATAAATTATATAAATTTATCAATTAAGGTTTTTCTTAGATTCAACAGGGTATTCGAATTATCGAGGTTCCACAGTATTTATTAAAAACATCCTTCTCATTAGGATGATGGTGGGTAACACCGATCAGTTCAGTTAAGATTCATATTAACAGAAGGATGTTCATGAGTATTGTTTTACCTTAAAATTACGATTTTGAGAATATATAAAAGTGGTGGTAAGTGAACTTCGAAAAAAGGTAACGATC